>JASAOL010000596.1:0-319646 GCA_030849045.1 Wallacemonas rigidus | reverse complement strand
CGGGGCCTGAGGTGGCCGGGGCCTGAGGTGGCCGGGGCCTGAGGTGGCCGGGGCCTGAGGTGGCCGGGGCCTGAGGTGGCCGGGGCCTGAGGTGGCCGGGGCCTGAGGTGGCCGGGGCCTGAGGTGGCCGGGGCCTGAGGTGGCCGGGGCCTGAGGTGGCCGGGGCCTGAGGTGGCCGGGGCCTGAGGTGGCCGGGGCCCGAGGTGGCGCGGCGCCCCCCGCCCCGCCGCGCCCGCGCCGCCACGGGCAAAGCAAAACACAACGCAACGACAAGCAACACCACCCACCCACCCCAAACACACACAACGCCTATAAGAATTACAACAAAGCTTAGACCCAACCACTGAGTTGCTGCAGCGCACCAAAGAGAGAAACCGCCAGGTGACCGCAAGAAATTACAGTGCTTGGCACCGCGCAGCTCGCACCCCTTTAACACAGTACAGAAGTTTAGTAACGCTAAAGAAGCGAACGAGCAAAAGGTATTGTAGAGTGTCAGCCAACCGTGAAAAGCCGCTGGTTAGGAGATGTCAAAGTACTCACTACCCACAGCGCCGTCGAATGACAGTGGTAAGAGCGTGTGTGCTCTGTTGAAGGTGGACGCCGAAGTTGGTCTCACATCTGATGAAGCCACTGCCCGGCTTGCTTGCTTTGGACGCAATGCTATGCCTGCCGTTCCGCCGACATCGTTCTGGAAATTGGTTCTCAATCAGTTTGAAGACACGCTGGTTCGCATCCTCCTTGGTGCAGCAGCTGTTAGTTTTGTAATGGCCGTGCTTGAAGGTAACGCTACTGACTTTGTCGAGCCATTCATCATTCTCCTGATTCTCACGCTAAACGCCATCGTGGGAGTGTGGCAAGAAAATCGTGCAGAAAGTGCGATTGAAGCACTGAAAGAATTTGTTCCCGCAACGGCTGTTGTCATTCGCAACGGCGTCGTTCAAACGACGCACGCAGAGGAGCTCGTGCCCGGAGATATCGTGGAGGTGAGTGTTGGAAGCCGCGTACCAGCTGACATTCGCCTGCTGAAGCTCGCGAGCACCACTCTACGCGTCGACCAGTCCATCCTGAATGGTGAGTCCGAAGAAGTGATGAAGATCACCGAAGCCCTCCATCACCACGATCGCTTTGCCGAAAACATGATTTTCAGCGGCACCGCCGTGGTTTACGGCAGGGGCCGCGGCGTGGTTGTGCGTACTGGACGATCCACCGAAATCGGGCGTATTGAAAGCGATGTGCGCGAACAGGAGGAAGTGAAAACGCCCTTACAGATTAAATTGGATGAATTCGGCGTCTTACTCTCCAAGGTTATTGGATACATTTGCCTTGCAGTGTTTGCGCTGAACATGTTGCATCACTTCCGTACCCATACTCCAGACCCGAGCTCGCCATGGTACGAGCGCTTCGTGCAGCCCATTGTGTACTGTCTTAAAGTCGCTGTTGCACTTGCGGTTGCTGCCATCCCGGAAGGTTTACCTGCTGTGGTCACAACGTGCTTGGCGCTGGGCACACGTCGCATGGCACGCCACAACGCGTTGGTGCGTGACTTACCCAGTGTTGAGACTCTTGGACGCTGCACCGTCATTTGTTCAGACAAAACTGGCACACTGACGACAAACCGAATGTCGGTAGTGCAAGTGGCGACACTCGATGCCTCGCGGAATGTGGGTACGTATTGCATTCAAGACTCTAAATACAACATCATCCAAAACGCCGTTTCACACAAAGGCACTGTGATCACCAACGCGCCTGAGCAAGATGCAGCGCTCGCATTGCTCACAACGGTTGCAACCATGTGTAATGATGCGGCACTGCAATACGATGAGTGTTCAGGTTGTGTGGAAAAGGTGGGCGAATCCACGGAGGCTGCTTTGCTCGTGATGGCAGAAAAATTGCATGGTTCGACGAGCGTGAACACTGTACGTTCGCAGATGATGTCAATTTGGGAAAAAGTGGCTACGCTGGAATTCACGCGATCTCGGAAATCCATGAGTGTGTGCTGCACATCCAAAACCACAAAGGGTGTGCATTGCCTGCTTGTCAAGGGTGCGCCAGAAAACATTCTGTCGCGATGCACCCGCGTGATGCTGTCAGACTCCCGCGTGGTTGCACTGGACCATCAAACTGAGGCGAAAATTGTGCAGCGCTTGGATCAGATGTCGAACTCAGAAAGAGCACTGCGGTGCATCGGCTTTGCATTCAAGCCCATCGCCGATCCGGCTGCTGTGGACTTGTCGGATCCTTCCACTTTCGACACTATCGAGGATGGGTTGACCTTTGTCGGAATGTGCGGCATGGCCGATCCTCCGCGTGAAGAGGTGTTTCAGGCCATTGCAGACTGTCGATCGGCGGGAATCCGAGTTATTGTTATTACCGGCGACAAGAAAGAAACAGCAGAGTCGGTGTGTCGCCAAATTGGCCTGCTTGATGGTGACCAAGTGCATCCGTACAGTTACACTGGCGAAGAATTCGATAGGATGTCAACCCTTGAGAAGGAAAAAGCAGTGATGCACGCAGTGGTGTTCAGTCGCACTGACCCATCTCACAAAATGCAGTTAATAAAGCTGCTGCAGGAGCAAGGTATGATTTGTGCTATGACGGGTGACGGAGTGAATGACTCGCCGGCACTGAAAAAGGCAGATATTGGCATTGCTATCGGCTCAGGAACCGAAGTGGCGAAGGCCGCAAGTAAGATGGTACTCGCAGATGACAACTTTGCTACAGTAGTCAAAGCTGTTCGTGAGGGTCGCGCTATCTTCAATAATACAAAGCAATTTATTCGCTATTTGATCAGCAGTAACATTGGTGAAGTCGCTTGCGTGCTCGTCACGGGTTTGTTCGGCCTGCCAGAGGCGCTATCACCAATTCAGCTCCTTTGGGTGAACTTGGTCACGGATGGTCTCCCAGCCACTGCATTGGGCTTCAACGCACCCGATCCCGACATCATGGAACAGCCACCACGCAGAGTTCAGGAGCCCATCGTCGACGGATGGATGTTCGTGCGCTACCTCATCATTGGAATATATGTTGGCCTTGCCACTGTCGCGGGATTTCTCTGGTGGTTCCTGACCAACGGCTTTAGCTGGCACGACTTGGTCTCGTATACAACGTGCGTGGACATGAACAATGCGAAATGTATGGCACTGGCTAACCCGGAAACAGCACGCGCGATTGCTCTGTCGATTCTGGTAGTCATCGAGATGCTCAACGCACTGAACGCGCTCAGTGAAAACCAGTCGATTGTTGTGGTTCGACCACACACCAATATCTGGCTTGTCTTGGCTATCGCCTCTTCTGTTCTACTCCATCTGCTCATTATGTACGTGCCATTCTTCGCGCACATGTTCAGCATCGCCCCGCTTGGTGTTCCCACCGAAGTTGTGAGCGTCGCCGCCCCGTGGGACATTCTCGTGCCGACATCCTTTGAAGAGTGGAAGGTCATCATGGTCTTCAGCGTCCCTGTCATCTTCATTGACGAGGCTTTGAAAGCGATCAGCCGGAGCTCACATCGCTGGCAAAAGCAGAAAGTAGAGTAGAGTGAGTAGTCGACTGATTTCCCCTTTGCGTGAGTGTGTATGTGTGTGCGCATGGATCTACCTCGAAATAAGCTTCTCGTATTGTTTTGTTTGTTTAATTTCCTCATTTTGTTTCCACAGCAGTGTCTTTCACTGAACAATATCTTAGATACACAAAGAGCCAGTAGTCACTTGTATTGAGTGTCTCGCTACTGACACAATCGCTCACCTGCGCTGGCTCAACACGTCAGGTGGTCTTGCATCGTTGCCTTGTCCGAGCTTGATCCTCCTTCTGGAGTCATTCCTTCCCTGGGTCCAGACGCCAATGGGGGCGAGGGCCCAGAACGTCACACGTTCATATTAGCGTGTGTACTGTTAGTGCTTCGCCAAAGCTTTGCAGTCTCTGTGGAAAAATCTACGCCTCCGAGTATCTAGTCTTGACTTACTGGGCGCCTCGCGCTGCTCATCTCTGCGTTCGCAGCTTTTTATGCATCTTTTTCGTCTTCCTATTCCCGTGTGCTTCTCTTTCTACTGTCACCCACACCGAACCTTAACTCCCTTCCTTCTTCCCTTCCAGAAACACTTAGTGTCTGCATTTTTTTTTTTTTCTATACCTGGCCTGCACTACACATATATTCCCTACACTGCACTCCACCCTCTTGTTGGCAACCCGCGGCCACACTTTCTCGTAGCCATTGTCGCTCGCTCCTAGCACGAAAAAGAACAAACAGGGAAGCAAAAAAAAAAAAAGAAGTGCGGTGAGGATAGCTGCGCACCACTCATCTCTCGGCCAAGTGAAAAAGCGAACATCTCGCGCGCGTGACCTTCTCACTTCTAACGAGTTAGCAGCTGCTTGTACGTGCGTGTGTCTGTGGCCCTTGTCTTCGCACCGTTTCTTTTGTCTTTTTTCTGGTTTATATTGTCTCTATACTCAAAAGATATCGTACACCCCTTAGAGTTCTGTTGCTTTCAGTGACTATCGTTTTCCATTTATGTCTCAGCTTCCGCAGCTACCCGTGGCGAAGACAGGCAAGCACACTGCTGTCGCAGCGCGCTCAGCCCAGACGTCACCACCAGCGTCACCACCTGGATCAGTGGTGACCGTGATTCAGACTCTGTGTAATGATCCTAATGTAGCGGCTAGTGTGAAGCAGCGGTTGCAACCTGTGCTCGTATCTCTTCGTGCACAGAAAGAGAAAAGGCACCGCGATGATGTGGGAGCGGTGAAAGAGTACACTGCAGCGGTCGCTGGAGCCTCGGCAAGTGCCGCCACCGCGACACAGCAGCAGTTGGCACTGCAGGAGCTAGTCAGTGGTCGCGCTCCGCTACGCAACTCGTTGTACGAACCGTCTGCCGCTGTCCGAGCCATGGCATTCGACATTGGCGCCTCTGTACTTCATAGTGGCAAAGCTGGTGCGCACCGAGCTCTGAACAAGCGTCCCACACCAGCTCTACAAGACCCTTCTGAGGTCTTCGCGGTGATGAACCGTGTCACCTTTCAGACTCTTCGGTATCTTGACGATGTGGACACGCTGGAGTTCAATGTGCTCAACCTCAAGGAACTTGACGGAAGTCCCATGACACACAAGGAGCGTCTTTTCATGTCTGTGTGCTGCAGTGTTTTTGCAAACTTTGCCCTCTGTGTCACGCTGAGTCTCGACATCCCCAAGTTGGTTCAATTTCTCAAGAACATCTTTCAGCAGATTTCCACTGAAGGTTGCTTCCATGACCCCCTACACGCAGCCGACGCTCTGCAAATGATGTCTCTCTTTTTTCGTGACTCATCCATCAACTTTCTCTTTACAGATGAAGAGATTCTGTTCTCGCTCCTGTCGACACTCTGTGTGTTCGTCGCTCACCCGGCTGTGGGCAACACCTCGCTCGCTGCGATGAATCACCCATTAAGTACAGTCTTTGGTGACATCAATACAACAGAAAACGCTAGTCTGTTAGTGTTTCTGCATGAGCTTCTGCGTGACGAGGACTTTTTTATCTCCTCACAGGATGACACCGGAGCAAAGCACCTAGTGCGGGAGAGTTTATACGACATTGTCGTCAATGCCTCCGCGCGTGCGCGCCCTCGCCTCCTTGCGCAGCTGCGGGGAATTGCAACTACACACGCAGTGCGTCATGACGACGTGCCTGCTCTGCAAGCAGCACTTTTGGGCCTCGCCAAGTACTCGTTCTCTCTGCGGCAGCGCGCACTGTGCGTAGCGCTCGGAAAAGGGCTTGCTGAGGAACTGCAGCGTGAGAGGGAGGAGATGCGCAGGCGCAGCCTCACGACGCCACTGTCGTTTCTCGATGTTGAGCACGTCAATCGATTTATCACTGACTTCTGTGCACAGGTGATCAAACCCCTCGCGGATATCGTCAGGGGTATCGTCCCAGTGGACCTCTTCGAGAACCTCGAGCGCAATGTCGACGCGGCCGTTCTCAAGGATGAGAGCACGGGCACCGTTCTCCCCACCACTTCTATGCCATGGGTTGACAACACGTCGGCCGTGGTAGAAATGCTCAAAAAGGCGGCCACACACGCTCATAGCCTTGACCGTAAGGCCTCCAAGCGCGCCATCTTGAATGCCTCACCGCCGCGCTCGGTCGCCTCAGGCGTACGTCCGCTGGATTGGAAGGCAACAGGGAGCCCAGCATGCTCGGCGTCCTCGCCATCGTCACCATATGGCTCTGCCGCTGACGATTCGGCAGAGAACATCAGCCTCGGTGCATCTGTCGTGAACCTCGATAGTCCCAGTACGCCGCACCTGCCGTCCAAGCACCAAAGCCGGTCCGAGCATTATTTTTCTTTTCTTCGCTTATACGACAAGTGCGAAAGCGAAGAGCAGTCTGCCCAGGCGTTCGGTGGGCAGCTGGTGTTTCTCGCCCTCCAACTCGATCCGCGGTACATTTCAGCTAGCGCGTTAGAGCAATTCGGAGACGATTGCAATGGCGCCGAGTGTGTTGAGATGGCGCGTTTCATCGCTGAGACCGAGGAGGTCCCATCGTCTGCTGAGCAAATAGTGAGCCGTGTGCCAGGCAGCCACTCGCTGCGGAAAACGGAAACAACAGGGACAGACAGCTTCATCCTGTTGCTTCTTAACATGTACAGCAAGCGTGAGCAAGTTGAGACGGCCGCATCTCAACTTCGTGCTGCTACACCCCTGGAGATACCTCGAGAAAACAGTGGTGTCAACAGTACAGGCACGCGCTCGCCATCCAGTCCACGCTCACCTCCTGGTGGGCGAGGAACACCCCCAATGAGAGATTCGCCTATCCGACTACCAGTGAATACAGATACCGCTGACTCGTTTCCGGCAAGGTCATTCCTGTGAAAAATGTAGCTGATGCCCATGTGCTTCTCCACTACCATCGCTGTGATCAACTGGCGAGCATGCTCAACAGAAACAACAGAAAAAAAGGGAGAGCGAGAGCGAGAGCGAGAGTGAGTGCCGAGAGGACACGAAGACATGGAGATCGGCGACAGCAAAAGAAATGAAAAAGAAGGTGGATGATCTGTTCATCATCGGAGACAGTCAGAACGGTTCTATGCGCACAGCATTATCTACGCTTAAGCTCTCGTTTGTCAGCTGGGATGTGTTCGTGTGAGTGTTCTTTGTGCTTGTTCCCCCCCCCCCAGCTGACTTACTGCTCACCGCCAGAAGAAAATAATCACGTTCTCCGCGAATCGAACTGTGGAGTTGAGGTGGTTGCCGTTTTTCCTCTCCTTCCCCACACGTGAATTGTTCTTGTCGATTGCCTTGTACCTTCAATTTGTTGCAGTGACCGTCTTGGAGTGATTCCCAGCTTCGCTGACACCGAGTATGGCGTCTCATCCTTTTCGTCCTCTTTCCTCCTATTTGGGCCTGTTGACTTCCGTGCTTGTAAAGAACGACAACTTACAAAAAAAAAAAAAGGATTTCGGAGCATCGCCAGTACCTCTCGCATGTACGACAAGAGCGTGTGTCGATTAATATTGACACCGCTTGCTTGTGCATATCGGAATTCACTCTCATTCTCATAGTCTTCCTCTTCCTTTCATGTGGCCCCACCTCACTCGTCTTCACGAAAGACGCTACTGTGGCACAAAGAGAGCACAGCATGTCGTGGGAGGAGGATGACGTGCAACAGAGGGAACACTCGCGTCTCGAGCACACATACACAGACAGACAGACACTGCCGCTCAACACTATTGAACTCTCGCTTCCTCTCTGCTCTTGGCTTCTTCTTTTTTTTTTTTTTCTTGCGTGCTCATTCTCTGACAATACTTGAACTGATCACATGCCCATACGCAGTCGTAGTCTTTTGTTCGGGAGTGATACGATAGCTCGACCGATAAGAACGTCTACATTGTCTCAATGGGACCGCGTATCGCAGGGTTCCTTGGCGGCTGCGCTGTAGCGTCCCTAACCGCAGCCATGCTACTGCAGTACGAAATCGTGGTGAAGCGTGACAAAACCAACGCACAGCTTGACGCCGCAGCGAAGGAAACGACAGTGTTGCTCTCTCGTCTCGCCACCGTCGAAAAGGGTGTTGGCTATATGCGACAGAGGAACATCATCCCTTCGAATCCGCAACCGCCGATGAGCTCAGACTGAAACGTGAGCAGGTGTCTCGTTGTCGCGCGAGGAGGAGTGGGACGGAGGACGTACTCGTTCCGACGATGAGCACTGGACAACTGTGTTCAACGCAATCGGGATGCGCTCACACGTGTGGTAGAAAGAGGGTGTATCTGAGCACTGGAACTCGCCGTGCCCCTGCGGCTCTGTACAATCAGACAAAACAGATGATGAGTATGTGTTGGGAAGCCTCGACAATGCCACGGACGACCACGGGTCGTGGCCGCAACTGTTAAAATGTAAAGAAAAGGGCATCGCCCACGTGTGCTCCCATCAATCATCTGTGTACGTCGGATGAGAGAAACCCAAGAGATGCTGGACGTGCGCGTGGAAGGAGAAGTGAAGAGTTTTTCTGTCCAAGTACTTCGCCATGACAGAGAAAGCAGCGGTGGTGCCCGAACATGCCCAACGCGATTGTTCACCTTGAGTTTGCTTTCATTTCTCGTTGTCTAGATTGATACGTCTCCTCCCTCCCCCCCCCCCCTTCCTCTCCCCTCCCTCTCTCTAACGTCAAACACAACGATAAATAAATCACGGGTGCGCACAAACTCGCAAACGCGTTGTTGTCGTCGTCACTCTTGAATCTTTTCTATTTAACAAGAGAAAACGAGCCAGTCATCTCTCACCATCTTCCACTCTCACGCGTACGCGAGAAACAAACAAAAAAAAAAAAGAAGGAAAACAAAAGCATGCAGCCAGCATTCACTGCCAGCGAAAGTGGGCGTTACACCTACACGGCTGTCAATGAGCACGATGGCTCATCGATTACGGTGCATCAGCAAGGGGCGCATCTCACAAGCTGGAAAACGAAGGAGAACGAAGAGCACCTGTACATGAGTCCCAAGGCAGTGTACGTCGACGGAAAAGCCATCCGTGGTGGTGTTCCGCTCATTTTCCCGCAGTTTTCAGACCTTGGGCCTCTGCCGGCATCGCACGGCTTTCTTCGCGTGAGTGCCCAATGGTCGGTTGCCTCGTCTACGCCGCTCGCTGATGGCGCACACGAAGTGACCTTCTCGTACGTGCTCAACGCAGGGCAGGAGGCTATCGCACCGGAGATGGCTTGTGCACTGACCTACACCATCACCTTTACAGCCAAGACACTGACGTGTTGTATTCGTGTTCACAACCACGCTGTCTCGCCGCTCACCTTCTCATTTGCCTTTCACAGCTACTTTGGGGTAAGCGACATTGCCAAAACGGAGGTCCATGGCCTCGACGAGACACCGTATCTGGACAACCTGCAGGATCGCGCGCCGTGTGAGGCTGCTGTCATCCGCACCATCACCGAAGAAGTCGATCGCATCTATGTTGGCCAAAAGGCAAAGCCAGTTCTGATCAAGGCACCGCACAGCACGCATGGTCACTGCACCAAGGTGCTCACCATCACGGGAGCCAACTTTGAAGACGTGGTTCTCTGGAATCCGTGGATTGAGAAGACCAGCAAGATGTCCGACATGCCCTCAGACGCCTACAAACATTTCGTCTGTGTGGAGCATGCTAACATTTCGCAGAAGACCACGCTCGCAAACGGTGCTTCATTCACTGCCTCGCAGAGGATTGTCGTGTCGGAGGAGGCCGTGTGAGTGCCCTTTCATGCCCCTTATTAGCGTTTTGCGCTGGTCACAGTGCCACTATTCCATCTATCTCTCTTTTCTTTTCTTTTCTTTTTTTCTTTTCTTTTTTTCTTTTTCTTTTTTCCAACAACAAAAGCTCAAATATGGTGTTCCACCTTATCGACAGTATATGTTCTTTTATCCCATGAATCGCTTGCATTCTCCCTCTTGTTTCATTCTGTTTTCCTCGAGGCCTTTCTCTCCGCATGGACATCGATCCTGAAGTCCGTTATGCCGCGCGTACTTCAAAAAGAGTAGCAGGTTTTGTTTTTGTTGCTTCGCTTTGGCATTCTCATGGAAGCACAGGGAGATGGGAAAACTGTTGTTGAAAACAAGGTAGCTGCAGTATGTGAAGGAGAAGAAAAAAAAAAAAGAGTGAGTGCGCGACGCACTGTGGCAGCTCGGAACAACGTCCCGCGGCGCACACAGACTTCTTGCAATTGATCGTTGCCTTTTATTGCAGGACCCCTGATACCCGGTCTTGTTGACTTGTAGCTGGCGCCTTTGAGTGCGAAAATCCGAACACTTGGGGGGATGATGAACACTATTGTTGGTGCTTTCGTGGTTGACACCGCCTAGCTCTCCCGTCGCTCTACCATCTGTGCCCAGCTCTATGCCGATAAATCCTCTTTCTTAACGACTCCCCCCCCCCCCCTTCTCTCATACTTCTCTCTTCCTATTCATCTATCTACGTATCTCTGCCTCCTATGTGTGTTCGTGTGTATTTGTTTGCTTTTCTTCCGTACGTCGCACACGTCCCAGTCACTTTTTGCAAGGTTTCTTGTGAAAGGTTTAGTTAGAGAACGCCTACTTTTTCGTGGTTTCTTTTTATTTTCTCTCTTTTGTTTAGTCTTGTTTCTTGTTTCGACACCAACAGATATCAGGCAACGCAGTGACAGTACGTGTTTCGCCGTCTGCCCTTGTGGATTCCTCACTCTGTCCTTTTTCTTTGTTTCTTTCTTTTTTGACCGTCGTTTTTTCCTTTTTTTTTTCTAATCAATCGCTGCAAGGGGTGGATTTGTCTCAGAGCGCTTCTTATTTCCCCTCTTTGTACCTATCTATCACTTCCTATTTTGTTCTCCACGATTTTTTAAAGCGACGAAGCTACAAAACAGAAAGTGGAGTCGTCGTGCCAGTGCGGTAAAAGGCAGCTAAACATCGCGTGCGATTAGTGCGGTAGGCCAGTCCGTTGTGTCAAACGCAATACCCACTTTTTGCTGTTTTCATTGTTGAGAACACAAGAACGTTGTGTGTGACACAAACGCGCCATTGAGTGAGAACTCAAATAAACTCGTGTTGATTGCCCAACGAGCGGAGCTCATTTCAACGAACTCACGAAGTTCGGCACACTGCAAAGAGCTCCAAGACTCCATCGCCTGTTAACTTCAAAAAAAAAAAAACGAAAGAAGCAATAAGCAATAAGCAATTGAGCCCCAAAAGCTGGTGTTTGCACGACGGATGTTTCCTGGATTTGTTTACTCGCCCACAATTGGGGATCTGTCTAATAGTAGCGGTAATCCCAATGTGCGTGCCGTTCCAGGGGCACTACCGTCCTATGGAAATCACAATCCGCAGCCCCTCGCTCATCCTCAAGCAAGGCGGCCAGATCCTCACCTCTCGTCTCCGAACAGTGCATGGTCTCTCCAGTACTCATCCCCTGGCTCCGTGCAGTCGTCCAGCGCGATGTCGAGTACACCGCCACAGGCGTACGTTGTGCCTGGCACCCAGCAGATTGTGTGGGGTCAAGTTCCCCCACTGACGACGTGGCAACCTAGCTTGCCGCAGCCACTGCCCGTGTCCCCGTACGTGACCACAAACGGCCAGCCAATGCACATCGTCATGGACACGAGCAGTGCCTCACCACTCTCATCGTCACTGCCAGCGGCCTCGATGAGTACATCGTACACGCTTCTCAACCTGCAGGCCGGTCATCCAACGTTTGTCCCGAGTGCGGTCTTGCCGACCCAAGAGATGCGGATGTCCCTTTCTGATTCCACGTCATACAACAACAGTAGTTCCACGCGCAACTACGCCGAGGCGCCCACGCTGATGTCTTTCAATACTGTGAGCAGCCCGTCGCAGCAGGCGCACAGGTCGCAGCAGCAGCAGCAGCAACAGCAACAGCGCCGGCAGCACAGCGTGTCGACGTGGGGATATGCTCTGGTGGATCAACTGCACCCTTTTCTCTCTCGTGTCCCAGTGCCGCCCTCCGCTATTTTTGAGGAAACAGCAGCCATGCAGTACTACAATAATGACGTGGTGGCCAGCAGCGTGCAGCCGTGTGCGAGTTCTGTCTGTTTACTTTTTTCCAACACGGACAGATGCGCATCCGGCAGGCAGTGCCGCTCCTTTCACGTCAAGCGCGAGTACTTGGCCCTCAGCCGCGCTGAAGAGCGGCCCTTGTGCTGTGCCATGCACAACTGCTTCTACTCGCAGGAGATGTTGTGCTCAGGCAGTGCGCGCGACAAACTGCAGAAGTGGTACTGTCTCTCCATGGACGCGGACGGTGGAGCCCCACAGCTCGTGCCTATCTCCATTCTCTCCATTGGTGTGACAGTGGCTCTGGAAACGCTGCCTGTCCACGAGGGACGGCACGTCATCTCGATGCGCCGCCACGCGTGTCGGCTTCACCTCGAAGGTCGCTGCAAATGGACCAAAGACTGTGGCCACGTGCATATTTGCCGAGAGGTCTACAGCCTACTGCAGAACGAGAGTGTGCGCGCCTTCGTGCTTGCCATTCTCAATCGCGGAGAGAGCAGTGCCAGCCTGTACACGCGTATCGCAGCCAGTGAGGCGGTGCAGGCGTACGTGCGCTCCTCCGCAGGCGCACCGCTTCTGGCGCAGCTGATGACGAACGGGGATGTCGAGGGTATCAACGCGCTTCTCAAAGCTCGTGTCGCGTGCACGCAGGGTCAGTGGGAGTACCTTCAGACCATGTCCGGCATTGCCGTGCCGATCGCGATAACACTCGTAGCGATCAGCCCCAAAATCGCACCGTTCTTGGTGCCCGGGGTCCCAACAGTCTCGGCGAGCTCCTCACCGGCCGCGCCATCACAGTAGCCTGTCACCCGTTCTTGGCGTCAAACCGAATTCTGCTTGCGAGGCTAGTTCGATTTAAAAAAAAAAAAGTCAGAGCAAATTCACTCTTGAGACTATGTTGCAAAATGCGGGGCTTCCACTCCCCCTCGCTCTCTCTGTGCTTTTCTCCGTATTTCACTCGCTCACTCCTCTCGTGCCTTCTCTCTCTCTTTTCAGGTGGGGGGTATGTGGGGGTTGATTCGGTACAGCTATCATTCATTCGTTTGTTGTTTCTTTAACCACCGTTCTCTCAACTCACTCATTTTCTTTGTTTGCTCCCGTGTGAAGCCAAAGTTGGGAATCAAAATGCGCTGTTTTTTTTTTTTCTTTCTTTCTTTCTTTCTTTTTGTCTGTATCAAAAAAAAAAAAAATCGCCATGTGTTGTAGTAGTCCTCGTGTGGTCATTTGATTTCGGCTTTTCGGTTTTGTTTAAACAGTTTCCCTCTGTTTTATTTCGCTCTTCTCCTAGTGTTTTGGTGGATGTCTTGCATTCTTCCGCTTGCTCTCCTGTTTTTTTTTCTTTTTGTTTTTCTGTTGCTGGGAGGTGGGCTGTTCTTTTTGTTTTTTGTTTGTTTTTCACCACACACACACACAAACACCTCACTCCTTCTCGCTACCACGCGTCGGATGGGCATAGCTGTGCGGCCCGTCACAGTTCACGGGTAGCACACTATCACCGTCTTCTTCCATGTGGAACTGACTTCCTCACAGGAAAGGCGGAGGTAGTGGAGATTCGGCACCAAGAGGTGTTCTCTTCACATGTGTCTTCGTACCTATGTTTTATTTTGTTTTGTTGTTTCGAGTGTCTTCTCTTCTTGTCATCGCGCTGTCGGCTCGGTTAATTTCTGTGAGGTTTGTTGTCATTCACCGCTCTTGCGAAATGACTGGATATTTTGGAGCCATCCCCACCGAGGTTTTATAGTTATTGTACGGGAATACTTTTTTTTTTTCTGTGTGTGTTTGTTGTTCGTCTTCGCCGTGACTGGTCCGTGCGTTTGGTTCTTCTTCTTTCTCTTTGTCTTTTGTGCCTGTACGTTTCTCGCTTTTTTTTTTTTAGGGATCTTGTCCCCCTCAGTGTAGGTCGGCTCGTGAGAAGAGCCTGGGCACGCAGAACCGGAAGTCTTCATGTAGGCGTGCAGGTACAAGAGAAGCTTGGTTGCTGCATCAGACCTCTACCAGGGATGCATCAGTGCCGCTTTGTGACCGTTGGCGTCGTGATGCTATGTCATCTTTATATTTGTTTTTCATTCAGTGTGGCTCTGTTCATTGCGCTTTCTTTTTCCATTCGTTTTGACTTCATTAGTCGTTGCAGTTTTTTTTTTTTGTTTTTTTTTTTCTCGGTTTTCCCCGCTCTCATCAGGAAGCGCACAATTCGATCGCATCAATGCGTGTGTTTCTTACTTCCCACTTTTTTTTCCTTTCTCTCTGTTTCTCCCTCCCCCCCCCCCTCTTCTTTTTCCACGAGTGCGTGGCCTTGTCTGTCGACGTGTTCTGTTGTACGACATGTGCCAGCCAAGCAAGCAATTCAACTATTCGATTGTTCTTGTACGGTGGCTCCGTTGTGTAACAACAAGCACGCACACACACTCCCCCTATCTTTAAATGCGTGTATCTTCTCTTCATTGTGCTGGTCTCGACTCACGTGGTCCGATCGCGACGGAAAAGACTACTGGTTCGGCTATCTAGCCAACTCTGCTAATGTGCTGTTTACTTTAATTCCATTGAGCATTCTGGGCGCCTCTGCACATCTCTTTTTTCCCTGCTCGCGCACTATCCTCGTCGATGATGTGTCGGCGAGCGTGTATTCGTGCAGGTGTGAGTGCGTATCTAGCCAATTTCTGTCGCAATGATGCAGCTTGTTAATTCACGGCTTCTTCCACATCGTGAGCTGCTGATCCGTATCCAGGCTGATTAAACAGCTACGCGTGTCTCTCGACACACGTATTGTGGGTGGGTGTGCGTCTACGCGTGCGACCCCGGCGGTGACTGCACAGATCACTGCATTAGTTGCTCACCGCGGAGGTCACATCGTACGGCGTGTCATGTCTTCTCGTTGGACGGCTCGCGTGTCCAAACAAAGAGTGTCACAATGTTCAACTTCTTCGCACCGCGCCGGAAGTCTTACCAGTATTCCAGCGCTCGAACGCGTAGGTAGCCGAACGCGACTGTCTCAGCAATCATCCGTCAAGCGCGCAAACGTAAGAAGCCACACAGCAATAGGGACGCGTCTCCTCCTCCATCAACAGCCGCCCCGTAGGCGGATTCGCACATGACACCGCAGCTTACCTGAGCTCCTCGCACACTGATGTAAACGCGGAGTGCAGACGAACCCATCGGGTGACACGTACCTATGAGCTGCGCAGCGTCTGCGTATTCGTGTCTCTGCGCGAGCGTGGGGTAAAAGAACAGGATCCAGCGATCGTTGTCGAAGTGTAGTCATAAGTTTGGTATCGCTTTTTTCCCTTCCCTTCTGTTCAGGCTTCGACTCATAACTTTTTAAGAACCCGTGAAGGCTCCGTGCTTCGACAAGGAATGGGAAGCCGCACAGTTGCGGCCGATGGTGTTGATGTTTTTTTTTTTTCTTCTTCTTCTTTACTTTTCAGCACTCACCTATTTCAATCAACGAGGCATCGTGCTCCTCTCGTTGTCCGTTCGGCGCTTCAAACTCCGTTTTATCTCCCCGTTTTTCATTCCAACTTGTTTTACACCCTATCGACCAGCAACCGTGAAGGTTTGCGCGCGGCACCCCACGGGTTGTACTGGTATTCCTGTCGACCGATTTTTAATAATTGCTGTTTTGATTTCTTTGTTCCTCTCCCTCTCTTGTTCCTCTCTCTCTCTACCTCTCTACACATCTCTACCTCTCTCTCTCTCTTGTGCAGTCGCCAGTTCTTGTCCCTTTGATTCTCGTTTCCAAGCCGCGCAGTGGTGGTGTACTGTATTTGTATGTGACAGTCCCACTATTCCTCACTTCAACTGTACTTTGTTTTGTTGACGCTTTTTTTTTTCTTTTTTTTTTCTTTTCTTCTCTGTTGTTTGTTTTCGTTCGCTTTGATCAGGTCTAGGGGCGAGTGATCGTTCGTTTTATCTTCGGACTTCTGTGCCTCGCGCTTTTTTAAACAGAAACTATTTTTCCATGGTCAGTGACCTATACGACGCACTTAGAATGCTCTGGTGCTGAGTAGCAGTGTTGAGGGGCTCCACAGTTAACTGTTCATCAGAAGGAATCGCCTGAACCTCTACTTTTGTGTTTCTATCTTTTGTTTTCGTCTCATCCGAGACACGCCAAGTACCGCACGCATTCTTCGTGTGGCGTGGCCGGCGCGCTACCAGCTGATCATCATGTCAACATGACCGCTCGTGTGTGTGTGCGTGATCGCACAAACATCCTTTTATTCGCGACACTAATTTTTTTTTTCCTTTCTGCGAAAATGGAGAAGAACAGTGAGCCGTGGCGATTACTCTCTGTTACGTGTTTTTTAGCGCAAACTTCTCATTCATCCCGTCTTTGAGTAAGCACCCTCACGTGTTGCACTGTTGGGGGCGGATTGACACTCCACTGAAGAAGAAAACAGAGGGACAGTTTTTCTCATCGGGTGGTCACCTTCGCACATACTTTTCTTTCGTATTTTTATTTGTTGTTTTTGGTTGTACATCGTGTTTGTGGACTCTATATTCTCAAAATTCGCTCCGCCTTTTACCGTCGCTTTTTTTTTTTTTTCTGATCTAAAGTATCAGCAGTATTAACAATAGCAAGTGGTGTCAACGGCACACGTGCATATGTACGGAGGCGCACATACACAAGCTCGAACAGATACCGACGTCCACCTCTCCGTGTCGCCCATGTGTGAAGTCCCTTTGTCGCACCACGCAGCCCCTCTGTCCGATTGGTCAAACGTCTATATTGCCGAAGGCGGGAAAAAAAAAAACTGCGATCAAAGAAAAAAGGCTTTCTGTGTTTCTTTTCACACATATGGGAAAAAACGCTGAACGGTACAACTAATATGCTGCATGGAGTAGCGCGACGGACACAGAAGTGCAGGCCCCTCAAAAGCCGCAAAGGAGTCACATGTGTCCTTTTTCTCTTGTCGAGAGCGCGCTTGCCGGAGGAAACAAGAAGGGCCCAAGTGCGCCTCCCTGAGGGTGCGGTCGCATCATCCATCTCTTCGTTTTCTCTCATACTAGCGCGGATGTCGCACACAAATTGCACAACACGTGCACGCGGCTCTCTCGTGGCTCACATCGATCATGTTCTTATCGGTGTACGTACCGTTTTTTACTTGTTTGTTTCCCCGCTCTTTCGTCCGTCTGGGCGTCTGCCTTTTAGTTTCGCGAATAGATTTTTTCACGGAGAAGTCAGAGAGGCTCCTCTGTTGGTCATTCTGTGCGTACGTAAGGTGTCGTGTGTGTACCTGAAATGCCTCTGAGTGAGCCCTATTGAATCATTTTCTTCTTCCGTATGTGTGTGACTGCATCTGTCGTCTCCTTCCTCTCTTTTTTTTTTCTTTTTTTACATCTGTGCTGTTCTCTTCTATGTTCTCATTTTGTTTTCTTTTGTTGTTGTTCCGCATCCTTTTCGTTCTTGTAGAGGATGTCTAGTTGGTGAAACGGACGACTTGGTTTGTCAGACTTCTTTCGCTCTTTTTCGTTTGTTTGCTCCCGCGCGCAGATGGCCATTCGGTTGTCTCTCCAAAGTTGTCATGTTATTTTACACACGACCTTGTGCGGTCGGTGTTTTTTTTTTTTTTTCGTTTCTCTTTCCCTTCTCATACTTCTCTCCCTCTCCCTACCTTCTTTTCTTCTCGGGGTGTTTCGATGTGTGGCTGCCCGTAGATCGGCATGAACACTCATCTTCCTCTGGAGAACAGGTCTGACGCTCCGTTGTTGGTGTCTTGATTTCCCCTTCATACGCTTTATTCGGCTAGTTGTTGTTTTTCTCACGGTCTTTTTTCTCAACAGCTATGAGGGAAAAGCGCCGATTCCACACACCGGACCGCTGAGCAAGCATTTCGAAGGGGGAAATGTAACAGACGCGCTTGGCACTTGCGATTGGAGAAGATCAGCATCTACTCTTGTGGGTGTGTCTGTCTTCAGCACGCTGGATGTACCAACTGATTTTGTGCTCGCTCTTCACCTGCCTTATGCCTGAGTAGAAGGCGCGCAGAGACAAGATGAGGGCACGCTGTGAGACGTGTTGTTAAAAAAACGAAAAGAATAATCGACCTGCTGTCTTTCGATTGCAAAAGAAAAAGTAGCTTTGTGGCAATGACATCACACACACGCGTGGCTGAAGTGGATACAATCCCTCCCTTCGTTTCTTCTTGTCATGTGCGCGGTGGCGCTGCACAAGCTGTTGCCCCCCCCCTCCTTTTTTTTTTTTTGGCTCTTCTTCCTCTTCGGCGTCTAATTAAAGAAATGCCTCGTACAGAATCAGTGTTATCTTAGATGCACCGGCAGTGCGGACGAGTGAAGGTGACGCTCCCCGCGACGTAGAGATGGTACGTGAGGGTTGTCTGCTCCGAGTCTGCCGGACAGGGATACGCTGTTGCCTTGGATAGGCATTTCACATACTGTCGCGGTCGCCCTCGCTGCCCTACCGCGAAAGCACGGCTGTGATGAGGGTACGTCGCGTAGTGCTCAGGCTTCGACGCACCTATTTGTGCACTCGAGCGTTCGTGTCATTTCCGAGCTCCTCATTCTCATCCTCAGCCGCCCCTTCCATCAGCAGTATCATCGTATATATCGTCAATCTCTATGTCTTCCTCTCTCTCTCTCCATCCACTCTCTTCCTCTCCTTCTCCTGGCTCTGTCGTTGTTTGTGTTCTTGCTGCGCGCCACGGTCGAAGAGTTCTATTCGGGTGTGTGTGTGTGTGCAGTGTGTTGTCCAGAATCTCTCCTTCCCTCCCCCTCATCACAACTTGTGACATCTCCGTGTACCTCTGCGCTGCCGCTGACCAGCCAGCCATGGCGCAGTTGATCCCGAAGACCGCGTGGAAGGCGTCCAACCTGAATAAGCGTTATGGACAGCAGTACATGGCTCAAGGCTACCCAGTAGCGCAGAACCCCGACCGCGTGTTGGCTGCCTACGCGGCAGCAGCATCTCAAAGCCCAAGCCAGGAGACCACATTGAAGAAGAAGATAGCAGCAGCGCTGAAGCCAAGCGCAGGTAATCCCTTCGCCGGTGCCGTAGTTATCGATGTTCGTGATGGTCCAGAACGCCAATTGAAGCCTCTCGACTCGCCCGCGGTGGCCGCGCTGCATCCACACGATCTTCTCTCCGGTGCCGCGCGACCCATACTACCCGCCAACAAGGCCGCGTCGGAGCTGTTTGTCGTCGCCTCCCATCCTGGACGAGCCATCAACAGCACAGAGGCGCTTCGCCGCTGGGGATACGAAGCGGTTCACATTGTAGAGTACGAGCTGGTTGCCACAGTGTTGACAACACTCAAGGTGGAGTAAGAAGTATTCGCGATGATTCCGTCAACCTATTCGACGAACCGTAGCTGCGGACGTGTGGAAGGGTGTGCTGTTTGGCATCCGTGCCGCTTGCCCTTTGCGTGCGGACGCGTCAACAAGACCTCCACCGTTGCGGTTCACAACAAGTGGGTGATGATTGTCTCTCGTACTGTACGCCAACGGGCGAGCTGCATTGAGTGCGACCGATCAAAAAAAAAAAAAAAAGAAACAACGAGTCTGCGGTGTCGCCGCGGAGGCAGCGTTCACGACCCTCTTATGTGGGCTGGTGCGCGCTCGCTCAGTACGGTGATGATGGTTCATCGTGTGATGCCTCGCTGGCGACGGTGCAAACGTGTGTCTGTGGCGCCCTCTTCCCAACAAAGTCCTCATCGCCTTCAGGGAGAGGGTTTTGCGAAGTAGGCACGCTATTAGGGCAGGCCGCCGTCGGTGTTGTGAACGATCATTTATTTAATGCATGTGTCTGCCGCCTCGAGCGGCGGGGACCAGTAGGCTTTTGTGTGTGTGTGCGTGTGTACGCACGCAGCGGTCTTTTTTTCTGCGCCGTCCTCCTACACACCTCACGGTCATCCTCCTGCTCTCCCTCTATCTCTCTGGTGCAGCTTTTCTTCTTCGTTCGGATCCATCCTTGGGTCACCGCAGTCACCAACAGCACTTGTCTCTCTCTCTCTCTTTGTCTGATCTGCCATTTGTTTCGTGACGGTTATTCGAACAACTACGCCCAACCCGCATCCATGTCGGGCGACGAAAACTCTCCCCCTCGCCGCGTGCTCGAGGACGATGCGACCCAGACGGGATCGGGCGCCTCATCCTCTGCGGGGAGCAGCCCTGAGCGAGCGCGGCGGCGCAACACTTTTGATCCCGCTACGACGGTGAGACAGCTGGAGGCCGCCGTCGATCATGCCTCTCTTCGCAGTAGCACACATCACAGTCGCACAAGCTCACAGAGCGGCCACGGCGACGAGAGCGAAGACGTGCGCACTTTCGAAACAGTCGATGACGTGGCACACACGCCGACGGAGCGAGGGCCGTCTGTCACGACGATGCGACTTACGGTAGGGACGCCGGCCGCACCGCGTGACGTCATGCTGACAGCGCGACCCGAAGAAGTGTCGAAACGGCAGACGGAGCGTCGCATGCGTTTGGCTAGGCAATGGGGTGTACTGAGCCCGACGGACATCAGCACGGAGCCACAGCCGCCGTCCCAGCAGTCGCCGCCTCCAACGTCAGCGGTGGCAGGAAGTGAAGCCGTACACACGCCACCGCACAGCGTCCCTGTTTACGGGCACATGTCCCAGTACCGCCGCAAGGTCGACTGGACAGCACCGTCTTCCACGGAGGCGAAGAAGAAGAAGGTGCCTTCTGTGCGACTGCTCACCGTGGACAGCGTCAGCCCGATTGCCGAGGGCGTGAACACACCTCGCAGTGTGGCCTTGTGCGAGGAGAAGGGCATCGACACGCGTCAATTAGCGCCAAGAGCGGAGAGCACGTTCTACAGCAGCGCGGTGTCACGGGAGCTGGCCCGCGTGCGTTACGAGAGCTACGAAAAGCGGCGGCAAGCGCACCTCAGCATACTTCTCCCGATTTATGAGCAGCGATATGGGCGTAGCGCTCGTGTCAGCACGGCGGACACGGCGGGCGTGACCAAGGAAGGCGGCATAGCAGGTCGCACGCCGTCTCCGGCGCGGGCGAGCAAAGGGGCTGGTCGCGCGTCCACCACAATGGTCGTGCACAAGGCTGCCCCGACAGGCTCCCGCAGCCTCCTCGCGTCCACATGGGAGCTTGACAAGGAAGAGAGGGCCGTCGTACAGCAGTGCGACGCCCAGGAAGCGGCCCCTGCACGATCAGCGGCGATCCGCGCACGCGCGGCCTCAGCCTCACCGCAGCCCCGACCAGAAAACCGCGGATACCTCTCTGCACGTACAGCCGCAACGTCTATGAGTCGCGCGACTGTCTCGCCATCGCCGGCTGCCATGCGCATCCGCTGCCGCTCCGCCGCTGAAAATCGTCACCTCACCGCCGCCGAGGCAGAAGTGCTGGCCGAAATCGAGTACAAAGAGCACATGCGACAAGAGCGTCTGAACCGTGCGCACGAAAAGAAGGAGGTCGTGCAGATGGCCCACGTTGAGGGGTCGATTGTACGCGAGCGCCACACAGAGAAGTTGGTGCGTCAGCGAGCCGCGATGGCAGAGAAGAAGCAGCACGAGATGTACAAAACTACGACGCGTCGGCAGGTCGAGGCCCAACAGCGACGTGAAGCGTTGGAGGAAGAGCGCCGAGCGCGGCTGCAGCAGAAATTGAACGAAAAATCTGCTCGATCCATCGTCGCGGACCCCTACGCATCGTTGGTGGCGCACCGACGATTCTCCACACCTGTGATATCGAGGGCTGCAAGTCCGCGTGGGCCCCATGCGAATTAGTGAGCGCACCGTGCCGGCGTCACAAGGGTTGTAGTGATGGCGCGAATGTCAGTTGTGCGTTTTTGTGGGCTTCTTATTGGGCCCGAGGACCTCAGTTGTGTACTCATTTCTTCGGTAAGGATGCGGCCAGCTACAGTGACGCCACTTCCCCTCCTCTTTCACAGGACTAACGTCTTTTCGTTTCGTTTAGTTTTTGTACGATTCCTCTTTCTTCTTATTCTTCCTCATGTCCGTTTTTATTTCAAACTGTTTTACTGTTGTTGGTCGATACATTATCTCTCCATTCTTCCGTCTATCGCTTTCTGTGTAGCTACTGATGTGGTTGTACCTGAGTGTGTGTGTGTATGTGTGCGCGCCACTTGACGCCATACAAGGTTGTACACCCATATACATCTCAATGTAAATGTGATTTCAGCTCCTCACTCGGGAATCAAATTTGTGACAAGCGTCGAGTGCATGTCGCTCTCTTCTCACCAAAGAGATTAACACAAATGAGAATTTGAGCGTCTGGCAACGCTCATGTCACCTCTCTCGCGGGTACGTGAAGAAAGGCGGGAGAGTGCACTCGAGATGACCGCGACGGCAGCCTGTGGAACACACGAGGTGATGTCGTGTACATCGCTCCATCTTCCTGGTGACCACGCTCACTTGCTTAGTATGATCGCCGGATGTGTGCGTGTGTCGAAGGAGAGTTAGCGGTGTGTGCAGGTACCTGCGTGCGATCACGTCTAGCGCGCTCGTTGGGCGAATGGTCGACATCGCCCGCCCCATGCCCTTTCGCATTGTTCGGATGACGCTCATAGCATGGATACACAGCTGCACTCATACCGCGTCTTTTTCTTCTTATTCTCTCTCTCATTTTTCCCTTCACAATGAATTGACGTGTTAAGATAGATCTTTTGACTGATCAGTGTCATCACCGGTCTGTGGGTCTGTGTCGTATTCGCCTCGCACCATGAGCACTACTCCAACCACACCTGCGGCCGTCCCGGCCAAGATCCCGATGAAGATCCCTATGAAAATTCCCATGAAAATGTCCATGGCAAGCCCTGCCGCTGCGGCTGTTGCGGTCATGGCCGCTCGCCAAGCCCCGCCTGCGGCACGCCCGCGCGACAGCGACGACGCCGACGACGATGACAAGCTTCTCGGGGTGGCCCCGGCCCGTCAAGCTGTGCGCAAGGAGCCTGTCCCGCGCCGCCGCGCCGCTTCGTCGAGCTCGTCGTCGTCCAGCTCGTCTTCGGACAGCAGCAGCAGCAGCGACAGCGACTCGTCCTCATCGGACAGCAGTAGCGACTCATCTTCAGACTCTCGCAGTCGTAGCAGCTCCGTCCCGATCGCACTGGAACCGACGTTGTTGGACATCGCTCTCGATGCAGGACTCGTCAACGACGCGGTGGAGGAGGAGGAAGTGGAGGAGGAGCCGGTGGATCTGGTTCCGCCACGGCCGCCCGTTGTTCGCAGCTTCCCCTCGGACATCGACAAGGCTATTGAGAAGTACAAGGAGAGGCTGAATCGGGAGGAGAACGCTGTGCGGATGAAGGACGACAACAAGGCCGTCTCTCTTGGCACCAGCAAAATCAACTATATTGACCCACGCATTGTCTGTTCTTGGGCGAAGGCGCAGAGCGTGCCCATCAACAAGCTGTTCACGGCCACTATAATCAAAAAGTTCCCGTGGGCACTGAACGAGGAAGGCTTTGACTTCTAAGACTTCACGTGACCGCCGCCTGTAGACAAGACCAACCAAAGAAAATTAATGAAAAGACGAAGCGCGACATCACAAAAAAAAAAAGTGAGACAGCACGTAGTCGGCTGAGCCAAAGCGGCTCGCCATCACTCTCGTCTATGTGCAGCGGTGGAAACAATGTGCGAGCTTGAAGAGCGAATGAGGGCTCAGCATGAAACAAAACATGGCAGACATGCTCATTTTGTTTTTCATGTTGTTTTCATTTCAAGAGGAAGTAAAGCCAGCAGCGCGCAAGAGCCAAGCGTGTGTGTTACACACACACACACGTGCTCGAGCGTCCATGCCTTCACCTTCTTCTTCTTTTTTTTTTTGTGTGTGTGCCGTGTTTGGTGACGTCATCTTCTTGTATTTATGCGCGAACACCATGCCCACTCTGTGCTGATGCTCGTGTAACTTCGCCGTGTGCTTGTTCTTAGAGTCGGATCCGTGCATGAAACGGCCCGGTGATGGTCTTTAGTCGATAATGTCGAGAAGAGACACGACTGATTAGCCCACACTTCTTTCTTTTTGACAGCATTTTTCTTTTATGTAATGTGTGTGTGTGTATGTGTATGTGTAAGAGAGAGTTTTGGTGAGTTTCTGTGCTCTTGTTGTGCCTAACTCGCAGATTTGTGAGGGAGCGGCGAGTGTAACACGTAAGCAGTTACAACATTGTCTCGGTCGGGGGAAAAAAAAAAGAGAGCGCGAAGATATGCACTCTTCTTCTATGCTCAGTTCTTCGGCAGTGCTGCCGACGAGCGACGGCGTGGCAACACGAGCACGTCTCTGTCGACTACTTGTGCACGTGCAATGAAGAGATATGCTGATGTGTATGCATCCATCGCCGTCGGCTCGACGCGTGAGAAACGCATCACCTAGGCGATGTTCTCCTCATGTCGGTTGTGGAGGTGCTCACCACTGGCAAACCTTATGGGTACGATCATCATCATCACAAGCCACTTGAACGGCTCCTCCTGTTGTCCGCCGATTTTCTGCGAAGCCCTGGCTTCATTGTTGGGTAGAGGTGAGCCTCTTGTCTCCTCTTGTGGCATCTACACATTTTCTTCTCTTCTCCTTTCGCAGGCTTGGTCACACTCAGTCAACCTCCGCAAACGACCAAACAAACAGAAAAAAGAAGGCAATCAAGTGGGAAATGGAGCCGACAGAGAACAGCGGGTACGCCAAGATGGAGTACTGGGACTCTCGCTATACCGAGGAAGACCACTACGACTGGTTTCCGTCTGTGTACGCGGAGTCAGTCGAGGCCGTGTTCAACTCGATTGAAGATGTCTACGCGCGTCAGAAGGACGCACGGGGCTCAGGTGCGCCGGAACCCCTCACAGTCCTGCATTTGGGTACGGGGAACTCGTCTCTCTGCGAAGACCTCTACCGGCGTTATTGTCAGATGTATCCGGACCGCGTACGCGCCCCCTACAAGCTAGTGCAGATCGCCATGGACTACTCCGAGGTCGTCATCGCCAAGATGCGCAGGCGCTACACCACAAAGGAGCCAGCCGCAGATGGCTGCGTCTATCTGCCCGATGTCCATTGGGAGGTGGCTGATGTGCGCGCGCTGTCTCGCCTGCGTCAACAGTACGGCCCGTTGTTCGACCTCGTCGTCGACAAGGGCACCATGGACGCGCTGCAAGCCGATAAAACCAACGAAAAGATGTCAGAAGACATTGATCAGATGCTTCTGGAGGTGAGCCAATGTCTGAGCGCGTCCGCGGCTGGCGTGGCGCACACAGAAGAGCCACCGCGCTACCGTCGCTTCGTGCAGATCACGTGGGAGATACCGTACTTTCGATTGGCCATCACGACCAAGAACGAGCAGCACGTCTTTGCTTGGGGGCACCGTGCGCGACATGCGAAGCTAGGCGACAGTGACCTCTACCGCGTGTTTATCTACGATGTCCCTGAGGAGTCAGAAGCGTGATTTTGTTTTTGTCTTCGCTGTGTTTTTCCCCCGTTTTGTTTGTGGTGGTGGTGGAGACGTTTGCACTGCTCGTATCCAAACAAGACGCGGTTCCCGCGTTACTCGATCACATTTCATGACACACGCACCATCGCAATAGACTGATACATGGCTCTATCACTCCTGTTCTCGTCACTGTCACTCCGAAGAGAACGAGCTCTCACACCGCGGAAACAAACAGGGGAAGAAGAGCGAGCCGGCCAGGTGTACGCGCGACCTGACGAACGTGCTCCTGGGGCTCATGACGTAACGGGGGCAGTCCGCGTGTCGATGCGGCACCCATAGCATCCGACAACCTGCTGGAACTGGTTGACGAAAGCAACCTCTGAAGAAGTACGTCGTGCACCTCCCCGCGCTCTCTCAGACACACTCTCTATCTCTATCTCTATCTCTATCTATCTCTCTCACACACGCTTCCTCTTTCGAGTGCAATACCTACGCTCCTTGGTGGTGCGTGTGATCTGAACGTCGGCCAGTCGCAAGGAAGCTTATGTGGCGTAGCTCGTGTCGTGCAGCGGCACTGGCATCGTACCGCTCGATCTACACAAGCCCTATTGTGCGCGCAGGGGCTAAACGTCGGGTGAAGCGGCGGCGCCCGGTGGCACCATCAGATCACCCCGCACAGCCGCAGCAGAAACGCGTGGTGGATATGAAGGAGAGCAGCGTCTTCGAGGTCGAGGCGATAGTGAACGGACGCGAGGCCTCCCCCGCTGCGCGAACAGCGGCAGGGGCCTTGACCTCCTCGTCCACGCCGAGCCCCGAGCTGCATCCTGACGCCGTCGACTACCGTGCGCTGCTTCTTGATCTTCTTCTCTACCGCAAGGAAACCGTCACACCGGTGCTCAAAACGCTCGTGGAGGAGCGGCGTGCGCTTGAATCGCGCATGCGAGCTCTCGATGCGAAAATCGCCCACCTCGCACACGTGCGTGAGGAAATAAGGGTCATGCTAGAGGAGCACAGCGCCACGGAGGAGCTGCGGCTTCTTCGCGCGGTCGAACAGCTTCAGGGTGCGCCGAAGCACGAGGCAGCAGTGAACACGACAGCCCCTGCGCGCTCACCGGATGCCGTCGACGAGGGACGCGGGGACGTGGAAGAGGAGATTGTACTCTAGCACACGCATGATGTGCGTGGTACGTCCTACTGCTGATGTGATTGCCATAGTAAACGTGTCTTGAGAATGCTGTGTGTGTGTGTGTGTTGTCGCTTTTGTTTCTTCTCTTGAATTGACCGCAAATAGTAGAGTGAATATTTCTCCGCACCCGCCCCCTTCTTCTCTCATCCCCCTCTCGCTCGTGGTCGGCTACACACGCGGCAAACGGTGGCACGACAGCGTCTCTGTCACGTTTCTGTGTTCCAGTACTCTCCCTTCGTGGTCATCTTCATTCGATCTCTCTGCTGAACCCCTCACTCACACAATGACAAAAGTACACTTGAGCGGGTGCATTGTTGGTTTTTTTTTTTCTTCTTTGTGTGCTATTATCGGTGCTGCTGCTTTCGACAAGCACGAGCAGCTGTTCCGTGCGATAAAATCTCCACGCCCCCACAGCTGTAGTTCGATTCGTCTTGTTTGTTTCTTTCCTTTTTGTGTTTTTGTTTGCCTCTCGCCTTGCGATTAATTGTGGATTCGGTGCACTTCGTGTCTGTACCCCGCACGCGCCATCGCACACCGATGCACTCAAGTCTGTGTGTACGGCTGCGAAGGCCCGTGTCGCGTCCATTCGCTTCATGCACGTCACGCAGCACAGTCACCGCGCAGTGGCGCGCCGTCAGTCGAGCATTCAAGGGACAGCAGATGTTCCACCGACTGATGGACACGACGATTACGACAAGGGGCAGCGCGCGCTTCATCTCCAGCGCATCGACCGTAGCAGCACCGCCCTCTGCGCGAGAGGTGCACCAAGTTGTGCAGCGCGCGCTGGAGCAAGGTCGCCGTGTCCACGCCGTCGATCTTTTTCTCGGCGCTCTACAGCTCCGTTGTGTACCCCTCGCAGAAACGTACGAGCTTCTGTTGAGCAGCACGATCCGACACAGTGGATGGCGTGCAGTTGTCGACCTCATCGATGAAATCGGTGGCAGTGCGCTAGCCGTGCGCACCCTGTATCACACGGTGGGGGACCTGTACTTACTTCAGATCCAAGGTACCCAGGGTCACGGTGAGGAGGCGGAGACGCTGCCCCTCTTGTATGATCTCTTCTCTGTCATGGAGGAGGCCGCCGTGCGTCATATCACCCTTTCCGCTCGCCATCGTGTGCCTGTCTGGGAGGCGCTCGTGACCGAGGACGGTCAGGTCACTCGCCTTTTGGAATTCTACAAGACGCACATGGCGCCGTCAGGGGTGGTGTTGTCGATGGAGGAGCGCCTTCTTCTCCTGCGCGCGGCTGCCCTGGACGGCGACTGGGCGTGTGCCACTCAATTTTATCGTCAGTGGCCGGCGGGTGCGGCGTCGCAGGCGGCGGCACAGGTGCTTTACATTGGCTCGTTCACCCGCGCGCTCGAGAAGCGAGCGGAGACGGCACCACAAACGCCAGAGAGTGTGACGACAGAGGGAGCGAGCCCACGCCTTTCCGCTCCACTCATTCCGTGGCAAGAAGCAGTCCGTCTTCTCGTGTATCGCTCAGGTAGTGATCTCGATGCGCGCGTTGTCGACGCGCTTGCGAGGCTCAACGCAACCGCGGAGCGGACACGCATGCCACCGGCAGACGGAGCGAACAAGAAGGATGCCGACAACAACGCGGAGAGCACCGTCGATGAAAACGCACCGGCAAGCTCTGAGTCGAAGAGTTCCTTCTCAGCGGCCACGCTCATTGACGTGTGGCAGGCGACTTCACTGGAGACAGCGTGTGGGGCCGGCCCATCTCTCGGAGACGTGCGCACACGGATCGCCACGTCTGCAAACGCGCTCTCTGTTCTGCGCGAGCTGCTGGCTGTGCGCGAGGGTCAGAAGCGTTCTGATGCACAAGTTGAGCGCACGATGGACCTCGTCTGTCGCGTGCTCCTAGTCTTTCCATCGCTGTACGTCGACGTCACTCTCGCCAACGACGATGACGTACACGCAGAGGCAGCGGTGGAGCTGATGAGGCCGTGTACACCCTGCACGATGCACTCCGCGTGGTGTGCACAGCAGTGGGCGCCGACATCGGTGCGCGGATCATGTGTGCCTCAATGGAAGCTCGTGCTTGACGCGCGGTATCGTCAGCACGTCGCTCTGGGATCGAATCAAGAGGACGAGGTTCGGGTGTACGGTTGTGTGCTCGCGCTCCGTGTCGCACACAGTGCCTGGCTGGCTGCGCCGAGTGCCCTTCTCGCCTCTGAGGCTGCCGCCGCGCACACAAGGTGTCTGGCAGAGACCGTCACCCTCGCTAAGAGCTGCCGCGCAGAGTCGCCGCTGATGAGGGCCGCGCTCGCAGCTCTGGTGCACGCTGCGATCACCACTCACGTGTCTTGGGATGAAGTGACGCAGACGCGGTTGAACGCGCTCTGTGAGTGTGTGGTGCGGCGCGGTGCAGTCACTGAGCCGCGTGTGCTTGCCGCGCTCTTGGAGGAGGCCGCCGTGCGTGGCGACGCTGAGGCGCACCTACGTAGTGGAGTGGGGTCCGCAGACCCCGCCCCCGCTGGCACGATCAGTGCAGGGTTGCGGGCCGTTGCTGTGCAGCTCGTCCTGACCGCTGTGGCGCGTCCGTCTCTCGTCGACGATCCCGCGCGGCGCGAGCAGCTGCTGCAGGACATGCGAAGCACGTTGGAGGTAGCGCTGCGTGAGAGCGGTGACGTGGAGGCGGCCTTGCGATACGCGATGCCACAACTGCCGCAGAACACGCGGCCACTCCGTCAGGTCGTCGTGCCTCTCCTCGTACACGCTCAGCAGTGGGCGCCACTCGAGCCCCTCCTGGCGCTCTGTACGCCACCGTTACCGGACGTGCCAAGTACACCGCAGTCATCAGAGGACTGGTTGTCCATGCAGCAAGCGGAGTTGTGTGTCGCACAGAACGCGTTGAGGCGTGCCGTGTGTGATGATCGGGAGAAGGGAGACGCAGCCGTGAGTCTGCCGCGCGACCCTGATGACGCGCACCTGGTCAGCGCGTGGCGGCGCTACTATCAGGCGAGCCAGCAATTCGACCAACGTGTGCGACAGGCGCAGAACCACAATCCTGACGGTCAACACAAATTCGTGCACACGCCTTCACCTCCACCAGCCGCTCCGACACCGCGACTCCCGCGAGCTGTGTTGGTACGCATCGGTGTGCGCCTCGCCGTTTGTGACCGCACCGACGCGCTGACAGATCTTCTCACGCTCCTCGACCCTGCAGCATCAGTGGATGCGGCACATCACGGTGAACAGGACGACAGTAATGAGCTCGCCGTCGTGTTCGCTGAAGCGCTGCAGCTTTACGTGGCGCTACGCGTTGCGCACCGCGGCGTGGCAGCGAAGGAGAATAGCGCCGTGGCAGCGGCGCTTGAGACGTGTCAGAGAAAATGCACGCGGCTGGCGCTGCCGGAGATTATTGTCGCGCTTTCCGTGCTGACAGCGCTCGCCGTCGCGCGGCGCACGGGAGAGGTGGAGATGGTGGTGCCAGTGCTGGCGAGCGCCGCTCAGCAATCGGCTCTCTGGACAGAGCGGTACGCGTACCAGCCTCAGGCGACGGCGCCGTCAGAGAATTTTACAGGCCCGGTCATGCGGCCTGCCACGGCCGTCGCTCTCGTCGACCTGGTGGATGTCGTGGCCGCACTGGCACCGCACATGACAAAGGCCCTAGAGCACGAGGTCGCCGCCACTGCGCACCGCAGCCCGTCGCCGATGGAGGTGCTCATGGTGTTCTACATGCCCATGGTCGTGCTCAGCCGAGCCGCTGTTGAGGCGTGGGTCAACGCCCTCCTGACGCTTCAAGATCGCTGTGGCCCGCACACGATGACACACCAGAGTGGCGATACGAACAGCCGCGCCGAGGGGCGTGAACCGGTGGCGGCTCGCGTGCGCGCAGCCAGCGCGCGTCTGGCGTGGCGCTTGTACGCAACGAGTTTTGAGACAGTGCGAAGAGATGGCGCAAAAATGGGTGCCCTGGGTCAGTGCGATGGTCACGGGTGGGGGCGGCAGCCGCTGCCGTGTGCGGTGCTGCTCACACTCCTGGAAGCGTGCACGCGCCATGGGATCCTGACACACGCCCAGTGGCAGCAGGTGCGGCTGCAGCTAGTCGGGCTGGCTGCGCGACTACCATGCGAAGAGGGGGCGGCAGCGGAGGCCAGCGCAGTGTCGGCGCCACACAAACGTCTCGATGCGTTATTTGACATCACCATGCGTAATCTGGCCATGCTCGGGGCCTGGGATGACGCGCTGGCATGTGTGCCGCTGCGGTCGTCGCCTCTGGCAACCGCCAACGTCACGAAGGACGCAGGCGGTGTCTTCACTGCCACTGATGCGGTGGCGTGCCTGCGTCGTGCCGTCGACAACGCGAGACAGCGCCGCGCGACCAGCGCACTACTTCAACAGGAGATGCTCGTTGCCCTCGGGCTGTCGGCGAGGTCTTCGTCCCCTACTGAACATCAGGTCCGCACGCCGCGCGAGCTACTTGTGTGTTGGCTTGAGCTCGGCGCGTGGGAAGAATCTCTTGGGCTGCTGCAGCTCGTTCTCGCCTTGCGTGCGCGCGCCGATGATGCCTTCATCCAGTCGGAAGCCGTCGCTCTCGTTGGCACCAACACGCGCTGTGCGTCTCTGTGGACGCTACGCGAAGTTGAGGCGTGTGTGGAGATCGAGTTGGTCACGGCGGTTATGGCTTTGGTGTGTTCAAGCGCACCATGGCGCACGAGCTGGCGCGCCTGGGGAAGCGTGCGATCAGCTTTACCTTTTGTGGATTGGTCGATCGTGGTGTGTGCAGAGGGAGAAAATATCGGCAAGGACGACGCGCTGACGGCGCTGTTCAATGCGATGTACGCACAGGCGGCCGCACCACACGAGCTTCTTGACGGGATCCTTCACATCACGACGGAATGGGGGTTGCCGATGTGCGCGTCGTGGCTGCAGGCGGTGGTCCGCACACTGCGCGATCAACACGCCACGCACGGCGCCCTCACCGCGGCAGAGAACATTATGTGCGTTGAACGGCTGCGTCGACTTCGTCACCACGCAACTGAGCAGCATGTGACGGCACTGGTGGAGGCAATTATTACCACGTACTTCGGTGTGGACGTGGATGAGCGTGAAGCGTCATCACATGTCGGTGTGCCGCCTCAGAGCTCCACCTCATCGCCGTTTGCGGCGCTCGCAGCGACTGCCCTCGCCCATCCGACTCACCTCGATGCGCCCTTTCACGTGGCCGCCACCGCGCCGGGCGCGAACTCCGCGTCTGTGGATCTCCTTTCAGAAAAAACGATGGATGCGTTGACTCTGCTGGCACCGCTCATTGTCTTGGCGACGCCACATCAGCTGGAGAAAATCGCGGCGACGTGGTTTACCGACGGGCCACGCCTGCACGCCATGGAGCTGCGGCCGCTGTTGAGTCGTGAAGCGCATCGCGTGCGACAAGGCCTGGCCAGCCTCCCAGTAGAGAGCGCCTCGCACACGTGGCTACTAGATCAGCTCGCGGGTCAGCAAGCCTTTGTTGTGCGGCTAGCAGGCCTTGTTGGACAGGTACAGCAGATGCGCTTCACGATCGTGCCCGTCACGCTTGTCGAGGCGGTCCAGCGCGACATCTTCGACGGCCTCATTGCCACGAGAACCGCTGAGTTGCTGGTGCAGCGCACACTCGCGGCGGCGCAGGCGCGGCACCGCTGTCGCTGGTCGCCCTTGGTCGAGCAGGAGCTGCGCGCTGCGGTGATGGCTGGTCACGCAGGGAAGCTGCCAGTCTCACTCCGCACGGCTCCGCGCGTCTCAAAAGACGTCATTGGCCACTACTGGAGAGTCTTTCACCACGTGTTGGCGCCAGAGCTGCATCTCGAGGGCACAGAGCTGTGCTGTCTGGCCGCGTACGCGCCGTACGTGACAGCCCTGCGTCGTCGTGCCTCTACAGCGACAACCACAGCCCTTGGCGAAGAGAAACGAGGGGCGTTGAGGGAGCTGGCGGCGGCGGTCCAAGCCGTCCATATGACCCCTTCCAGCGGCTCTCTCACAGCTCTGGCACAGCCCCCAACGACGCCCTGGCATCGGCCGGCGTACGTTGTGGATGTTCTCTTCACCCACAGTCACAAGTTGCTGAACAAGCTCTGTCGAGACCTGCAGAACACCGACGACGCCGCAGCGAAGCGCCTACGCCAGGCGATGCCCACCGTCTTTTCACCCAGCGCTCACGCGACGCCCATCACACCGACCACGGCGCGCCAACTTCTCGCCGAACTGCTGGACTTACCTGCTGAGGCCTACGGGCGCGTGGTAGCTGACACGGCCCGCACTGTAACCCGCATGCTGCCGGCGTCTTCCGCGTCCGCGTCCGCGTCGTGTGCGGTGGTGCGGGGCATCGCGCACGACGTGTGCCTCTCTGCGCTGCTGGCGGTGATGCTATCATGGGTGTCCGCACGTCAGCGCGTGCCGGACGAGGTTTCGTTGATGCTCGTGGAGGTCGTGAAGGACGCGGTGGACCGTGGAGGCGTGAACGCGTCCGCCGCGGCAGACGAGACGGCGGTGCATGTCGCTCCCCGTCACGCCACGCCAACGCCTTCTTTGCTTACGTGCTTGACGAAGCGACAACGTGATCGCCTCGCCGCAGATATGGCAGAAGCGCACAGAGAGGAGCGCGCCTTGCGTGACAACGCGCTCTGGCGGGTGTGGGAGGCACTCGACAAGGTCAACGCCTGGGCGTACATGCAGCCCCTCCACGTCTCCGCGCTGCACCGCGCTGTGATGCCAACCGCGGCGATGATTGACCAGCTGCCCGCGAAGGCCGTAAAGAAACGGCAGCAGACGGCAGCTGGTCACACCGACCATCACGCACGCCGAAAGCCGCGCGAATGCCCAGAGGATCGCACATGAGTGCTATCACGCGTTTCCCGCGTTTTTTTTTTTGTCGTTTTCTTCTGTAGGCGTGGTTGGCGCACGACCCGCGATTTCCCAATTTCTTCTCTGTGTCCTTCCATCACAGACGAGTAAAACAACCTGTGACGATACGTCTCCCGTGACGAGAGGGTGGTGATGTGGCACGCACAATCTCTCAGCCGCACGCGATCGTGCAAAATGGCTCTGCTGTGATCGCGGCGAAGACGCGTGACTCGCGGATTTTGTTCTTCCTTCTCTTCTTTTTAATAGCACCTCCTACTGTTTCGCACGCACCATGACACGTCTTCACCACACTTGTCCCCCTCGTCGCTCTGTTCAACTGTCAATCATGTCGACTTCTTCATACGGCATCATCTCGCAGACATTGTTCGTTTTTTTTTTTTAAATTCGACGTTTTTTTTTTTTCTGGACCTCTTTCCCCGTGAAGCCAGCGCGAACTCATCCTCGACATACGTAGAGCACGTATAAAGTCACCGCACGCAGACGCACGTCATTCTCGCCATTGATTTTTTTTTTTTTGCCTTTCAACTTTTGTCTTTTACTTAGGCACCAACAGCGGGCTCACTGATACGCGCTGCGAATGGTGCGTGCTGCCTCCCGTCTACCACGCCGCCTCAGCCTTATCAGCGTGGCCCTCACACTCACTCTTCTCCGCTGTTCCGCGTTCCCTTTGCCTTGGCCACTTCGGACAGCCGTGGCACCTGTGGAGGCGTCGTCACGTTCAAGCGTCGCCAGCGCCAGGTCCTCGCCTTCCGCGTCCGAGACAGCTGGGCGTGTGTACGATTACAACGGCTATCACACCGCTGTTGTGCAGCAAGGTCACCTCGATGCGGAGGCGCTGTGGACAGAGCTGCAGTCTCGCGCGCGGCTGAGTGCGTGCTGGAAGCAGATGCTCGCCGACCTCAAGGTCAAGTGTCGCACCGTGCGCGGTAACAACGATCTACGCAGTCGGCTCGCACTGGGCATGGCAGCGTGCGACGCCGAGGCTGACGGTCGCATGAACTCTGTCTTTCAGTGTGCCGCCTCCCACAAGGTGCAGCGCTGCGTGCAGTCTCTTTCCGAGGTCGCGTACAGTCAATTCGTCCAGTACCGACTCCACGCCGACAGCGTGTGTACATACCTGGAGGCGGAGCTGTTTCAGGAACGCACAGAAGTGAGCATGGCGAGCTTACGCGCGGAGTCGGAGGCGACAGTGCAGGTGCTGGGCGGCCTGCAGGCCGCATCGGAACAGGTTCGCGCCGCGCTGGCGCAGAGCGTTGTGCTACAAGAACAGCAGACACTGGCGGCTCACGCGGTTCAGGCACAGCTGCGTGTTGTCGAAGAAGGACAAGTGACTGCGCTGAAGGCACTGCACATCTCCGCAGAGGCGCTGGTGGCGTCATCGGCGCAGACAGAGGCGAGCCTCGTCGCACTTCGCGAGGGCATGGCGCAGGCGACACAAGGGGCCACGCAGGCGATCGAGTCGCTGGCCACTCAAACACGCGGTCATTTCCACGCGCTGGAGGGCCACACGACGGGTCTGCTGAAAATATTGACGCGACTGGAGGACGTGCAGCGCGTTCTCGTGGATCAGATGTTCGCCTCACACGACGGTGCGCGTGCTCTGCTTGGGGCGTTGCTGGTGCTTGTCCTGACAAGTTTTTCACGCACGGCCGTCGCACGGTGGCCTGCACTGATGCTCGTTGTGGCTTCGGTCGTTACGCCGGCGCTCATGGGCTACGGTTCGCGCGTGCGGTTGCTGCCGCACACGACGCCGGTCGCCATGAGTGGACTTGGTGTGTTGGCTGCCTTGGGGCTCATTGTCGCCGTCTACGCGCACGCCGCTGCCAGCGACGGGCGCCATCACGATCAGCTGAACGAAGCGATTCAACGTGGTGTCGATCAGACGGTCCAGCGGGTGGCTGAGATCCTGCAGCAGACGTCGCTCTCATCGCCATCAGGGATCCAGCTACCGTCGCGGCCGTCTGCGTCGTTCGCCGCGCCGACCGGCGCACAGGCTCACCTCATTGCGCTGACCCCACAAGGGTCTGGTGTGCCTGACGCTGATCGCGCACGCGTCGGCATCGCAAACGACGTACCAACGTGGCGAGAGTCATTGACACGCGCCGTCGACGGTGCGGACGACGATGATGACATCCGTGCTTTGTCCGCGACCCGCACACACGCGATCGAGGACCGCCTCGTCAACGGCGCAAGCCCTGTGTACACGTCTGTGGAGGCCTGGTGTGGCGAGCACGGTGATTTACCTGCGACGGTGCCGGCCACACCGTTGGATATTGCCAGAACAGCAGCGTCGTTGTCGCTGTCGAGGCACACAGCGCAGACAGTCGAAGAGACGGCGAAGGATGAGGAAGCGGCAGCGGAACCGACGACGACGACGCACAAGCGCGGCCGCTCACGCACCAAGTCAATCAACACACCCGTCGTTAGCTCCGTCAAGAAACGTCGCTGTGTGACGCCGGCAGCGAAGTCATCACCAAAGAAAAAGTAAATACGCTTTCTTCTCAGTTTCGAGGTTCCGGTTATCTTTTTTTTTTTTTGCTTTTTTTTTCACATACATATTACTCCCCTTCCCTGGTCTTTTTTTTTTTTTCGTTTTCATTTTCTCTTTGGCTTACTCTGTCGGTCATCGCGAGCGCACTCGTGGAAGACAACAAACACGGAGCGGTCGAGTATGTATAGCCTTTGTACACGTGAGAGAACACACCGGCGCACCCGGCACCGGCGATGCGCGCTCTCCTCACTCCGCTCCTTTCAGTTTGTCTCTTCGTGCAACGATGTGAACGACTATGCGCCGTGTCCTTTTCCCTGATTTATGTTTACTGTGACGTTCGCGCGAGAAAGAGTTTCTTCCCTTGCCACGATAAATGAACGTTGAAACGCAACAAAACCAAAACGAGTCAATTTCCAAGAAAAAAAAATGGTCCACTGAAGTCGCCTTACTCGGCGTCTCTGCTGTAAGACGCGCTTCACACGTCAGTGTGGTTCTCGCATTTGTCCCCTCGCTGCGCATGCACTCATTGTAGTCGCATCGTTTTCGCATACTCGTACCTTGGCACGAATCCCACCTTCTTTTTCCCTTTTTTTTTTTTTAACTGTTCTCGTGTGATGCTTCACCCTTGTGCACGTGCTACTGATGTTAGCTATTACACATTTCTTTGTGTGCGTGTATCTACGTCGGCGCTTCCCCGCCTGACCCTCGTGTGTAAAAGAGAAAACGCGAAAAGCCGCGGCTCACATCATCAAACCGACTGCGTGTGTGTGCCTCCGCATTCGATACCGGTCTCGCTCGCTCTCGCTCTCGCTCTTTTCACACAAAGCAGTTTGTGTGTGTGTGAGGTCTTGTTGGTGAGGTCTGCGCGGTAATTCGCATGGCGTCAATGTTGCCGGAGCTCCATGTCGGGTCGAGCCCCTCGATGGCGCGCTCAGCCGTGGCGGAGGCGGAACTAGAAGGCTGGGCGCGTATCGCCGAGGGGATGATGGCAGAGGCTCTTCTCGCGACGCTTACGGATGTGCAAGAGCCCCAAGCCCGTGCGGTGCTCGTGTCCGAGTGCGCGCTCGCACAATTGGCGATCGCCCAACAGTGGATAGCCGCACTGCCGCCGCGAGAGGCGCCCGTGTCGACAGCACCCACAGACACGGCCAACGCCGGTGCCGGTGCCGCTGCCGAAGCCGAAGCGCGCCTGTCACAGCTGTGCTCGACACTCGCACAGAAACAAAGTGAAGTGCGACAGTCGGAAGAGCATCTTAAGGAGCTGCAGGGTCGCACGGACGCCTTGTGGAGCGAGCACACGAGTGTGAACGAGGCGCTGGCCGAGCTGAACGGGGCCCTCGAGGTCAGCACGACCGCGCTGGCGGCACTGCGCGCACAGCAAGCGCTAGCACACGATGATTTTAAAGCACTCGAGCGTCACACCGATGATCTTCGTGAAGCACGTCATGCTGTGGCACAAGAGCTGGACGCCGTCCACGACATTGTGCGCGCGGATGTCGCGGATAGGAACGATGACGGTGCGATTCCCCTGTGTGCGTCTGTGCGAGCGTTGGTTCACGCTCTGGCCTCGCAGAAGGCGCGCGCACACGAGCTCGAAGTGCAGTTGGATCGCGCCAAGGAAGCGGAGCGCATCGCTCGCACGGCGCTCGAAGATCAGGCAGGCACGCATCAGGGCACCATCGCGCAGCTCGACGTGGCCTTGGCGGAGAAACAGAGTGCGCTGCATGAAGTGACGGACAGCCTCTCCGCTGCTCAGCACACACTCACTAAAGTGGTGCATGAGCAGGACGCCGCGCGCCGCACCGTGGAAGCGCTGCGGCAAGAAGCGGCTCGCATCACCACCGAGCACGAGGCGATGGCCGCGCAGCTATCGCAGCAAGAGGCGGCGTACTCCGCGCTGCAGCAAGACACGGTCGCCCTGCAGGAAGAGCGTGCGGGTATTCTTGACAACCTCAAATGTCTTCAGCGCGAGACCGACGCTCTCCACGTAGATGTGGCGCACGCCGCAACCGTTCTGCAGGTTCCATCGGTAATGGTATCCGACAGCGGCACTACCGCTGATGACAGCACAGCGATCGCGGAAACCGTCGCTGCGCTCTCCCCTGCGGTGCGCGCGTTAGTGGACGCGTGTGAAGCCAGTCGTGCACGGGAGCGCGAAGCTGTGGCGGAGCTCGCACAGGCGCTGGAGATGGTCAAGGCGTACGAATCGCAACTGTCGAGTGTGTCGGCGCTGCCGGAGCCGATGCCGCGACCAGGTGCCCGCGCCATAGCTGAAGAGGACGAAGAGGGGCCGGAAGGCGCGGAGGAGGCCGACGCGTATCTCGACGATCAATTACCCGTCGCCGCGCCAGTTCCACGGTATCAACGCGTACTCCCTCCAGAAGCGGTCAATCCGGTGACGGCTTCGTTGCTGCGCGTCAAGGCACAAGCGCGTGAGCTGCGCGAACCCTCCCTCGGGCGTCTTGCGGACGCGATCGCCAGTCCAGCGAGGCGTGCCGATGTGCACGTGGTGGATGGCTCTGTGCAGACGCCGAAGCCGACACGTCCGACGACAACGGCAACAGCAACAAACGCACACTCTGCTCATACCGCGAGAGCACCCGTATCCGCGACGTCGCTACGCGAGCAACAACCGCCGCCGCTGCGAAGTCCATTTCCCGTCGCCGGTCAGACGCCGACACTCTCCCGTGCGCTTTACTACTCACAGCGTACACCGCGGGCTCAGGGCAGCTACCGCGTCGATGGTGTCGACGGCGTCGAGGACGGGCGGCCATCGCCGTCCACACTACACAGCGCAGAGCGATCCACGTCGTCCCTGCGGGGCGGTACAGGTCTGGCCGCCGCGTCATCCACCTCCTGGAAGGCGAAGATGGGCGAGCTGCAGAATGAGCTGCGCGGCCTTCGATCCGACCTCGGCGCAAGCAAATGACGAGGTAGCGCATCGCAGTGTCTGCACATTGGCAGGGTCTTGTGTCTGCTTTTGTTGGTGAGGTCAACTGTTCTTGTTGTTGTTGTTTTTTTTTTTTTTGATCGATGTCGCGTTGAGACGTATCGTGTGCTGGGTATCATGGGCACACGACAGCACACGTCGCACGCACATGTCCTGTTCAGCTCGTCACATGCGTAAAGGGCGCGCTCGAGAAAAAAAAAGGAAAGAAAATGCTGTCTGGACGAAAAGGTACTTGAGCAGGAGATGTGCATGTGACCTCTCCCGCTTCTCGTCTTCATTGGTCGTCCGAGTGAAGGCGTACGTGACTCGATGCAATCGCAGATTGTCGCAGAGTTCCGATTCCTCTTCACTCCTGTCAAGATTACCCACACATGCGTTCGCTTGATGTCGTCACTGCGCGCGAACACAAAGGAGGTCAGACGCGAGAACTATTCTCCTCCGTATGCTCTCTACGACGCTCTCACCGTTTCTCTCTCTTTCTTTTATGATGGTCTCTTCTTGCTGTTTTTTTTTTTTGTTTTTTTTTCCAATCGAACTGTGTCGTCTACTCGATCGCGTGACATTGCCGTCAGCGTGGGTGAGACTTACTCTTCCGATTTCTCTTCTCATTCTCTTTTTTTTTTTTTTTGTGTGTGTGTCGTGTGCGTGCCAAAGGCGCTCTCAGTATGACGAGTGCCTCACCACCCTCGGCGTCTCCGCTGGTCGATGTCAAGGAGTTAGTGCCCATCCGTACGCACGTATGTATCCCAGGTGACCCTGTGCTCCATCTTGGACCTCGCGCTGTCGTCGCCGTCGGTGACGGTCTTCGTGAGCAGCCGCGTCCCGCGCAGAGTCACGCATCACCCCCACAAGAAGCACTCTTGATGGCCGAGTACGCAGCTCCCGTGCAGCGCGCCACCCACAAGCACGGCGGTATCCCCCGCTACGAGCTCGAGTGCCCTGCGAACCGTCGCTATATCTACCGTGCGGGTGACCCTGTTGTGGTGTTGATCGCCAAGAAGCTCGGCGCCTACTACCAATGTTTCACGGGTGGCAGCGGCCTCGCCTTCCTCGACGCCTTGGCCTTCGACGGAGCCACCAAGGTCAGCCGCCCACGACTTGTGGAAGGCGATGTGGTCTACTGCTACGTGAAGCGAAAGGCGGCGGCGAGCTACCTCGACCACAACGCCCCTAAGAGCGGCAGCGCTCATGAGAGTGGGGGCGTGAGTGGCGGTCAGCACATGGTAGCGGTGGAGTGCGGCGGTGGCGAGGTGGAGCTCTCCTGTACAGCCGCTGAGGTGGGCCTGCCACCCAAGGACTGGACCTCTGGCGAGGCCGTGTTCGGTCCTCTGGACGGCGGTCGTGTGCTTTCGCTGCCTATGCCGTACGTACGCAGTCTTCTCGCGCCGCTGCCGAAGTCGGTGGCGACGCCGGCTGCGAGTGCGCGAAAGCGCCACCGCTCCGATGAGGCCGAAGAGGAGGCGGACACGGCAGAGGCGCAAACGGTGCCAGCCTCTTATCTTCTGTCACTTCTTGGCGAGCGCGTGCCGTTCGACATTTGTATTGGCGTCAACGGTCTTGTGTGGGTGAAGGGGGCGGTGAGCGCTGTCGATGCGACCGCATCCGCCCTGCGTACAGTGGCCATCGGCACGTGCCTTGAAGAGGCCCAGTACGACACCACACGCGAAGAGATGGCAGCGCGCGTGGAGTCGTACTTCCCAGCGGCGTGAACGAGGTCAGGTGAGAGTGTCACACATAACAACACCAACAACGACAAAATAAGTACAAGTTGTGTGTCTGTGCAGTAACAATGAAATGACGTGGTTCTGAACGGTTAAGCAGAAACGAGATGGTCACTCATGGCACGTGTACAGATGTGTGTGCGTGTGTGTGTGTGTGACCACGTGCGTTTCCTTTTTCTCACTTTGCGAGTCCTAAATACACACAAAAACAAAAAGGAAACTGTGTCGTGGAAAAAAAAAATGACGGTGCATGTCCAGTCGCGTTGAAGCAGTGAGCAGCATCGCCGGTCTCTGGTGAAGAGGTATCAAAGGACTAGTGCGTGCGTGTGTTCTTTCGCGCGACACAACAAGCTCCTCCACGCTCACGGGCACGTGTTTGCTACTCACAGTGTGTGTGCTTACGCACATCTGCATCTGCGTGTACACGAATACGCACATCGTCTGTACCTCCCTTTCCTCACGCGTACATGACGACTACATCTTGTCCTTGTTTTCCCCCTCTTCCCTCGCTCTCTGTCTCGCTGTCTGTGTGTCTGTCTCGGCGTCTCTTCCCCCGGGACGCTTGACGTGTTGCAACTCGCTGATATCACGTATGCGACAGTGTTTGCTTTAGGCAGACATTTCTCAAGAAGAACGCTCGGTTACCTTTTCAGGATCTTGTTGAGTTCTTTTCTCTCCCCTCCTCCACTCCTTTTCGCTCATCATGCCCGACTACAACGACATGATGAAGACCTACACCAAGGTCTTCAACAGCAGTCTTCCAATCCCTACCTCCAACAACGTGTTTACCGGGGCTGCTGACAGTGCGTCTAGCCACAAGCCCAGCACCGTTGAGCTCACGCGCGCCTCAGACGCGCTCTGGCGTTTGGCCGTCGCCAACGATGCCGGGGCAAAGGAAGGCGGTAAGACCAGCTCCGCATCCGCTGCCGCGTCTGTGGCAGCCACAAACCATCCAAGCATCACAATCGGGCGGATGACCGTCTCGACCGAGGATCGCTGGCGCATCCAGGCGGCTATGCGTCGCGAGGAGGTGCGCAGTGGTCAGGCCCGCAAGGAGTACAACAAGAAGGTCACGCGCGCTATTATCAACACCAAAGGGCCGAACCCTGATGAGGCCTTTCCTCCTGGCCGCGGCCGCCCTCTGTAGGCGTTAAAAAAAAAAAAAAAAGAATGAGGAAGAAGAAAAGCGAAGTGACAAAAAGTGAATCGTTACCTGCGCTCGCGTATGCTGTCTTCCCATTCATCGACTTTTAGGTTGTGGTTGCGCTTGTCTTGTTTTGTAATCTCCTGTGCGCTAGTGTCGTGTGCGTTCGACAACAGCACCTCCCCTCCCGCTCTCCAGAGCCATCAGCATGTGATGGCGGTTGCTCATGTGTGTGTGTATGTTCAGTGTCGCCCTGGTGTGAAAAACTGTGAGCTCATCCCAAATTGGAGCGAAAAAAAAAAAGAAAAAGATCACGAGAACTTGTGCGTGTGTGTTTGACTTACGATGAGGTAGACGTGTTCCGCGTACGCATGCCGCACATTGCAGGCGTGTGCGTGAAAACGTGCGAATGAAATGATCAGCGCATCCTGTTGCCACACACACACGCACACGCACACACATATAGTATCGTCTTTGTCTTGACAGGAGAACAAGGCGAGAGTGTGCACACTTGAGCTGTCGCGGGTGACGACCATTCCCTTCTGCAATCTGAGTTTCAGCATCTGATGTACTCACACAATCGTTCTTGACACACACACACACACTCTCCCAAGCACTTAGATTTCCGGCCCTTCTTATTTTTTTTTTTAGATACAGTTTTTAGATTCTTCCCCGTTTCGGCTGTTCGCTCCTGCGGCTGCGTCTGTCTTCACGATCCGGTGTGGGGGGCCCCTTGCAACTGCTCTGTCGTTGTTCTGGTTTTCCAAATTATCTGAACACACACAAACACACACATACACGGAAAGAGACGTACTGCGTTTATCATGTCCCTCTACGCCGAGCAGCACTCAAAAAAGATGCAGAGCGATGGGCAGCAGCAGCAGAAGATTGATGCGGGCCAAAGCGATGCGTTCCGCCGCACGAACGACAAGGAGAATATGCGTTTCCGTCGCTCCTCGCGGCCTTCGCTACCCATCGGCTCTGCGTCCAAGCGAAGCAGCGGAACCAGTGCCGCTGAAGGCAGCCCAGCACCATGTGTGCCTTTGGCTCTGCCCGTGTTCGGCGCCGGTGGTAGCATGAGTAGTCGTGGTGGTCAGAACAAGGCAGTTCGTGGCGATCCCGCATCCGCATCCGCTTCACGCACACCAAGCACACTACAGGGCCAGTGCTCAACGCAGGCCTCCCTCGAGTCCGCACCAGTGGTGCAGCAAGAGGCTGTCGCGGAACTTCTCACGCGTGCCTCAGAGGCCCTCAAACTAGAGCGGGCACGCTCGAGTGCGCTCGCCGCGGAAAAAGAGAAGCTTCTCGACGGTCTTCAGCGATTGTGTGACTGCTATATGTCTCTCGAGTCGTCCCTGGCAGCGTGCGAGCAGCGTTGCGAAGGCTCACCGAACATGGCTGACAACGCCTCACTCGGTCGACAAGTACGCGAGCTCGCGGAGCGCTTTCGCTTGAATGTACCGGCACCGCAGCGGCGCACACCCCGTGGGATGACCTCGTCCCCAGCGCCACCATCCTCCGCGGTCGCTATCTCTCAGACGAGCACACCTCGACAAGACGCACCTCGTGAAGCTTCCGCACGTCGTCTCGCGTCCACCACGCGCGCACAGACACCTGGGCAGGCGTCACAACAGCCACTGGTCGCAGCAGAACGACGCACCAGGTCGCTGCCCCGGACGCGCTCGGCGAGTGCGTCGGCTGCAGGTCGGGGCAGCGCTTCTGCCGACGCATACGACGGTACGGTGGCGGTTTTTTCAGCCGCGCGTGGCGCCGCGGCTCAGGAGGCGATGGCCAGCCGCCTGCGACGCGCGCTCGCCCCGCAGCCCACGCGCGAACAAGTGGGCGATATTATCGACGCCATGGTCCAGGCGATCCAAAAAGATCCAGCGCGCGTCATTCCGGCTGCAGGCGTGCCAGGAGGTCCACGCTTCCAGCTGACGCGCGTCTCCGCGTGCACGTACCGGCTGCGCGTTGGTTCCGCCGCTGCTTTACTCGCTCACGCGGAAGCCAGCGCGAAGGCGCGGGCGGTGGACGGCGGACGGCCAGCCGATACGCAGCGCGTCGGCGGTGGCGTGCACGAGTCGCTCGTTCATCTTGTCATCAACAGCGGCTCTCTGCGGGTGGTGCGCGGCGGTGGGCCGGTGGACTTTTTTGATTTCATGGACCGTAAGCTGCGTTTGATGCAGAGGCCAGCGTAAAGCGGATCGGCACATGCACCGCCGTGCCTTCCTATTCTCCGCTCTGTTTGACCTCCTCTTGATGCCTAGATCTAGATTTCATTTATTCGTATTTGCAAACTGACGTACGCGCGTTTCATCCTCGATTCGATGACGAGACCATAGTGAAACAAAACAAAAAAAGAAGAATGAGACGCGGAGACTTTGTGTTGCGCGATTCATGCACTGCATAGAAGACATGGAGTAGGCGTGCACAACGATTCATGGCGCGCGTCTTCCTTACAGCGCTCATTTGTTACGCAGCTGACAGGTGAGCCGCGGACTGGTGGGACTGCCCTTTGCTTTTCTACGCCTACCGCGTGCGTCGCACCTCTTGTGTGTTCGTTCATTTCACAGCTGCACATCGAAGTGGTGGATGCGACGCGCTCCTGTACCTTGGTTGCCGCGCTGTACGCCCTTGTGCGCCGCTTACCTTGGGCCGCCTGGTGTCCCTCCCTCCTCCCCCCCCCCCCCCCCTCTCCTACGCACACGTGTGTACATGCAAGACCCCTCCTCACACGCTCTCCTCGTCCCGTCCCTTCCCCCTCGCCCCTCCCCCCCCCCCCCCGCCTCGTCTCGCATCCGTCATCGAGTTGACTAAGGTCTACATCTTTTGAGATCTACTTTTTGTGGTAGTTCTACCATTCGCTCCGCCTCCCGTCAACCCGATCGGGCCGCAGCTCCCGTGCCTTTTAGTAGTAGAGAGACGCAGACGCACGACCATGTCCACACCTGTGCGCATCGGGAGCATAGCCACATACGAGATTGGGAGGTTCACGAGTAACAACGGAAGCGCTCTCTTAGTGTCCGGAGGTGCAGCGGCCCCGAGCGTCGTGTTTCAACCTGACCTAAGCGGTGGTCTTCTGAATATGTCTAGCATAACTCTTTATAACGCGACAGACGATCATCTTTTTGAGTTCGTCTTCCTCCTCTGCAGCGCGACTCTGCTACCCATACTGTTCTTTTTCGTGGCGGCTGCGTTCTGGTGCCGTTGGTCACACAAGGAGCGCGAGATTGCCGAGTACGCTTCGGCCACCGTCCAGCCGGATCCTGAAGTCGTGCCGTGGGACAATGGCTACAAGCAGGTGCACCGCAGGCCTACAAATATGGCGCCACCGGCTCAAACTCTCAGTCGTCGCGGCAGCTTCAACGCACCTGTCGTCCAGCCCGCGGTGATCGGAAGCCGTCGCGGCAGCTTCAACGCACCTGTCGTCCAGCCCGCGGTGATCGGAAGCCGTCGCGGTAGCTTCAACGCACCTGTCGTCCAGCCCGCGGTGATCGGAAGCCGTCGCGGTAGCTTCAATGGCATGCCGATAGCCAACAACGCGTACAACGCCAACATGACGCGTCAAGGCAGCCAGAGGCGAGCGAGCTTTGTCACTGATTACTGATTGGTGATATGAGATGAAGTGGCTGCTTTCTTTTTTGTTGTTTTGGCGACCACACTCCTTCTTAGATCACTTTTTCGCAGTTGCCATGTATGCCTATTGTTTGTCACACATGTTTGGAATCGTGTGTGGAGAGCGCGCATCCCCCTCACCCGTCTGACGTACACTGGCCCACTCCATGGTAGCCAGAACTGCGAAATGAACACAACAAACGACGGGGGAAAAAAAAAGCAGAACAGGCAAGCAGGTGCGCTAGTGAGGGCAGCTTCGTTCGCCCTCGGTACCCACCTTGACTTCTTTACGCGCGTATTCTCACATCTTCGGCGTTATGTTGACGAGTCGTGAGCGTGCTTTCGCGCACACCAGTCTGTGTGGGTCGCCTCTTTGATTCGCTCTTCCTTTCCTCGAGACGGAAGCGCTCGCCGAGCTTGGTTCCGCTTGTGTTTATGTGTTCTGAGTTTCTCTGAGCTACTGGAGTTGCTTTTTTTTTTTTTTTTACTGACCGCTTGTTCGTGCTCTTTTTCTTGTGTACACACAGCACCACACACACACACACGAGCATATAGCCTATTTCATGCGCCGCAGCGCTGCACAGTTGAGCTTGTTACTTGTGTACCTCCTTCTTCCTCGACTATGCGATCCGCTTATTCACTTGTCCAATATCTTTTCTTTTTTTTTCTTTTCGTTAGAGTCTGACTGTCGTACGTGAGCGATAGCGCGCACATTCCCCAAAAGTTATAAAAGAAAAGTCACGAAGAGCGGGGATGGAGTGTGATGTCATTGCCTTGGTACGGCTGCTCATGAGCACCACAGCGACACTTGGGCTCTGTCTGTCTCAACACACACACACACACACACACACACACACACAAGCATGTGTAACTATGTGTTCTGGGTGACTATCACAACAGAGAGAGTGCCAAACGTCATGAGAGAGAGTTAAGCGCACAACACCACAAGTGCCTTCTCAACATACGGAAAATGAAGCCCTGTGCCGCCTTGTCATCGCGGTTTCGTCTTTTCGTGTTTGTTTGTTTTGATTCGGCCTCGTTGGTCCACGCGACAACACCCCATCCCTTCTCGTCTCTACCACCCTTGCTCCTTCTCTCGCGCATCTCTTCACGTCCACTTGTTTGAATACAATATGGAGTCCCACACACGACCAACCTCTCCCAGACTCACCAAAACCAAACAAAAAAAAAAGCTAACAAAGCTAGCAAACTCATACACGTCATGGCATCTGCCGCTGCCGAGTACGCCGCCGCTCAGCACGCCTCTAAGGCTCTGGCCACACCACCCGCACAAGGGCTGTACGTGGCGCTGGACGCGCTGCACTACTCCGGTGCCGTTCCCGCGCCGTACGCACAGTGTACCGAGCCTACCCCTGATGAGCAGGTGCGCCGCGCGCTTGACGAAAGCAAAAAGGCGGCCGAGGCCAAGGACGAACAGGCACAGACACGTGCGGAAGAAGCCGAGAAGAGAGCTTCTGCGGCCACCACCGCCGGTGTTGAGCGCGGCGACGTCAAGAGCACCGTCACGGCCAGTGCGAATGAAGTTCTGACGTCGATGAGGTCCGTCGCGACTGCTGTTTTCGCGTCGCTGCAGCACGGCGCCTCCGACATGTCGGCGGCGACGGAAATGCAGGTGCGTCAGCTCGACCACCAGCGCAACTACGATCGCTTCAAGCAGAACTTCCCCGAGCTCGCTCAACAGGGCGATGTCCTGATCGTCGACTACGGCTGCTCCGCCGTTCACGCCGGTCAGATCGTCGCCGGTCATCTTCAGCTGACGCGCACGCATCTCTGCTTTACGGCGCAGCTCACCTCTCCGATCGCCGCGGCGACGGACACGATCTTTGCCCAGGTTGACCCTGCACGTCGCGCGTCTGCCAAGATCGTCGGCATCAAGCAGGTGATCGCGCTCAAAGATATCGTATCGGTGCAGCCCTCCGTCACGCTGCCCGTCGTGGATGGCGGTGTGCCGTACTTCATGGCCGTGCCGGATGCCCAGGTGGTGCCAACCGCGCTGCAGGTGTACAGCAAGGAGGGTAACACGATTTACCAGTTCTTGAACTTCGACTCATTCATGGCCAAGGCGGGTAGTGCGCTCTCGAAGACCGTCAAGGGCAGCGTGGTGGACCGTGCGTACAACTACATCGACCACAGCTGGCGCGAGGCAGTCCAAGTGCCGGTCGACGGGGTCGAGTACGTGTAAAGAGAAAAGCGTTTGACACGTGTGTGCGTGTACGCGTCCGTTGGCCCAAGCGTTGTACACGTACACAGAGACTCACAGGCAGACAGCGGCGTGACACGTCACCTTTTGGTTGTGCTTTTTTTTTTTTTTTGTGTGTGTGTGTGTTCGACACCTCTCTCCGAGACAATCAAGTCCCGCGTACCGACACAAAGACAAAAACTAAAAATGATTCGCGACTAGGAGATGTCGTCGGAGGTTCGTTGCGCTGAAAGCAAGAGAAGGAGGAGGACACGTACGCGCTGTTTATGAACCCTACACGCTCATGACTACTAAATGATCTCGACGTGTTGTCGTGTCCTTGTCTTCTAGCGTACACTGAGCTCTTCTCTCTTTTTTTTTTCTTTTTTTTTTTTGTTTTGTTCTCTCTCTCTCTCCCGCCGCCTCCTACCTTGACTGGCATCTTCTTTTGACATGCTCTCACAAGCCTATCTTGTTTGCAACTATCGTCAATCGCAAACGCAAACAAAGAAATACGCCGTTCGTCGCAGGAAAAAAAAAAGCACAAGGCACACCTCTTTGTGTTCCTATCACGTGATAGCTACTTCTGCTTACGACGCGTGGCCGTGGACTTGACTTCAACAGCATACCTGATGGAAAAATAATGATTTCAAAGAAAAACGTTCTTTGCTGGGTCTCTCCTATGGCGGGCACTCACGGGAAGCGGGACTGTGTTGCTGGCTGTTCACTGAGCACCCTCGCACGGTGAAGCACTCACTCCAGCAGTTGCGACGTCAAACCGTCAAGAGTGCGCGCTAGCGGCTTCCGAATGAATCTACTATCGTGTGTGATCACATCGACGTACGCGTCATGTGCACCACGTTAACGAGTTTTAGATTTGTCAGTTTCCTTGTACACAGACACACACACACAGTGTGGTGTCAGTGCTGCGATGCGGTTATGGCTGCCCACGCTCTTGCGCTCACTTCATCTCACTTCTCCACATACCTTTCTCTCCCTCTATCTATCTATCCATCCGTCTCTGTCTCTGTCTCTTGTGTGTGTGTCTGTGTCGTCTTCTTATCAGAGCGCTTAACAGGGGAGCAAAAAGCCACAGCAAGGGTGGGGGAAATGCGCTTTTTACGGTCGTTGGTGTCCCGGCAGAAGTCATGCCTCCGAAGTGGTACATCCGCCCTGTGTACGCCGGCTTGTGCGTACAGCAGACGGCCGCCGTCCGGTCGTCGAAGACACCACTTGAAAAGCGACGGTGGTGCCGCACAAGGCGAGCCTGTTCTGGAGATGTCTGTACGCGCCACCGAAAAGTTCGTGGCCCGTGCGGAGCAGCGCCTCGCGAGGCTTCTGAGTGACGGCACTGTGCCGCCCGCCTCCTCTGTGGAAGCGGAACTTCAAGAAGCCATGTATGCGCTGGAAGCATTCAACGCCCTGTACGCACAGCCACCGCAGCGGCCATCTCGAGAGGGAAGCCGCGCGACGCCCTCTGCAGGTGTCTCCTGGACAGCCGCGTCGTCCGCACCAACACGCACGCTTGCCGATCTGCAGCGAAGTGCCAGTGAGGCGTGCGCCGGTCTCCGCGAAGTCTCACGCACAGATCCACGTGCCGCACGTCCGCAGCGGGCACAGACCGACCCAGACATACCACTCACGTCTGTGGAGCGACGGACCTCGATGCGTTACGCCATGCTGCAGCATTGGCTCGTGGTAGCCGCGAAGGGTCTCAGGCGTCATCAGCTCTCACGGTATCAGCCGCAGCTCTTCGCGTTGTTAGTACCGCCGCGTCCACCACGTTTTTCTGCGACGTCCTCGCCGCTGCTGGCGCGCAGCCTCTGGCGTCGTGGTGCGAAGGCGTACGTGGAGCTGCTCGTCGCGCTCGGTGGATCCCCGCAATCACGGCAAGAGTGGTGCCATGTGCGGGCGGTGCTGGGGATCGCGGAGTCTGTGTGGACAATGAAGCGAAGCGACGGCAGGGAGGATGCACCAGGTCGCTTCGACAGTGATCCGTGCGCCGGAGCGCGCCTTGTGACGGTGTCAGCGCGCGAGGACCTCACCGGCTCGCGTCGACGCGGATCCACCAAGACACCCGTTCATCACTTCGCCGTTTTCGCCCTGCCTTTTCTGCCGAGCAGCGAGGCGTGGGCGTATCGCGTGCACGGTCAACCACGTTTTGCCGCACAACGCGACTGGGTGAGCTGGAGAACGCTACACGCCATGTGGCTCTGGTCCGCCACATGGGATTCGCCGCCCCCGCCGACATCTCCGAGCACAATGCAATCGGTGCGAGACACGTCCGAGACATCGCCAACACCGACAGCCCACGTCGAATCGCGTGATGTGCTGGCGGTGCTCACAGCGTGCTTACACGAAGAAGCCAATGACAGCCGTCACGCACACGCCGACACGGAGGCAGTCCGCATCGTGACAACGCTCAAAGAAGCGTGGGAGCGCTCCCGTGCGGCCGAGAGGGCCTTCCCCGCTCTGGCGGCGGCCTGCGGTGTGGACAAAACCCGTCACGAACGCCTTGTCGTTGAAGGTCACACGGTCGTCATGCGGCCCGCTGAGGACGCCGAAGACGCGCGACCGGGCGAGACAAGCTCCGCACTCCTGCCTTTCGCGAGTACAACCGGACAGTACCAGCAGTGGGCCGCACAAGGACAGTGGACACGCATCCGTGCTGATCTGGACGCACAGTGGGCACGACTGCGAGGTGTGCACCGAGGCGGGCATCCGTCCGCGATCGAAAGCACCAGCCCGTTCATATCAGACGCAGGAGCGGCGCTGTCGTCGCTATGGACGATGTGGCCGCCGCTTCGTGTACCGACGCTGCTGTACACCCGCTCCGTGTCGCGGCTGCCCGAGGTGTTGGCCAAAGCGCCGGAGACGGCGGCAGAGCGGGCGATGATTGTCCATCCGCCAACGCCCGGGCTCGATGTGCTGGCGCACATCCCGTCCTCAGTAGCCACAGGCGAGGTCGCCAGGTCGGAGAAGTCGACGGCCGACGGCAGTGCGGGTGAGGATGCGGTGCTGTCACCGTCCTCATCCGAGAGGTGCGCCGTGGCGAAAGCAGTCGAGACAGCCAGTCTCTCGAACGGACGGCAGTCGTCCTTGCCGTCCGTGCTTGTTGTCGAGCTCCGTCGACGATTGTGGTGCCTCGCGAAGACGCCGCTGCCAAGCCAAATCGCACGCACAGTGGTCTGCTTCACGCATCAGCCGTCCATGACAGCGGTGGCATCCGTCGTTGGTCACTCACCCAATCCCCATCATCGCAGCCACAACAGGAACAAAGGTGGTGGTGGTGATGGTGGTCGCTCCGCGCGCGTGCTGCCGTTTGTGTGGCGTGTACCGGCGAAGGAGTGGCTGCCGTGGTATCTGGTGGCGTCGGTGGGGTTGTTGGTGTCGTCGCACACCGCATCGTCGACAGGCGTGGTGGCAGCCAGTACCTCTGACGCGCGCGGAGAGGACGGCAACACGCTGCTCGCGTCCGTGCGGGCGTTACAGGCGGGCGTGTGGCCTTCCTTGTTCCGTCCGCTTGCAGACTACGCCGCCTTCACGGAGTACTGCACAGATATCTTTGTGCAGCTCGCGCGCGTTCAAGGTGCGGCGAGGCATGAGGGCACATCTGAAGATGTGTGGGCACAGGTCGCGTGGTGGTTGTTCAGGCCCTGTCCAGCGCGCTGTCGCGCGGAGGACGCGGCGCACGCACACACCCGTGCTGTCGCTGAACCGCACACCTTCAGCGCCTTGGCATCCGAGTGGGACTCACTACAGAGCACGCCTCACCGGCACGTGGCCTGCGGCGCAGCACCTACACCTCCGACCTCGGGCGATGTGTACGCGGATACGTGGCTCGATCCTTCCTTCCTTGACTTCTTGGTGCACAAGGCTGGACAGATGCGTAACTACCACGTCTCTCTCGCGCTCGAGGCTCTCAGTCGCGTAGACGGGGTCTCGCTGGTGCAGCTGCTGAGCGCACTGAAGGAGGAGTACGACGTACTCGGACCCGTTGTTCTCGGGCCTGAGAGTGCGGTAGCGGTCACTACGGCGTTGGTGATGCTTATGCTCCCTGTAGCCATGACCGCCTCCACCACGACGCACGCGACGGTCAGTGAACGCGCTCCGTGTGAAGACGATGTCAGCGAGGCGACAAGGAACACTGTGACGCGCCTGCTGGAGACTTATCGGAGCACACATCTTTACTTCGCTGTGCCCACGCAGAAGGCGCACACCGTGGCCTCGTATTTTAAAGCGATCCACGATCCTTACTACCTTTCGCGATGCGTCTCGCCGTCGTCCGCGGCGGTGCACAGTGCCGTACACGGCTGGGAGGGGGCGGAGGCGCTGCTTGTTGGTCGCAGTCTCCGCCTCGTTGATCGGTTTCCCACAACCGTCGATGCCGCTTTTTTTCACGTCCAACAAGAACACGAGGACGCCACCGTCGCGGGTCGCGTACCTCCCTGTGCGTGTACGCCGCCTGCCCTTACGTACGCGATCTTCTGCGTGGACGTCGTGAAGGCGCTTGACCGCTTCCTCGCGCAGCAGCGTCGGCAAGAGCAACCGCACGCCGCCACGTCAGCGGAAATCGTCGCGACAGATCTGCCGTGCGGGCTCATCGCCGTGAACAAGCCTGCGGGCGTAAACTGTACGCTGCACGCGGCGTACCCCTCGCTCATTCCTTTCTTGGCGATGCACGCACCGTGGCGGTCGCACGCCAACGCGCGAGGTGACCGTTGCCGTGAGGCACATCTCTCGTCGCGCCTTCTGGCAAGCACAGTGCCGGTGCTGCATCAGCACGGTCTCATCAATCGCATCGATGTCGGCACGAGTGGACTTGTGCTTTGTGTCCGCGATCACCCATCTCTGCACTCAGCGGTCCAGGCGACGCTGACGCATCACCGTTTCGGCAAAACGTACCGTGCGCTTGTGCAGTACACGCCACCGCCTTCGCACTACTGGGCCGCACTGTCGACGTGGTATTTGCCTTCGCACGGCGTCATCGCGAGCCCGGTGTACGCGCACGGCGTCACCGATCCGGCGGCGTTTGTGTCGCTCCAGGTCCACCAGCACCTTCAGAGCGACTGCACACGCAAGCGACTGTCGGCCGCGCTGCTCGATCGTCGGCCTGCCCTGACGCGTTTTCGCGTACTCGAGTACTTCCCACGGCATGGCGTCTACTACGTTGAGGTCGCGCTAGACAGCGGGCGGCGGCACCAAATTCGTCAGCACTTCGCCTCCGTTGGTCATCCTCTTGTCGGAGATGTGCGCTACCACAGCGGAGCTGCGAAACACGGGGCCCGCGCGTGCTGGGGACTCACCAGGCCCGCCCTCCATGCGGCCGCTCTGCACATTCACGGGCCTCCGCGTGATGAAGTCACCGCGCAGCGTCCTCGTGCGTCGCCTGAGCAGGAGGCGGACAACGATGGGTCCGTGGTGGTGAAGTGCCCACTGCCCGAAGACATGGAGCGCGTGCTTACGCAGCTGAGGGCGACACAGTAGCCGCGGCGCGCACCATCGAGTCAACAAGGCCTCATCATCGTGACCTACGTCACCTACACGCGACAGATAAGCAAAACATGACGAAAAAAAAATCAAGTAAACAAAGGCATTTCAATACAAGAAAAACCGCTCTCTCTCTCTCTTATCGATCGGACATGACACGTCTGTAGCTGCTGTAGATGTGAACGTCTATGACCGTCATACCCTTTCCATGTACCTCAGCGATCATGTCTCACTATGACTCATACGTATGCATTGTCTCGCTCTCACCTTTCATTCTTTTTTTTTTTTTTTCTTCTTCTTGGCATCGATGTTCCTAATGTTGTTTGCTGCAGGCACGCCGCTCTGCAATACCTACAAAAACACACACACACACACACACACACACATCTGTTGTTGTTGTTGTTGTTTAAGAACAGTTTGTTGATCATGTCAACTAGTTCTGCACACGATCGGTTTCAGGGCCTTCTGCGATCCGCTGTTGAGTCGAAAGAGATGGGAAATGCTGCACTGCGCGCAGGTGATATGAAAAAGGCCAGCTTCTTCTACAAGCGCGTCTACCTCTACCTTGGTGAGTATCTGCCGCCGGCGATGGTCGCCAAAACGCAGATCAGTGGGTCGAGTCACGCGGCCAGCGGCGCAGCCGACGAAAACGCGGGCCTGGTGGCGCTACTCGGTGGTCAGCGGACGTCGGTGGCATCCTTCTCCGCCTTGACTTTGAAGGAACAGTGCGCGCTGGTGGAGCTCTACGGCACCACACAAAATAACCTGGCTTTGGCCAGCTTACGTCTCGGTCGATTTCGAGAAGGCGTGGCCTGCGCGACGTGTGTGCTCGATCAGCTTATTTCGTTTTTACCCGATTCACAGGCGGCCGCCGCGGGCGAGGACGTGGACCGTGTGCGTGCGCTCTTCGACCACAACGCCAAGGCACTTCTAAGGCGCGCCAGTTGTTACGTGGGTCTTGCCGAGTACGCGCAGGCCGAGGCCGATGTCAACCAGCTGGACGCGATAGCCGCGGCCAGCGGGCAGCCAGTCGATGTCGCCGTCGCAGATCTGCGGGCGCGCATTGAAGCGGGCAGGAGACAGGCGGCTCAGAAAGAAAAGAAGATGATGCAGAAGATGTTCTCATCATAAGAACGCGTGTGTGGGATGAACGAGTCAAGAAAAAAGAAAAGAGAGAAATAACACGTCTTCTTCACGCTTGATGATGATGAGCACATGGTTGTGTCCATCTGTTCGTTTGCGTCGTGCTTGTCTTTGGACACCGAGTGGCAGCATACATGTCAATCACACGTACACACCAATGTGTACCTCTCCGTGTGTCATTCCCGTGTCTTCTATGTCCTCGTATCGGGGACTCTGCCGCCCTTGTCACACGCGTACCTCGCATACAGCATCCTCCACCTCTCTCTCTCTCCCTTCTCATCCTCTGTGTGCGCTTTACCTTCGCTCACCAACCGCGCGATATTTTTTTTTTTTTGAATTTCGCTTGTTCATTTTACACAGATCGGAGCTCCTTTGGTGATCTCTTCCACTTGATAAGTGAGGCCCTCTGTTTGTTCGTTGGGTCCGCTCTTTTCCTTCCTGTTTGTCCACGCGCACTCTGCGAAACAACCCGGTGGAACCAAGGAAGGCGAAGTACGCGAATTGATCGCGAGCGTTTTCTTCTTCTCTTCTTTTTCATCGCACGTGTCGTCTCGCTTCGTATCACCGGTTGCTGCCATGCGTCGCACACTTCTTGTTGGTAATGTCGCGGCCTTCTACGAGTTCGTCGACAACAACTTCCTCAACAACAAGCGGCCCGCCATTCCCGGTGGTGCGTGGCCGCTTGAGAGCCTGCGTCGCAAGAGTTTAGGTGACCTTCAGCAGATTTGGTTTCAGCTGGTGAAGGAGCGCAATATGTTGAGCACCATCAAAGAGCACTACCTGAAGCATCAGGAGGAGCTCGGTGCGATGCCCGCCCCGTCGCGTGTCAAGATGGTGGAGGAGTCAATGGCAAACGTTAAGCAGGTTGTGCGCGAGCGCGATGCTGCCGCGACGCAGGAGGCCGCGCGTATTTTCAAAGAGCGGCTGGCCAAGGGTGTCTACCGCTACCCGCCTGGTCCACCACCGCCACCAGGCGCGCACGACCGCACGAGCTGTGTGCGCCTGACACTAAGTAAGCGCGTCGAGGAGGCGCGGCTGCGCGAACTGCTTGGTCGTTTCGATGTATTCGACGCGCACAAGGGGATCGTCTCGATTCGTCTTGAGCTGCCAGAGTCGGTGCAGCAGGCGAAGCGCGAGGCGGAACAGCTCTGGCAGCAGTACCAGACGGAGCTCAGCGACGTCAAGGAATACCACAAATGGCTGCGCGTGCAGTCGAAGGAGGATGGTGGTGTCTCAAGTGCGAAGGGTGAGGGGGCGGCGAGTCCTGTGAGTCTCTACGATTACTCCTCCGCGGAGCTCGCGCCTGGGGTGTTTGCGAGCGATGAGGCACACCTCGTCGTGGCCGCGACGGAGTCCGTGCCACCGCCGCTACGCAGCCCGCCTCCACCGCGCAACGCGCTGGAGCACATCAAGTACCAGAACCGATCGTACCTGAACAAGTCTCTCATTCAACTCGGTCATTTCCCAAATATTACCCTGGAGCCACCGCGCTACACCCGCGTCGAGGATGTGCCGCGACCCACGCACCCAGATGAAATCGAAGGTCCTTGGGAAGTGTATGTTACTTACGATAGGAAGGACGGTCTCGCGTACGTGCAGTCGCTCGGCCTGACGCGTGTGGACGGTGCCGTCGTCCGCGACATCGCCGAAGTGCCCGTCGCGCAGCCCTTCTCTGAAGTAGACCCGGTCTACCAGGAGGCCGTGCGCCGCGAGATGGCGGAGGAGGGGACGCAGATGCAGTGGCCACACGTACCGACGTGGAAGTACGAATACAAGACGTGGACGCGTAAGAGTGTCGCAGACATTGTGCAGTACAACTACTCCAACGTGGTCGACTACGTTGACCGCGAAGTGCTGCTCACGGGACGCTCGGTCTGGGAATCGCCCATTGATGTTGACCCGACCTGTGGCGGCGTGAAGTCGGTTCCCGCCCACGCGAAGCCACCGAAGCGGTACATGACACCGGGAATCGTGGACGTCGCCGTCACGGACATTTAAAAGAGAAGAGCACCTCGACAGGATGCGTCGCCGTGCGCGTTGTTGCTGTCTGCATTGTTTTGTGTGTTTTCGGAAGTTGTTGTGTAGTGTTGGCATCAAACTGTTCTCCGCCTCTGCACTCCGCTACGTGTGGGGAGGAGTGGGTACGTGCGTGCGTCATGGCTGACGTCGTGACCGTGAAGTCAGCCGACAAGGCTGAAGCGAAAACAAAAAGAAAAAAAGAGTTGAATCGCCTTGTGCGCCGTGCCGGCGACGCGGTGCCGCGAAGGTGACGATCGGGTATCAAGGCGCGATGCAGTGACCTCTGTGCCATGCCCTGATCTCTTGAGGGTTTCTCTCTCTCTCTCTATCTATCTATCTATCTATCTATCTATCTATCTGTGTGTGGTCATGTTCGTGTCGCTTTGAGCGGATAGAGCCGTATACGTGTATATGTGTGTGTTGATTCGGTGGGGGTACGATGGCGAAATTCTGTGCTCACCAATCCGCCGACACATCTATCTATCTCTCTTCTGGTGAAGCACCGCTCTAGTGTGCTCTTGTGTCGTGGTCCTAGTTCGCTCTCCCCCCCCCCCTTGTCCTTCCGTCGTCCTCTCTTGACCGCGCCTGTCATGCAACAGAGAAGAGAAAGCAACAGAAACGACACAATAGTGGTGCTGTCTTCGCGAGAGAAAAGAATAGCGTGAAGACGAAAAAGAGCTTGACAACAAATAGTTAGAGTTCAAGAAAAAAAGGAAATGGCCGATCCAAATCCGCCGCACGGCTCACAGCAGCGTCTTAGCGTCACGGGCCTGTCGACGTCGCGGATGCCTTCAGCAGGCCAGCCGAGCACGCCGACACCACAGCAATCCCAGCCGCTCTCGACCACCCCACCAGGCGCGTCGTTTGAGTTCAATGAACCGTTTTCAACGATCAGCCAGCCGTCCGTGTCGCGTGGGAACACAAAGGGGCGACACGTCTCCACGCGGGCGCGGGCACTGGCGCGCGGCAGCCTGGCCGGTGTGACGAGTGTACAGAACGGCGTCTTCGCGGTGCAGCTCGATGGCGACGACGGTGGTGTGGAGATGCGTGTGGCGCACGCTGATTTACTGAGTGCTGTTCGTCTGCGCGCGAACTACAAGTCGCGGGACAAGGGTCAGCTGGACGGCGTAGAGAGCGGCCACGGGGCGGGGACAGCTGCCGGTAGCGCAGCCCCACCGCGATCGCTGCACTTGGAGGACGGTATCTTCTCGTTTGCGGAGCAGCGCACCGTGCCCGTGCCTTGGGAGGAGTTTTATGACGCCGTGACGACGCTGCTCAACACCATCAATAAGCCGTCGTGCCAGCGCGCTTGTCGTCGACGTCTTCACGTCCTCGAGCAGAAGTACAAACTCTACGTACTCTGTAACGGCGATGCGGAGAAGGGCACGGACCGGTATCGCAAAGGCGCGGGCCTCTTCTCGGATGCGTGTCGCGTCGACAACGGCCTCTTCTTCGAGCACGCGATGACCGCCCCACAGTTGATTGACTTCATGCAGCAGAAAATAGCGCTGCACAGCGACGATCTCGTCGCCTCAACGCGGCACCACGAAACCGCCGGGGAAACGCCCGAGACGCTTTCCGGCGTCTGTGCGTTGCTCAGCGTGACGGAGCCCCAATCCCTCACACCGGAGGCCCTTGGTCTGCAGCCGCTGTCGGAGAAGCCCATCGCATCGTACGATCCCCTGGATCCTTCCATGAACCCGGGCGGGACGAACAACGTGGAGTTGCTGCGCCTCTTCATGACGCGCAGCACGCTCAACAACGGTGCCTACCTCGCCGAGGAGGTCAAGGCCACCACATTGGATGTGAACGAGTCTCGTGTGCGCTGCCCCCAGGCGACAGAGGCCATCCTCGACATCACAGGGATGCTGCCCGAGGAGTGGGAACGGCTGGCTTCGTGGGTGCGAGAGCATCACCTGACGGACTACCGGACCAATCGCTTTCAGATTCGCATTACACCACCACCGCGACGACGACGTGGGGGTGGTGGTAACGGTGGTGGTGGTGGTGGTGGTGTGGGAACCGCGTCAGCCCAGGGTCCGACGGGTGACGGCTCCGCCGCTACGGCGATGCCGACCGGCGCCGAAGACGGTTTTGACACCACCGACAATGTGATGGGCTCGCACCGCGCCAGTCGCTTCAACCTCGGCGTCACCCCCATGGCGTTCGACAACCATCAGCAGTACCTCGACAACTTGTTTCTCCCCCTCTTTCACGCCACTCTGGCTCCGGAGGATCCGAAGAACGCACATCTCGCACACTTGCTGACGCACGTCGGCGCGTTGGACCTTGTCATGGACGCAGTTGGCAGCGGCGACCTCAGCTCCGTGCGTCGTCGCCGCCGACCTGCGGACGTGCCCTGGTCGGAGCCGGTGGACGATCTTTATCTGGCGTACTACGTGTGGGCGAATGTGTGCTCATTGAATGCGTTTCGCCGTCGCCGCGGGATGAACTTGCTGCAGCTTCGCGCGACCGCCGGTCACCTTCGTGGCAGCTCCTCGCCGAAGACGGGCCTCGTCATTTCTTACCTTCTGTGCGATCACGTCCTTGATGGTCTCGCGCTCATCGAATCGCCTGTTCTGCAGTACCTCTTCGCGTTGCATCGCATTGGTGTCAGTGTGTCGCCCACAGCCAGCAGCAGCCTCGGCGCCACCACCTACATGAAGCACCCGCTGCTCGCGTACCTGCGCAGTGGCCTGCGTGTGTCTCTCAGCACGCGCAGCCCGCTTCTCTTCCACGTGTCCGCACAGCCGCTGGTGGAAGAGCACAACACCGCTCGCCGACTGTTCAGACTCAGCGGCGCGGATCTCTGCGAGTTGGCGCTGAACTCGGTCACGATGTCGAGCTTCGACGCCGCCACACGCGCGAACTGGATTGGAGAGCCTTTCGCGGTCGAGCTCGAGCGTCTTCTCTACCGGACATCGCGCACGCACCACTCTACCGCGGAGGCGACGACGACGGCTGCCGGTGCGGGGGCGATGGACGCCACGCAGGCGGCGAGCGGCTCGATTTCTGCGGTGCCTGGTGCGTTGTCGAGCGCCACCGTCGACCTCGCGGCGTCGTTCGTGAACAACGATGTGCTCAGCGAGGCCTGGCGCTACAACGCCGTTGACCTCACGTCTGTCCCGACCGCACGGCTCGAGTTCCGCTGGGATACGTGGATGGCAGAGCTGGATGTGCTCGTGCGCGCGGCACAGACGGAAGAGAAGGGTCACGCCGCGTCCGGCATCGCTCACACCGCCCACGCGACCGCGCTACCGAATGACGGGACACCAGCCGAGGCGGCCAATGCCAGTACCGGTGCGCTCGTAGAGAAGGGAAACAAAGCCGAGCCGATCAAGCGCGCCTCCCTCTCTCTTCGAACCGGTCACATGAGCAGCGGCACCGAGGAGGCGCCGCTATCGTTGACGCAGTGGCCGCCGCTGCACGCGATGGGAAGCGCGGGCGCACGCGCGCGTGCCCCGTACGTCGTGGTGGACCCCGCGCTCGATTTTCCTCGCGTGGTGCTCGCCGGTTCGTATGACCGTGAGACTCAATTCGCAACTGCCGCGCAGGCCCTCGCACGGGCACTGGAGCTTCGCAGTGACTATATGCGCCAGCTCCGCTGCCCGGACGATTGCGGTGGTGACGTGCGGTGCTTGTTCGCCCTGATTCAAAACCCGCTTTACCAGACCGAAGAGGCTTTCAAGAACAGCGGCGGCAAACGGGAAAGGGGCGGGGCCTCGGATGGTTACATGTTCGACGAGGACGAGTGGATGTACAAGACTGTCGAGGGTGTGGTCGTGCCGCACGAGGTTCATCAGATTCCTCGTCTGCCGCAGGACATGTACCGATTCGACGACTTCAAGCACCACGTGGAGGAGCTGCGTGCCTTGATGGAGAACCCGCTGGTCCGTCGGTTCGCCATGAGCCGCCTGCGCATGTTGGAGCGGCGCTTCAGCCTGCACGTGGCCGTCAACCACAGCCGTGAGGCGGGAAGTACTGCCGCGAAGGCCTCGCAGAACCGAGACTTTTACCAATCAACAAAAGTCGACAACACCGTGCGCATGGAGTGTGGCACGACCTCGCGGCAGCTCTTGGACTTCATCATCTCGAAAGCGCACAACAACGGCGATGATATTGTGTCCCATCAGCGGGGTAAGGAGCCACAGACGCTGCGCCAGCTACTGCAGGAGCTGAACATCTCGGTGGACAGTCTTACTGTGGACGATCTCAATGTACAAGGCGACGCCGCGTCTGGCGGTGAGCCCAGCGCGCTCTACAAGCCGGACGGACGTGATGAGCTGCTGACCTTGGTGCTCAAAACTGACAACCGCATGAATGGCCGGTACTTTGCCGAACTCACCAAGCACGTCTTCGACAACATGAAGCGTGATCGCTACACGTTCAGCGAGAACCGCCTGCCGATCTATGGCAAGGGTCCTGAGGAGTGGTCTCTGCTCTCGTCGTGGTTTGACACGCACGGCATGTCGTCGTCGCACAATCAGTGGGTCATACAACTGCCACGGGTCTACGGCTATTTGCGAAAGAAGGGGTGCGTGCAGAACTTCGCCGAGTACCTTGAAAACATCTTCAAGCCGTTGTGGAGTATCTCGCTACACCCAAGCAAGGACCCCCGACTTTTCCATTGTGTCAATCACATCACCGGTTTCGACTGTGTGGAAGACGAGCATCGGCACGACGTACCTCTCCACACCATCACCCTCGCTCCACACGAATGGGTATCGGAAGACGATCCGCCGTACAACTACTACCTCTACCACCTCTGGGCGAACGTGTCGTCGCTCAACGAGTTCCGTCGTCGCCGTCGCTTCTCGACCTTTACGCTGCGTCCGAGCTGCGGCGAGTCCGGCAGCCTCGATCACCTCATCGGAGGCTTTCTCGTTGCGAACAGCATTAGCTACGGTGTGCAGCTCAAGGAGGATGACGTCCTGCAGTACCTCTACTACCTCGCCCAGGTCGGCGTCACGCTGTGCCCGCTCAGCAACAACAGCAATGTCCTCAGCTACCTCGATCATCCATTTCCCAAGTTTTTCAGGCGCGGACTGAAGGTGTCTCTCGGAACAGACTCTCCGCTGCTGTACCATCACACACAGGAGCCCCTCATTGAGGAGTACTCCATCGCCTCGAAGATCTGGAAGCTGAGCCCCAACGACATGTGTGAGATCGCCCGCAACAGTGTTCTCCTGTCGGGCTTCAGTCCCGTCTTCAAGCAAGAGCGGCTTGGTGATGTCTACTTCCTGTCCAGCAGCCGCAGCAATGACGCGTCCAGGACGCATCTCTCTGATATTCGCGTGGCCTACCGCTACGAAGCGCTGCACAGCGAGCTCGGCTTCCTCGAGTACATCTCGGGGCACAGTTTTCCGAGGCCGCTGCTCACGCTGAGCGAGGAAGCCACCCTGGCGCAGGAGTACATGCACCGCGTGCGGCAGCTACGCGAGCAGCCACTACAAGGCCTTCTCATTGATGCCAACCCGGACAGCAGCGACCTGGACACACTTCAGCGCACACGCGCACACATGCAGCGTCAGCTTGAGGAGCTCCACACAACCCTCTCCGGCCTGCAGAAGCAGAACAAACAATTGACAGAAAAACTCGCCGAGGAGCGTGAGCGTGAGCAGCAGGTCACGGTGATGCGGCGGCACCACGTCGAGGCGCGCACCAACGACGAACTCCAAGGCTACGAGCGTCTGCTACTCCAGCAGCACATGTCCGCCATGACGCCGGCCGAGCGCAGTGCCTTCCAGGAACGGCTCGCACAAGAGGAGCCTGGGGCACTCCTGGCGGAGCTCAACGCAGCGAATCGGATCGGTGGCATGGGTAGCGGTGCTGTGGGCGGTCTCGGCAGCGTACACCACGGCGAGGCGAGCTTGATGCGGACGAACAGCGACGACGCGGAAGAAGATGCAGTCATCGCGGCGGTCAATCGCACGGCGAAGGCCTGGCACCTACAAGAGAGCCCAGGTGATTGGGGAATGGCGATGGACGATTTCTACCCAGGGCAGCCGCCACAGCAGTCGCAGCAGACGACCAACAATGCGTCTTTAGTTCGCTCCGTGCGTACGAGCTCAGGCAGTGGGCTCCCTTCCGGCCCTTCTCCCGGCTCGACGCCCGCACCAGCCTCTGCCGCGACCTGGAATCGTGGTGCTCTCCTCGGCTTCTCGGAGATTATGTGGCGAAAGGAGGGCGGCGACGCGCAGCCATCCCAACCAGACGCGGGTACCGCCGCCGCCGCCGCACCCTCGCCACCTTCGACAGGCCGAGGATGGGGCCATGCGCAGGCAGCTCTTCCGCCTGTGCGGGCGAATCGCACTTCCTCCGCGACGTTCGCGTCTGTACCATCCGCTGGACGGCCGCATAGCGAGAGCATCGCGCGCACAGTTCCACCTCGATAGTCGTTGTGCTCACCGCCCACAGGAGCGAAATGAGAAGAGTGACAGGAGAAAACATATATATTGTTTGAAGCGAAGAACAAAAGATGTAAACTTATCTTTACACAATCGAGGGGAACAGCGGGAGGTCGTCAACGTGTATCGGCCCTTTTTCTTGTCCGACGTGGCTGCCGCATTCGATATCTGAGGAGAAATCTCTTTACTCTCTCCTCCATGTAAATGACTTAATGCGAGGTGCGCATGTGTGTGTGTGGGTGGGTGGGTGATGTTGTGTTTGTTGAGTATTGCCCATGACACCAATGGCCTTTGTCGCGCCCTCGCCCGTGTCTTCGATCGAAGATAAAGCAGCACCTACTGACAATTTAAAAAAGCACGACGATGAAACAAAAGCAATCGTCAAAAAGAGAGAAGGTGATGATGGAACGAGCCACCACTTCCCTCTCACAGACTGTACTGCGTCAGTGTGGTCATCGGTCCTTTTTTATTTATTTATTGCACACGCTTGTGTGCCTGGCTGTGTCGCCGCCGTCTCGTTTTTCTCGCGGTGTTGCCCGAGACGTGTTCACGGACGCCGCGCACGCATCCGCATCACGTGGACACGCACGCACCCGCACATATTTGTCTGAGGTGCATACGCACACACCCACACACACACAAACGTGTCTTATCACCTCACATGTCTCTTGATTCTCATATCTCTCTCTCTCTCGGGTTGTCTCTCGCGTTCTTTTCCCATTCTCCGGGGTAAAATTGAGTGTCACCGCCGTCTCTATCTTTTCTTTTTGAGGCTTTACCTCTTTCTTTTCCTCGCCGGAGAAGTCGTTGGTATTTTCTGTTTGTTTGTTTTTCTTCGTCCGCTCAATTGTACGTGTGCGGGGTGAAACAAAAATTAGTACATCCCCTCTCTCCGTCTCTCTCTCTCTTAGTTTTGTAGTATTCGATCCCTTAGGTTCTCTCCGCAGTAGCTGCTCCCCACCCGTTCTCTCTCGTCATGCTCCGCGCGTCCGCGACTCGTCTGGGGCTGCCCACCACGCGCACTGTAGCGGCCACCGGCTGGCGCTACCACCGTCACGGAGCGCCAGAGAAGGTTCTGCAGCTCGAGCGCTATCGCATCCCCTTCGACCGCACCGGTCAGCAAGTCGTCGTCAAGATGCTCGCCGCCCCTGTGCATCGCCAAGATAAAAATGTCATCCAAGGTTTCGCTGACCCTCTGGCGAGACTCTACCTAGGTAGCCAAGCGGCGTCGAGCAGCCTCGCACTTCCCAAGGTCGCCGGTATAGAGGGTGTTGGTGTCGTAGAGGAGGTCGGCCGCAACGCCACCGTCGCCATCAAGGAAGGTGACCTTGTCTGGGTCAACAACCCACTCGTCGGCTCCTGGGCGACGCACGTCGTCACCGATGCGGAGAATCTCGACGTTGTGCCCAATCGCGCGGATGTCGACATTGAATACCTGGCATCTCTTTCTCTCTTCCACACAGCGCACCACCTGACGAACGACTTCGTGAACATCCAGCCCAACGACGTCGTCCTCCAGACCGGCGCGAGCTCGGCGATCTCGCAGATCTGTCAGGGCTACCTGCGCGCGAAGGGTGCGAAGCTCTTCCAGACGATGCAGCTCGGACGGACGGAGCATGCTCACCTTCTCGCGTTCTTCAAGCTACGCGGTGCGTTCGCGGTGGTGCCGTACAACTACGCGCGCACCAACTACATGCGTCGGCTGCTCTCTGATGTACCGCCGCCGAAGCTGCTGCTCAATCACACAGGTGGGGGCTACGCGTCGAACCTGGTGAACCTCCTCGGTGACAAGGGCGTGTGCGTCACGTACGGCAACACAAGCCACAAGCCGATGCAGGTGGCGAACATGGACGCAATCGCGCGCGGGATCCAGTTCCGCGGCTTCTTCCTGCCGGCGTGGAACGCGAGTCACACACGTGAAGCGCGCATGCGCATCCATCAGAACGTCATTGAGAGCATGACGATCACCCAAGGTCACGGTATCTTCCGTGCACAGCGCTTCAAGATGGACACGGACTCACCATTCGCCTTCTCCAACGCGTGGGACGCTCCTCTCTCGTCGCGTAAGTCCGTCCTGCGTATGGTCGGCGAGTACGGCGAGTGGCGCCGCCCGCGCTCCGACCAGGCGGGCTGGAACATCGGCCGCGCCGTCTGGGAAGATCTTGTCCAGCAGCTCTGGGAGTCTGCCGGCACCACCGAGAACCCGCAGAGCATGAAGTACTACACGCCGTTCGCCGACGTCTACTCGCAGTTCTACGACGCCAAGCAAAGCAAGGAGATGGGCCACCGCGATGTCTTCTTCCGTCGCCCCAATATGCCGCGTCACAACGCCGCTGAAGAGCGCCAGTAAAAGAGAGCGAGAACAAAGAAACAAGGGACAGCACAGAGCGCCATGCACAGAGCTCTCTGTAGCGTGTAGTGAAAAGGGGAACAAGATAACAGGCGAGTATAAGGACGCGTGCGTGAAAAAGAGGCGCCAAGGGCAAAGAAGATAAAGAAGAGAAGCACACCACAGCGTGTTCAACTCTTCTGTCTCTCTGTCTCTCTCACTCACTCTCTGTCTCTCTCTCACTCTCTTTGGGAGAGTGATCGCTTCTTGATCTTTTCTCACTTTGTTCTACATTTGTATTTCCCCTTCTGTACAGTCTCATACAGTCAGCGTAAGACAACAGAGCTTTCTCTGCACTTTAGATACGTGTGATAGTGAAATAAGATGTGGATGTCTCGTAGTACACACGCGTCGAACAAAAAGAAAAGAAAGAAAGGAAAAGGCGCGGCGGGAAAAAAAAAAACAAGGATGATGCAGCTGTCCGTCGATGCCTGAGTTCGTCACCTTCTTTTTGTCTCTCTCTCTCTCCTTCGCCCCTCTTCTCTTTTCGGGTACTTCCACGCGTTTTTAGTTATGATCGTCCTTTACCCAGTATGCATGCTGGGCCGGTCGCTGGCTCCGTCGAAGGAGACAAGGCCTGTGTGTGTGTGTGTTTTTTCTTCTCCTCTCCGCTTCTCGTCTACGGCAGTGTCAATTTTTTTGTTTTTGAAAAAGCTTTGGATGACTGACGTAGAATACGTTGCTTTTTGTTCTGCGTGAGCCTGAAGGATGCAGAAGCGTGCGCCGCTTGTTGTTTGTTTGTTTGTTTTTTTCGTTCGCGTGGACAGATATGTGCTCATCTCGCTTCTCATCGCTGAGATGGAAGCCGACTTCAAAAAAAAAAAAAAAAAGAGAGAGAGAGAGATAACAAGAAGAGTGACCTCTGTGCGCATCACGGTGTCCTCTTCTTTCGCAAAGAAAAGACGTGAGGGACAAAACGCTCATAAGATGAGTGACATGTTCTCTCTCTGTGTTTGTGTAATCGCACGTCAGTCTTTCCTCTCGTAGAACTGAGCTACAGACATCAACGTGTGTGTGTGTGTGAGTAAGTGGAGTGGCGTCTCAACGCCTCTCTTCTGGTCGTTCACACGGGAGAGCGGTGATCAAATGGCGGTGTGCGATCGCGTAGCGTGGCCCTGTTGCTGCTCACAAACTTCCTAGTGATCGGCTCTCTCTCCCTCTGTGTATTGTACTCCCGTAATATTTTCTTCTGTTTGTGTGTTTTCTCTTGTATAAGAGAGCGCTCACTGAGTCGTTGGCATTGATAGCACACTGTTGATTTTGTCTTGTTTGCTTTTGTTGTGTGCCGCCCTCTCTCTCTATTTCCACTTATTCGGTGCGAGATGCGCCGTGGCGTGAGTCTGTGTGTAGTTGGTGCGCGCCGTACGCGCACGGTGGCGTCGCCCACCATCAGCTCGTCCGCGTCCTCCATGTCACCACTGCACCCTGTCGTGCTTCACACCTCCTGCCGTCACCAGTCCTCTGACCAGTTTCATCGCTACGTCAACAACCCGCACATTGTTCAGCCAGATGGTCTGGACAGCCTGCCGCGCACCAAGGCGGATCAGCAGCATTGGCTCAACACGGAGCAGTGGTCAGGGTACAGCGAGACGTACCTCAAACGACACATGCAGTACCCGGCCACCGCAGAGCATCCCAATCAAGGATTTAATCCGCGCCACAACCTGCTTTATGAGTGCCTCGGGATGGTCTATGAACTATACGGCACGCTGGCGGATGAATTGCAGGAGCTACACGACAATCCACTTCACCCAGACTTCCACGCACGCATCAAGCGCATCAAGAAAGAGCGCGAGAATATCGCCAAGGCGCTGGATAAAACGTATGCCGAGCTCCATCCAACGCTGAAAACGATCTACGACGCCTACATGGTCCGACGTTACTACCATCTCGCGGATTGGATCACCTACGTGGAGGACAAGCGTGCGTCTCTCTTCGAGAACCTCTCACCGGAGTACATACGTCAGGCAGAGACGGCGCAGCAGGTGTCGGCGAGCTTCCTGCGGCGTCTCAAGCTTATGGAACGTGACTTCTACCGCTCGCCAGAGCTGGGGCTCTTGTCGAACGACGAGCTTGAGCAGTACACAACGGGAGAATTAGCCATGCTGCGGCAGAAGGCCGCCTACTTCCGCAAGATGCGCCGATTCGGTGCCAACCAGCTCGACTCGGACGTCCATACGCACTGATAGCGAAGAGAAGGTGAAAAAAAAAAAAAAGAACATCCACATTTCTGAAAAGAAAAAAAACCAGGCGAGATCGAACTCAGCTCTGTGCAAAGACGAGGGAAACGTCTCAGTGAGGAACAACGGGAAGAGAAAGGATGGAAGGCGCCTACATACATCAAAGGTGCGTGGTGTGTGAAGCATGCATCCATACTCTCTTTTGGGACGTCTTGACTGTCTGGGTGTGGTGTCCGACGCGGTCAGAAGCCAAATGACGGAAACAAGCAGTCGGTGGGATGTGCGATACAAGATGAAGCGTCCGACTGTCTTTCTTTTTCACTTGATGTGATGACGCCACCAGGATGGGTCGCCTTCACTCTCTCCTTCAATCTCTCTCTATCTATCTCTCTCTCTCGCTTCCGTTTCCGCCCAAGGTGGATGCACACGAGCAGCGAAAAGTTTCGAGACCCAAGCGAGTGGACAGAAAAAAAAAGCGCTCATCGCTGTGCCGTCAACGGTTTGCTACATTGTATTGTTGTTGTTGTTGTTGTTTGTCCACGACTTGTTCGCTTGTGAATCGAAGGCTCAGGTGAGTGCGGGCGTTTTCCCAGCTCGTTCGCTCTCTGGTTCATCTCTTCACTCACAGACGTACCCCCCCCCCCCCCACACACACACAAACACGTCCATCTCGTGTTGAACAGTTTGCTTTCTTCTGGACCTCATGCGCACTGTGCCGCAGAACGTCGCGCAGTTCACGGGAAGTTACCTGAACCGCGCATGGACGCGTCGTTTTATACTCGGCACTCTTCTTCAAAGATATGATCCGTCGAAGGCGTGCGCCGATTCGGACAGGACGTGTGGTAGTCACGACGGTGACGGGGAGTCGAGGACAAGCACCTCCCACACGGCGGCACTGCTGCAGCGACAGCGGTGGCTGAGCGGGGCCTGGGGTCTGCCCGCCCGGCCGCTCGATGCGGTCAGTGAAAAGCGCATTTTCCGCCTGCTGGCGCGCTATACTGTGGGTGAGGGGCTGCTCTCAGACGAGGCTCTCGGGGAGCTTCAGCTGGCCTTCAACGCCATCCCTGGAGCCCCACTCGAGCTGGAAAAACCAGCTGAGATGCTGCGTCTACTTCACGCCGTTGGCTACGTGCAGCCTGGTGATAACGTCCATCGTGTCGCGTATCAAGGGCCACTTCACTACCCACCGCAGGCACACGCACTCATGGAACCGTTCCTCTCCGACGCCCTTCAACGCGACGGAGGCGACGCATTCGATGCGATTCGCGTCCACCGCCCTGGGCCCGCCTACGCCATCGACTCCATCACCACGAGCGAGGTCGATGACGCGATCGGCGTCGAGGAGGATCCTGAGACGGGCGAGCCCATCTTCACAGTTTATGTGTCCGACGCGACTGTGTACTGTGCATTCGACAGCCCGCTCGAGCAGGTGACCGCGCGTGAGCTGACGACTACCACGTACCTGCCCGAGGGTGTCTTCTTTATGCTTCCCAAGCCGATTGTGGAGGCGGCGACGCTGCGCGACGACCGGCCTTGTCGCACCTTCAACATACGCTTCAAGATCGATCGGCACTCGGGCGAGGTCAAGGCGTACGCCGTGGAGGTCGGGTGGCTCGCACAGCTCCGTCGCATCACATACGACCAGACGCAGGCGCTCCTCGTCCCTCGATCAGACGCAGAGGTGCTGGGCAAAGATGGGGATGTCAAACGTGTGTCATCGTCTGGTCAAGAGAAGTCTGACCGTCATCGCGGCCCCGGAGGCGACAGAAGCTCCCGCCTCGCCGCACACGAGCAGCCACCACATTGGCTCACGGCAGAGGACACGCGAAAACTTCACATGATCTACGAGGCCGCACGCATACGTCTTGCAGCGCGTCAGAGGCGCACTGAAGCCGCTGCCGCTGCTGAGGACGCTGCAGCGGCGGGGACCACCGAAAGAGCGGGCAGCGCTGAGAGTACGAACCTACCTGATCCGCTCGTCAAGGTGAGCGGCACGACGGTTCTCAGTGTCGAAGATCAAATAGTTTGTACGCAGGACGCGCGACTCGCTGTCGCTGAACTTATGATCGCGGCGAATGAGGTCTGCTCCCGCGTCGCGCAGGCCAACGGCCTCGCCATTCCCTACCGCGGCACACGCCCGCGTTCAAGCGAACACGAAATCGCCCGTTACCGGGCGGTAGCGCAGGGTGTGCGTGTGATGCCCTCGCTCGATAGTCGTCATACCTTCATTGCCGAAGCCATCCACGCCACGATTCAACGGCTTTCGAGTGTGACTCGGGCGGTCTACCATCACACCCCGCTCTTCCACGCAGGACTCGAGACGTCCGACTACACGCACAGCACGAGTCCACTACGCCGGTACGCGGATATGCTCGTTCACCATCAGCTCAAGGTGTGGCTACGTGAGCAACACGGCGGCCTCGCCTCCGCCTCGTCACAGTCGCGTCGTGCGAGCCGGGGGTCGAGCCCTGGTGTCGTCCTCTCACTCGACGCGCATCAACTTATTCCCGAGTTTACAATGGCCGCCCTTTGTGCGAAGATCAGCACGCAGCAGGAGCAGGCGAGCCTCCTGCAAGACAGCAGCACGCGTTTTTGGATTCTGCGGTACGTTCAAGACAAGCAGCGCGAGGCGTCGCAGACGAAAAAGGGGAGCCCGCTGATGTTGGTCGCCTTGGTAGGTACCACGCGGGATGTGTACGGCTCCCCCGAGTACGCCCGTCACTTGAGCGACGCCGAGGCGCGCACCGCTGCTCTGCGGCGTCCCGTCGACGCCCCGTCCTCGCCACGAATGCAGGCCCCACCGCGACCCACACCGCGTTACGTCTCCGATATCTACATCCCATCGCTTCAGTTGGCGCACACACTGGTACACAACGACGCGCGTGTGTTGGTGGGAGCGGTGGTGACCTGTCGCGTGTTGTGCGTGCTACCTGAGCAAGGTGTGCTGGAGCTCGTCGTTGACCGTGTGGAAGCGCGACAAGATGAGCGACAGCTGGGCAGGCTTTGGTCCGGCGGTGTCATTGCCTCACTCGATGCGTGAGCGTGGCACCGCGAAGAAGAACAAAAAAATGAAGAGTGACGCACAAGATTGCGGTCCGTGCGTTGGATCAAGCGTCAGCAGTAGAGGAACAAAAAAAAAGCAAGAGCTGCACGCGAAAAAGAAACGGAACAAACACAAAACGAAAAACAAGAGAAGACGTTTTTATCTGCCGCAGGCCAACAGACTTTCAGATCCCATTGAGGCCTGCCAGCGGCACGACTGTCTGAGCTCTCGTGTGCGACCAATACTGTGCGCACGCGCCTCATCCTTTTTTTTTTTTTTTTAAACGTTGGACATCTACCCCCTGTGTGTCGTTTTGTTTCGTGTCCGTGGGTCTGCGTATGTGTGTGTACGTGAGACCACATCGGTACGACTATGCGTTTTGCACTACTTCCACTACCCTTCCCCCTCCGCTTCTCTTACCTTCGCTCCCGTGACAGCCGGTGCTACGATAACTAGCGCACACACAAGACGAGCACACTCCTAACGACCAAACAGAGCCCAATCGACCATCGACTCGCAGAATGAAGAATGCTCTGCGCGTGCTGCTGCTCGCGGCCATCGTGCTCTTTGTCGGTGCCGCAGCCGTCGACTTCGACTACGGCAGCATTGTCATCAACGGCAACACACTGCCCTACCGCATCCTGTTCCCCGAGAACTACAACACCACGGTGGAGTACCCGCTCTTCGTGTTCCTACACGGCGCGGGTGAGCGCGGCAACGACAACGAGCTCCCGCTCGCCGTGTGGGGAAGGGACTGGCTGATCGACAACTTCCACAGCAAGTACCCCGCGATTGTGCTAGTGCCGCAGTGCCCCATGGACTCCGCGTGGACGAACTGGGAGAGCCTCAGCTTCCCTGGCTCCACAAATGCAGTGAACTTCAGCGCCACCGACATCCCGAGCACCGTCATGGAAGTGCTGGAGCCGATGATCCGCTACTGGATCAACTCCGGTCGCGTCAACGCCAACCGCGTGTACCTCACCGGTTTCTCTATGGGCGGTTGGGGTACGTACGAGCTGCTCTGGCGCATGCCCGACACGTTCGCGTCAAGTGTCCCGATTGCAGGTGGTGGTAACGAAACGCTTGTGGGAGACGCCACGGCCAACGCACCTCTGTGGATCTTCCACGGTGACGTCGATCCCACCGTCAACGTCCAGCACGCGCGCGACATGTACGCGTACCTCAGTGCCGTTGGCCGCGACGTGCGGTACACCGAGTACCCTGGTGTGGGACATGAGAGCTGGGTGCCTGCCTGGAAGGACCCCGCGCTGGCGCCGTGGATCTACAGCCACACACGCACTGCTTGATGATAGGGAACAAACAAAGAGATCCCAATTCGAAGCAGCCTCTCCTGTTTTTATTATTCTTTTTTTATTATTATTTTATTATTATTATTTTCTTATCGTGTTCGCGCTGTCTCAATGGCGAGTGAAAGCAAGAGACGCTGTTTACGAGGAACCTTTCAGCCGATGGCGTGCATTCGTCACGGCGCGCACTCGTGTGAACCTCCATGTTTTACCATCTCTCTCTCTCTTTTCCCCTTTTTTACTCAAAAGAAAAAAACAAATAAAAAAAACGTTTACAATGCATTTCCTTAATATCGTGGCAGGAAACGGAAGACTTCTCCAGTCACACAAGTTCATCACTCCGTTCCTCGTCTCATTTTCCGACCAAGTACGCGCTCAGAATGGAAGATCGTGACGGCAGACTTGTGCCGGAGCGTCAACACATATTAATCCTCTGCCAGTGATCTACGAGCGTGAGAACCCAGGGCGAGCCAATGGAGCCGCGGCGAACATCACCATGTTGTGGGCTCTCTGTTTAGCCCAGCTCTGTTCAAAACGTTACGAGCACACACTACTCTCTGAACGTGTGTATGTGTGTGTGTTCCTTCTTTTTATGTTTTCCGTTTTCTTTTTATTTTTTCCACACTATTCGCTCCGTGAATTGTTCTTGGGAGAACACACGCCAGGATGTGTCGCCGCTGCTTCTCCTCCTCCATCGGCGGAAAAAAAGACACAGGCGCGTGTGCAGAGTCCTTCTTTTCCCCTATTGTTTTCTCTCTTCTCCGTTCAAAAATTGTGTCAAAACATGACGAAAAGAAAATAAGAGAGAGAGACAACACCTGCGTCGTCAAGGAGTGCACTCACTGATACTTCTACTCTTCCCCTCCAAACGTCGCGCGAGGCACCCCCGTCCTCTCTCTCTCTCTCTCTTCGTCCGCTCACGGCACGTTGAGCTTTTCCACACGGAGAAACGACAGGAAAGGACCCGCACTTGGTATGGCTGGCGTATGCGTGCGTTTCTAGCCTGTTCCTCCTCTCTCTCTCTCTCCGCTGCTCGCGTCTGCGCACGTGCTGCGTCTTTTCATTTTTACGGCGATTGTCATTCTCCACCTCTTCTGACCCTCACAGGTCGCCTTTCTCGTGGTCTCGCCTCGCCTCTTTGAAGTTATCGGTGTTGGTGCGCACATCCATATACGCTCTTTTGTTTTTGTTGTTGCTGTTGTTGTTGTTTGTTTGTTTGTTTGTTTTTTTGCTTCTGCATAGTCAACCCCAGCGAGAACGCACGCGTCACGATGGGTCAGCTCTTCTCTAGTTTGTGGTCGCTGTTCAGCCCCAATCGGCCGTACAAGCTACTCATTTTAGGTCTCAACAACGCCGGTAAAACATCCATCATGTACCATCTTCAGCTCGGTCATCCGATCACCACGCAGCCAACGTTGGGCGGTAACACGGAGCACCTGACCGTGACGAACCCCAACAACGCCAATACAATCAGCTTCACATGCTGGGATCTTGGCGGACAAGAGCAGCTGAGAGACGCGTGGTCGCTCTACTATGAGCAAACAGACGCCGTCATGTTCGTGATCGACGCGGCTGAGCCCGCGCGCTTCCCGACCGCCAAGAAGGTTCTTCACGGACTTCTCAATGACGAGCCCGCGCTCAAGACGGCCATTCTCTTGGTACTGGCCAATAAGCAGGACCTTCCGACGGCGGCGACACCGGCCGAGCTAATTGAGGTTCTTGAGCTCAGTAAGTTCAAGGATCGCACATGGACCTTGATGGGGTGTAGTGCCTCAACGGGCGCCTCGCTGCGGGAGGCGATGGGCTGGATCGCAGACAACCTATCGCGATGACGCCCTCCGTGCAGTGAGAACAAGTCTTGTTCTTCCTTATCGTATTCGTCTACATGCGCTCGCACCGGCACACGTCCTCCGCGTGTGTGCGTATGTGTGTGTGTCTCTACTTGTCCTCCTCCGTAGTGTTGCCTCCGCCCTGTCGGTCGTGAAAACAAAAGAAAAAAAAACATAAGTCCATATGTTGAGCATCTTCCCTTGTACTTGGTCAACTGCGCGTCGGCGTGTCTGTCGCAGTAGATGTCTGTAGTGACGCGTGTGTATGTAGAATCACGCTTTGGTAAGACATCGCCACGACGCTTTTTGTATGCCTGCGTCTCTCGGTTGTGTGGCAGGCCTCTGCATGTGTCAACATCACCCTGTACACATCCACTCGCTGTCCCCCTCCCCCCCCCCCCACACACACACCTCTTCTCGCTCGCAAACCCTCTCTTTACTTGATGCGATTTATTTATTGTTTTCGTCGGCATCGAAAGCGTCTCTTTTTCGTTTTTGTTGTTGTGTTTTTTACTATTATCACATACACTGCCTCTCTGGCATCCTTTTCTGTTCTTTTTTTTTTTTTTTCGTGTTGATATTTTGTTGTTGTTGTTTATTTTTTTGTTTTTTTAAGGGTAACTAGTGCGTCTGTACATTTCCCTCGTCACACTATCCCAGCCCGCTCAGAGCGCGTGCTAGCGAAGAGGCGCACAGGAGAGCGAGGTCGTATATACCCAGTGGCCCTGCTTACACTCGCTTCGTACCGCTTTCGTTACCCGCCCTTCAAAAGCCAACGAATCAGTCAGGTGTTTTCGAAGCTAGACAAAGAAAAAAAGGAAGAAAAAGGGAAACTTTATTTATACATATCTGCTGCACAACGGGCTGAAGCGTACATTTTTAGCGTTTTTCCCTGCGCCGTTTTCCTTTTCGGTACTTTTTCTGTTTCTGTTTTTTTTTTTTAATTTATTATTATCCCTCGTCCTTCTGCTGCTCTCCATGAAGGTGTATCGCACGTCTACGCAAAGCCTCTCCGGAACGCTCAGTGGCAGTGAAAACGGTGAGTTGTCGCGAAGTGAGCGACTTACGGGCGATGGAACTGCAAAGAGTGTGCGGCCCGTCCACTCGCCCGACCCCGCTGACAGTCGGGTTTGTGGAGACGAAGGTAAAGTTCCTGTGCGGCTAATCACGATACCACTGCCTGCTTCCCTGCGAGCATACGCGGGGCAGCCATTTGGGACGTCAGACAACAGCACGCATTGTCAGGCCTCTGAAGGGAGCGGTGTCGCCCTCCAACGGCACACCACACCGCTCCCAACGGATGAAACCAATCGCGGTGAGGCCTCGCTCGTCTCCGCCAAGCACACGTCCGCAAGGGTGCCGGAGACCACGTTGCCTGCGGGCGTTGACATCCACGTGCGTGATCTGTGCGTCACTAAAGAGCCGCCGTGCATCACGCTGACCGACACACAGGCAAACACGTCCGTCATCGGCGTCACGCCCAAGACGCCCCCATCGCAAGGGTGGTGTAGCGCGGTGAGCACACCACTCGTGGCTGAGCATGCACCGTTTCCTCGCCATTTGGCGGCACCGCTGGTGCGTCATGCAGCTTCACCCACAAGTAGTGGAAGCACCACGACGGACACGATGGACTCGCCGTCCACGTCTGATTCAGGGGCCTTGGCGGAAACACACCCACGTGCGCGGAGCTTCCCTCACTCTGCGGAAGCCGTCAGTGAACAAGATAGTGGTCAGTGCCCCTCACCACCGAGTGCTGCGCCAGTGCCAGCCACGCGCAGCGCAGTCCCACCGTCCTCTCAGAGCAACGCGAGGCCCTCGACCGTCGCCACGTCCACCCGCGCGAGCGTCTTCCAAACGTTGGTGCAGCGCGAGCCGCACTGGTGGGGTGATTTGTGGAAGCCGCAAGTTGGCTCGCAGGTCTACCTCTCTCTTGAAGGGTGCGAGCAGCAGTTTTTTTACTTGGAAAATTTGGGCATCGAGGTGTACCACCTCATCTACGATGTTCTCATTCCCTACCGCCACGTCGGCCTCGTCATGCGCGACACCGCCGAGCTGCCCCGGGGGCCACGCCCGCAACGCAGGCGCACGCGGCAGCCCGCCGTTCACGCAGGCCCTGGGGTGCCGAGGTCGGCGTTCGCCAGCGAACCGCAAGACGACGAGAAGGATGACGAGACCGTCTCCCCATTCGCGGACATTGTGACCGCCGACTTCAAGCTCGCGTCCAGCAAGGATGTGCTGACGGTGGAGTTCGTCGTCGCGGACGTGCTCCTTGACTCTGTCTTCGGCTCCGCGAAGAGACGCGCCACGAAGGCCGGAGCCGCACCGCACACCGCCGTCGCGAACTCAGCAAACCCGACCGTCCTCACCACGAGCTTCACACTGACGCTACCGCGCGTGTGCTTTGTCGTCATGTTCGAGCAGCACCTCAAGGAAACAGCCGTGACGAACGCAGGAAGCCCCGTGTTGCTCTTACCAACAGCGCGTGCCGTGCCGAAGCGCGACTCGATGGAAGATTCTAACGAGCGCGCCACCGGTAGACCCTCTTCCGTCTCGCAGAGTCACTCTCTGTGGGTGCGTCTCCAGCGTGGCGTGACGCAGGGCCAATTCGAGTCCGTCATCCAACTCCTCGCACCGCTGAAACCGCTGAAGGAGGCACGACACCTCTTTCCCAGTCGGAAAGCATGTCAGCAGGCTTCAGAGACGTCATCGCCGCCCGCCGCAGTGCCGCCACAGGGCACGCGTGGACACCACAATCGGCACTCGCAGACAGACGGTGAGCCGCACGGCGGTGTGGCGGATCCTCTAGTGCACGTCATGACCGCGTGGACACAGCTCAGTTACCTTTCTAGCGTGTACATCGTTCTCTGCGCTCTGTACTTTGCAGCAGCCGACGACCCGCGCTCACTTACGGCTGCACGCCGGGGCTTTGAGAGGATAGTCGAGAAGGCACGAGCCTGGCGTCATGTGGTGGACCGCGCGCTGGGTCGCGACGACTTTGTGACACTGAATCCAGTGACACGACGTTTCTTTTGCAAGGCCGCGTATCACCTCCGCGCCAATCTAGATGTGTGTGCCATCGAGGCGCACCTCGCCCTCGGTGATTGGCCAGCTGCCCAGACACTCATCGACGACTTATGTTTGTGTCCCACGATACGCGCCACCGCTAGACTCTCGACAACGACGCCTGTGCCAACCCCACCGACAGCCGGAGAGCCCCCAATCTGCGGTCCGCTGCGGTGTCCGCTCTCTCAACGCTTCTACCTCACCGCACGGCACGTGCGGGTTCAGCGATTGCTGGCACCCGCCCTTTGCGGCCCCATGTTCCGCGGACTCCCGAAGACGCCGTCTTCACTCCGCCAGCAGTGCACGTCCCAGTCGTCTGGTCGCACGCTGACGCGCACCAAGGACACCCAGCAGGGCACCGCCTCTGTACTCGCACTCGTTGGAAGCGCACTGGTGGCCCCGAGCCCTGGTGTGTGCCGCTTTCTCAACGTCGTGGATCCCGGCACGTACCCGGCGGTGTCTGCGGGCTCCCCGCACGCATTGGGCCCGTCGTGTACAGCACGCTCAGGGGCAGGCGCTGGTGGTGCCGGCGCGGTGGGAACGTCGTCCAGTCCACTTCCACCGGCAAGCATCGTGGCGACACAAAAATGGAGTCCATCGTCGCTGCATCATGTGAGCGCGGCACCGGATATGCCCGTACACTCGAGTGCCTCGACACCGCTCGACACACCTGTCACCGCCTCACCAAGCACCATACGCGGGCACTCGACTGCGCACACACCATACACGTTTCACGTCGTCAAGGAAGGTACATCGCGTTTGTCGATACCATCTCCACCACCCCTGCCGCTCCAGACCACCAGGAGCAGCAGCAGCGGTGGCGTTCACACAAACCTTCACGATGGATCTGCTGGGTTGACGCAGGTGCCACTGGCCGATGCTCTCGCACGTGGGAAAGGCGGCGTCACCGTCACTACCGCAGCGGCAGCCACAGCCACAGCCACAGCTACAGCCACAGGCACAGCCACAGCGGAGGTGAACGGGCTGAGAGCGTCACTACTCAGCCTCACCCTCAGCGAACGTTCCCGCACCGCCTCGCCGGATAACTGTAGTAGCGACACAGAAGACGCCGCCGAGGAGCAGGCCGAAGCAGCGGGCGAGAGCGTCACGGCCTCAGGAACGACGGAGGTATCGGCTGGTATTCAGGCGACCATACCCTCGCGGATACGCACATGCCGCAAGTCGAGTAGGAAGAGTAGCTTCTCGACTGCCGCGATGCTCATGCCGCCGCCGCCCCCACCATCCAGTACGTTTATTGATCGTGTGATGGGAATCGTCGGGGCCGACACGAGCAGCGCGACAAGGTTTGGCGTGGAGCCCCATGTCAGCAGAGATTCGTCCCCCACTGAGGCGTTCGCGCGGCAGCACTCGCGTCTGGCCGCAGAAACCGACCCAGACACGTCCAACGGGAGGTCCTTCCCGAGTCGCTCGCAGCTTCTCGGCGCCAGTGCGGGCCTCGGACCAGCCGCGCTGCGATGGCCGACCGGCGCGAAGCTGCCGCAGATCACCCAGTGGCTCACACTGTACGCTCGTCAGCGAGGGTGGCTGCAGTCTGGGCTCTTTACCCAGCGCGCAGGCAGTCCCGTGGCCGCGCCAATGAGTCTTTTTCAGCGTCAGCTGCGCGTCTTCGCCCCACGATCGTTTCGCGAAGGCGACGACGTCGTGTCCGATGAGGTCGTGCTGTGGATGCCGCTGCTCGCACCGGAGCTGCGCGCACGCCACACGACGGAGAACGCCACCGAGACCGCACCGCTGCCATCATCATACAGCAGCCACTGCTCAACCTGTGGGGAACACGTCGACTCCGAAGCGCACAAGCGAGGTCGTGGCGCGCACGGGGCTGATGCAGCGACGGCGTACTACGCGTGTGCGAGTTGCGGAGCCGCGTACGGGTGTAAGTCGTGTTTGCAGGCTGCCGTGACGAGCTACCAGTTCGTCGTCTGCGAGGCGTGCGTTGCGGCCCTGGCGGAGGACCCGTCGCATGCGGTGCTTGAGACGTGCAGCGCGCGTCATCACGTTACACACGTCCCCGCCGTACAGCCGGGGACGGAGGGGTCAGCGACGCTCGCCGACCGAGCTGGCTCTCAACTGAGTGCTCTCCGCGCGGCCTTCCGGACATTTCAAGGCGCGCTAGAGAAGATGAGCGCCGAGCCAGAAGAAAGCACACTTTTGAACTGGATCGCCCTCCGTCTTTTTGGCCGGACACTGGCGATGCTGCTCACCTTTCTTCTTTGTCCTACGCTTCCGCATCACGCATCCATAGCGGAAAGAGCCGCGTACCTTGAGCGCGTCTACGAGCGATGCGGCCTGCATGACGGCCTGCGTCGAACGGGTAGCGAGGACCACCTTTCATTGTCGGCACGCGACCCGCCTCAACGCCCCGTGTCTGCTGCCGCAGGAGGACGTGTGTTGAGCAGTTGTGATGAGCTGCTTCTCGCCGAGGCACTGGTGCAACACGTGGGCGTGCCGTTCATCGCAGACCTCACACTGGCCGCGCCGTCGACCGTGTGGGAGAGCCTGCACGCGCTCCCCCTCACCACAACCCCGCCACTTGCCGCGACCGCGTCCAGACCGAGCGCCGAACCCGCGTCTCCGCCGTTCAAGCCAAGCACCGCCTCCTGCACAGAGGAACGTGAGAATCCGTCGCACACGCAAGCACCAGACGCGAGTACGACTTCTGCGGCTGTCCTCACCGACGCCGTGGCCACACCTGAAGAGCTCGTTTACGCGTTGTGCAACGCTCTGGACAAGGCCATCAGGCTTCCCACAGCACAGCCGAGCACCGTCGGGTCGGCGCCGGCCGCGGGCGTGCGGAGCCAGATCCCGCTTCATCATCTCCTCTCGTTCATCACCAATCTGCGGTTCATGGACGAGCTCTTCGATCTCTGCCGGTCTGGCTTTGCACTTGTACCGAGTACGACGGTGCCGTCCGCATCCGCATCCCCCACGCCGCCAACGCAGCCGACTGCCACGGTGATTGTGTTGAGTCCAGTGGTGAGTGTCGTCACCGACCTGCCTCGCCTTCCTTTGTGCTCTTCTGGTCGTCGCCCCAACGGCACCATGACGACGCTGCAGCAGGTCAAGAACTTCTACGCGCCGTCGGCAGCGGGTACCGCGGAGGGGTTGGTGGAAGGGGTGGTGCCCGTCTCCATGCCCCTGTCCCCTGGCGGCGACGTCCTGCTCGCGCCGGTGAAGCCAGGATGGCTCAATCACTCACGCTTCTATCTTGAACACGCCTCGTGGCGGCTGACGGTCGAGACCGAAAGAGAAGCTGACTCGCCATTGGCCGCCTCCTCCTTCCTTTCCATCGCATCATCTGCTCTCAGTGCGAGCGCGAGCATGAGTTCGCACCACCACGTCCCTGTGCTCTCTCGTCAGTTGTGGTCATCCGACGAGGACAGCATCACGAACGGTGCGCGTGTGTCAGAGCCAAATGCGGTTGGCTGTCTGCACAACGTGGCGGCCGTGCTGGAGATGTCGGCGCTGACAGGCATCACGGGCCCTCGCACCGGCCGCATCGTGTTGACCGCGACATCATTTATTCCTACAGGCTCTGCTCTGTCGCTCCACGGCTGCGCTCACCTGTAGTCATCGTGCGTGGGTAAAAAAGGAGACGGGCGCGTGATGGCTCCTCGCCTCTCCCCTCCTTATAATCTCTCCTCTACACATCCTTGAATCCCGTCGTTTTCATCCGTTTGGTTCTCCAATTCGGGGGAAAGGGGACAAGGGATTTGACGGCGATGTACCTCCACCCCTTCTCTTCCTCCTGTACCAATCTTTCCATGTATGTTGCTCTTTCAGCGAAAAAAAAAAAAACTTTTCGGCTTCCGGTTGCTGTTGTTGCTGCTTTTTTTTTTTGTTGTTGTTGTTGTTCTTTTCTTTTCGCTCAATGTGTACATAGACATCGGCTCCTCCGTGTAGTCTGGCTGACCACTTGTCTTTGGTTGCTCGTTCCTTCGGCTCATTGTATATCTCTTCTCGCCTATGTTCTTTTTTTCCCCTCTCCACGTGCACCATGTTGACACCTGGCTGGATGTTTCGTTGATTTTCAATGCAGCCTACCCTCTAACGCGACCTCACCTTTTTTTCAATGTTTGTTATCTCTCCCGGCATGTCTCTGTCTCTTCTTCTTTACTTCCATGTTTTCTGGAGAGCGAGAACGAACACTGGTTGTGCTCCGTAAAAGCAAAAAACGGAGGCTCCCTTCTTCTGTCCTCTATACAGTCCCTCTTTTTTTTTTATTAAGCGAGAGAGTCGTCGTAGCCTGCACGTGTTTGTCGGTGTGCGCCTCTGTCTCTCACGTTTCTCTTTTTCCTCGCACGTGTGATGTCACTCGCTACTTTGGATCCATCCAAGAGCATGTACTGATTAGTGGAACTGGCGACAAAAACACGATGCGCTACGCACTTTCGGTTTTTTTTTCTTTTTTGATGCGACCTTTTTTTTCTTTTTTGTAGTTATTTTTCGCTCGTTCGTTTTGCAATTTATCTTTCTTTTTTTTTTTTTTTTCCATGCCGTCGTGCTTGGTGGACGTGTGAATATGCGTGTGTGTGAGTGGACGCGCCTTGTGCGCGTGCTCACTGTTTCTCCTCTCCATTTCTTCTTGCCCGTCTATTGGAGTCTCTCGACGATTGTGCACGCGAAAAACGACAACGCCAAAAAGAAAAAAAAAGCTTCGTCAAGCACGCTCGAAAGAAGCGCCATGGCACGTGCGCATGTGGCCAAAGCTAGGCTCTGAGTGAGGAAACGATGTGCGTCGCTGAGCTCCTGAGCTCCGCTTCTCCTTTCCCCCACCCCCCACCCCACCTCTTCGCCCTTCACTTTTCGCGCCAGAAGATGAGTGAAGCAAGAGTCAGCGCCATCGCGTTGTTGTTGTTGTTTTCGACCGCGTCTCCCTTGTTACGTTTGATGTGTGCCGCCGGTGAAGATGTGCAACCATCCGCGCATCTCGGTGCACGTGTGCGTCGGCGTCTGTGTCCCACTCTTTTCAACCCGTTCGTTCCTCACTCATCCCTCTCCTTCTTCTCCTGCGCGTGCACACACACACACACATACTCGCGACTATGAAGCGCTCGCGTACATATGTCTACTAGTGAGAGCGGGCCCCGCTTGCTGCGAAAGCAGGTGAAGGGCACCAACATCACAATCCAGAAGAACATCACAGATGGCGTCCAAGATCCACATCTCGCCCTTCTCTACTCCATCCAAGCTGATGATGAGACGGAACTGCAGTGGTTTCACCAAACCCTGCGTCCCGAGAAGAACCTCATCCACCCGTCTGTCGGTTTCCTGCAAGCCATCAAGGCACTGCGTCCAGCGCCGCAGTTCAGCACATTCGATGTCAAGAAGTCCAAGCTGCGTCGCCTCGCGAAACAGCAGAAGGACAAGAACAAGGCTCTCGTCCGTCGCAAGAAGGAGGTCGCGCCGACAGCGGCCTTCCGTGCTGCCATGAATCCCCACAAGATCCCACGCACAGGCGGCGCCGCACCGGCGGAGGAAGTGCGCTTCTTGTCACGTGGACAAAAGAAAGGCAAGAGGCTAGCGGCGAAGAAGAGCGCAGGTGCGGCTGAGGACGAGGGTAAGAAGGGCTTCTTCGTGAAGTGGAAGAAGCAGAAGGTGCAGCGTATCGGCAAGGGCCTATAATCCCCTCGATACACAGAAACGCACAGACACACTGAACGGGAGTGTGAAGGCGAAGAAAAGCAAAGCCCGACGGATGATGCGAAAGGGAAAGAAGACGGGACAAGACCGCACAAGTCTCTGTGTCTGCGCTTCATATTTCGCTCGCCGTTGCCCATTTCCCCTTCACTTGTTTAAGCACAATCACACACACACACACACACGATTAACATTGTTTTTGATCCTCTTTTTACTCTTTTTCTTCTTGTCGCTGTTGTTCATGGTGTGGCGCGTGTGTTGCCCACCGGGTTGACTTGCTGTTCCAACGTAGCACGCGAGCCAGAGGAATCCATGAAAGGAACGAGACACCAGAAGACCAGGCGCTGGACTGCACGGGCGCACCAGGCATTTGTGTGTGACGCCTGTGTGTGTGTGTGTGCTGACCGGTCGCTCACCTTCTCTAGGAGTTGGTTACCGCATCTGTCATGAGGAGCGTGCATGGTCATCTACTAGACCACTTCACCCCTCGCGCGCCCACGCACACGCGCTCCTCAGCGGAACGTCCTTGTGGTATGTGCGGCGACGCACAGACACACACATTCGCCCACACAGTCGGTGCAGACACGCACGTGAGATGACGCACTCATACCACTCCCCTCGCGCCGTTTCCAGTAGTCTCAGTTTGTTTTTCTTGTAGAAGGTCTGCTTCACCCACTCCATCTTCTCTTGTTTTTGTTTTTTCCTCGCTGACGCACCACACCCCTCCACTTCATGCGATCGCACACGCTGTTCCGCGTCGTGTGTTCGCCCACTGCGCGTGTCGCTCATGTCCGCCGTCCCCAGACGTTGTGCACGCTCTCCACAACTGGCGCTGCACCATGTGCGACGTCGCGTCGCCTCAAGTCCTACGTGCTCAAGTACAAGCGCGGCCATCTGCCGCGCGACCTGAAGGATGTTCAGGGTGCGCTGGGGTGTCTTTACGGCGAGCTACCAGACGTGGACGAGTACGCCCAGTTCGTGCTGCCTCAGGAACTGGTGGAATCCTACCATCAACTTGGCTATCTGAAGCTGCCCCGCGCGGTGCTGAACGCCGCGCAGACGGACATCCTCGCCGATGAGGCCAACGAGCTGGCCAACAACGTCGAGCACCACCCCAAGTCCGAGAACCTGTACGCGACGTCGCTGGCGAACCTGACCGCTGGCCCTCTTTTTTATTGCCAAGGGCAGTGGCGCGCGTGCTGGGGCATGCACGACCTTGTCCATCACCCGACGTTGACCGTCGCAGCCTCACAAATCCTCGGCAACGCCCTCGTGCGACTATGGTACGATGAGGTGTACAGCAAAGAGGCTCGCACGGGTCCAGCACTGCCGTGGCAACAGCACTACGCGCGCTGGCAGCACACAACCCCAATCCAGCACGTCACTGTCGTCGTCGCGCTCGACCACCTCAACAAGGATCGCGGCGCACCGTGCGTGATTCCAGGCAGCCACCGCTGGCGTGATGGCGACCTTCTGCCACCCATTCCATACGACCCACTCAAGGACGAGGCTCAACAGCTCAACACCATCTGGGACATTGTCAACGAGGAGGAAACAGAGATGCTGATGGACACACCACCCACCACAATCGACCTGCGCCGCGGCGAAGCGTTGCTCGTGCACCCATTGACGCTCTTCGCCACCCATGGCAATCGCTCCTTTGGGCCGGCCAGATGTGCGATGGTGCACTTTATGGGCGGTCGCGTCACCGCAGCCCGCGATGGCCCGCTGTTGCCACGCACGACGATCTTCCGGCAAGGTGCCAAAATAGAAGGCACCTTCTTCCCTGTCGTTTTCGACCCAGCCGTGGCAGAAGACTTTGACCCACCTGTGAGTCTCGTAGGTGAGTGACGCCTCCTTTTTTGTCTTGACATACAAGCGTGCGTGTTGTGCGCACCCTTCGGATATGCACAGTTTCAATGATCACAGAAATGAAAACGAATAAAAACAAAAACAGTAACGAAGAGAACGAGGAGAAAAAAAAAGAACGGGGGTCGCGTGCGCTGCCCCCCAGCTACCCTTGCACGGCCCGCCCCCGACCCCCGCGAACACGCGCACACAGGCCGCCAACCCCGCCACGCCACCCCCTCAGCCCGCGCCACCAACCCGCCCCGCCCCACCCCTCGGAAAGCCGCAACGCCCCACGCGCGAAGCCCGCGGTGGCCGGGCCCCTTTAAAAACCCAAGCGGCTCCGCCGCTCGAGAGGGGGCTTCTCGCGCCCCACGAGGCTGCGGCGCGCCGGCCGCGGGGGGGGCACGCCCGCACGGGCAGCCGAACGCCACGCCACGCCGCGGCCCTGCGCACCTGGTAAAGCAACCCCGCCCCTCGCGTGCCCTCCTCCCCCCTGCCAAGGCGGCGGCCCGACATGCGGTTACAACCAGCCGCGGGGCGGGCATCGCGGCGCCCGCCGGCCACGCCACGCCGACCCCCGCGGAACCCTGCGTCGCGCGACCGGTCGAGACACCCTGAGCGCGCGCAAACCGATGAGGGCAACCACCCAGCGCGCCACCCGGGAGGAGCAGCGATCAACGGCGCGAAGAGTCGAAGAGCACCGCGCCACTTCGGGAGGCGCTTCACCCGCGCTGGGTGGTTCGCACTCCACAAGGCGCGTCTCACGGAAGAAGGCGGTAACGTACGAGAGCCGGCGCCACACGCCGACGCGTTTAGACGTGACGTGGCTCAACCGTCTCCGTCGATGTCGGGCACACCCCGGCGCTCCGCCCTCCCACCGCCAGAGGGCCTTCGGGGTCGGTGCCCAGGTCGCTAGGATTGAGTGCTGCCCCCGGCACCGGGGCAGGGAGGGCTGGCGGGGCCCGGGCGCACGCCGCAAGCGATGCTTATGGCGGACCAGGCGCGGGCCAGCCGCCACCGGCCCGGGGCTTGCCGTGCACTTCGGCGCGCCAGGCGCACCCCGCGCACATCCCAAAAGGCTAACGACAAGCGAACCCCAGCGCCACCCGCCGGCGCTGTCAACCCGCCCCAGCCGGCGGGGCCGTGCGAACACCCCCCCCCCCCACAACCACCGGGCCGAAGCGAGCCACCGCAGCCGCCCCGAAGGACGCGCGCAGCCGCCGCCCCGCGCGCCCCCGCCTCTTTTGTGGCCTCTTTCCTCGTGTGCTTGGCCCGCTGGCCCCGCGGGGGCGGCCCCAAGCGCCCGGCGGCGCGCGCGGGCAGGCGCGGAATCACCGCACCGCGGGTGCGCGCCACCGCAAAGCCACGGTGACACAAACCTGGCGCCACCACGCTTAACGCGGCGACGTGCCTCACCAAAGGCCTTCCACACAGAGACCTCGGTGCCGTTACTCAGGTGCGGGGACATGGGGTACAGGGCTGCTTATCCCCTTCCAGAAGTTGGTGCTGGCGCGGAAAACGCCGCTTGGCCGGTGGCGGCTGCAGAGGGGATTTCGGTTTGCGACACCGGGGCTAATCCGGGCGTTGCCGCTGCCCCCGCCGCCCACTGCCGCGTCACCCGCCAAGGCTTGCCGGGGGGAGGGGGGCGGGGTCGCCTGGCCCCGCATATCCCCGCCTCCCCCCGCGCGCCCGTTGCGCGGCATTTCGTCGATGCGCGCGGTCTTTGCTGGCAGCACCGCCCTGCAAACGCGGGCTGGCCGGTGGTGGAGTGCGTTTTGGGCCCCCTTTGGCTTGGGCACCCCTATGCCATGCGTGCCCCGCCGTGGCGCGTTGTCGCGGGGCGTCCTTTCGGGCGGTTCTGGGCGGGGGCGCCCGTCAAGAAGCCGTCCCCCGCAGCGGGTTTTGTCGGTCGGGTGCCCCGGGCGGAGGGGGGCCGGGGGCCGGCGCTGCGTGTCAGGGGGGGGGCTAGCCCTGCAGAGGGCCCCTCGGCTTCGGGGGGCGGCACCCCTGGTTGTGCTAGATCTGCATCCGACCCACGCGTGGCAGCGTGTGGCACTCGCTCCCACTAAATACCGTTTTCTTCCAGAAGACGCCCCAGAGCTGGTGCAGGGCCTATCCAAGAAGTGCTGTGTTCCTCCGGAGGAACGCGTTGGGCAGTCGACCGTCGTGACCTGCAGACCTCGGAAGTGCTTCGAGAGATCGCGCGACGCAAGACTCCACGGGGGTTGGTGTGGCCGAAGTGCGCCACGATACTTTCACCCGGTAAGATGTAACCGGATATCTAACCGCCCTTGTAGGGAGCGAAATGTGCAGGCGCGAGGGACACGGCTGCTACGATAAGCGGAGCAAACTGCCACGCGGCGTGTTGGGAGTGGCTGGCGCCGTTGTGGGTCTCGTGCTTCCCCGGCTTCGCGCGCTGGGGGTGGCCGGGCGGCTCTGCTTCCCGCGGCTGGAGCCGGGCTCGGGTGGGGGCTCCCTCTCTCGTGCGGCCGCCACCGGCCCTGGGGGTTTGGGGCTGGGCCTGGGCGCTCCGCGCCGGGCGAGCGGGGGAGCCGCCCCGCCCCGCGCCCCCGAATGCTCGTGGTGGCGTGTTGCGCGTCCCTTTGCGTTTTGCGGGCGGCGGGGGTTGCCGCTTCCCCCGGGGTCGAGCCTGGCGCGCCCTGGGGCGCGGGGGGAGGGGGGCGCCGCCCCAGTACGGGCGGGGGAGGGGAAAGCGCTGCAGCGACAGAGCCAGAGGGACCCCAACGCCCTCGCCCACCCCAAAAGGCCCGACGGCACCAGCAGGATACCCAACCAGCTTCTCCACCTCGTCACGCTTCAACACGCTGGGCTTGCACCCGAACTTCTCCTTGTACTATGGTGTGCTCACCTTGGCATCGTGCGACGCCACAATGGCGATGACGGTGGTGTCGCCACCTGGGGCCTCTGGCGGTGGCAAGCCTTGGGATTCGGCTGCCTTGCGCGCCTCCTCGAGTTTGCGCTTGTACTCCTGGAGCTCTGGCTTGGTCATGGGCTTCTTGACAAGAAAGGAGAGCGACTTCGCAACTTCGAGCACATCAATGCCAAGAGCCTGCGCTGCCATTTCAGCAGTGGCGTTCACATCGTAGGTGCCAATGCGATCAAGGAGATGCGCCGCGCCACGGCTGGTGAGGTACTCACGATTGCGACTCATGCTTGCAGAAGAGGATGAACAACAACGAAAAAAGAAAAATATGTGTGGTAAAATAGAGGCTAACTGGGGTAAAAAGAAGAGGAAGAGGGTGTGATTGTGGGGGCACGAACTATTCTATCGGAGTAGCAGGGCGTGCCTGTGCGGAGGGATGTACGGAGAAAGGGGAGGAAAGGGAGAACCGCCTTTTTTTTTTTTGGGGAACAAGAGAAACAGAGAGGGAGGGAGGGAGGGAGACGGAACAGGTGGTAGTTGTGATTTGGGAATTTTTCTTGTGATCTCATCTGCGTACAAGCAGAGCGTGAGACAAAAGCAGGCATACGCGCGTGAATGACTCGCGTATGTATGTATGTGTGTGTGTGTGTATTTGTTGTGTCTAAAAAGGTAAAGGGAAATCTATCCACAAGGCGTTACACGCCAGTCACTGGTATCATCAAATTATCTATCGCAACACCAACTGCTGGGTGAAAGCGGTGTCGGTAAACGCGGACACGACGGATGCGCCAAGAATACGAATGCCGCGAACATGACAGTCACGCCCATTGTCGTGATTCGCTGTGAAGATAACTTCGAGTTTCGTGCACCAGATGCGTTCATCGGCCGCAGCGGCCTCGAGCGCGACCGCATCGCAGAGCAGCTGCGCGGCAATGTCCGCCGGCGCGCGTCCAGCACCACGCTCGGCGTACGTGACGGCGAATTCCTGGCCGATCGAGGACATCACCCAGCCCACCGGACTATCCACCTCCACCGTGGCCACCTCAATCATATCGCCATCATGCGTGCCTGCCTTGATTTTGAAGTTCTGCGGTGTGTAGCTCTCGTCCTGCGAGTGGTTGAGGTAGACGCACACAGACTCCACTGCTGTCAGCGTCGGCAGCTCCACGGTGACCACGTGTGGGAGGGCGCCGTCGGACTGCCAGTACGTGTCCAGATTTGCAGTGTCCAACAGACACATCACACCGTTTCCGTGCTTCGCCGTGCTCACTGTCCAGACTGCGCCCTCCTTTCCCACGTCCACGGCGTGGTTTTCTTTGATACGGACGGCTAGCTCCTCATCCGTGAGTACCTCAATGACCTCGTCCTCACTGCCGTGACTCTGCTCCGACGCGGTCGTCGGGCTCCGTGACATCGCGCGCTCCCACTCCACTCTCGCACTCCGTGTGAAGGGAAGAGGAAAGGGGAAAAAGTCGAAGCGAACAAAAAGATACACTGAAAAGAAGGGCAGGGGAACGCGAAGAGGAGGTGAATGAGAATAGTGACTGGCAGGGGGTGGGTGGGTAGGGGAGAAGAACAATAGAACAGGAGAGTGGGCGACGCGAGGTGCGAAGGACGCGGATAACGTCAGCAGGCTTCCGTTGCTGTGACGGCATGTGTACGCGCGCGTGGGTGCGCTTCATACACGCATACGGACCCACAACGAAGATACTCGTTTCAGCTTTGTTTTGCGTTTACTTCTCCGGTGGAAGGTGAAGCATTGATAGAATCAACGCCACGAAAAAAAAAAAAAAAGAGGAATCGGGGGAAAAAAATGCTAATGAAAACGAGGAAGAAAAACAACAACAGCACGGGCAAAGGGGTGAGCGTTGAAATACAAAGAGGTCACCACGCACACCGCACACGCTCGCGTGTGGGTCACCGTAGTCGTACGTGTATGTGTACGTGTGGTGTGCACAACTAGGACGGACGTGTGTGGGGAGGAGGGAGGGGGGGGGGGCGAAACAAGACAAAACAAATTGGCAAGGACGCAAGACGCCACACACACAACGCTGCGCATGTGTGTGTGTAGCATGCTCCATACAAGGCAACCGTGAGAACAGGTCGAAGAGTAGGGAAAACGGAAAAAGAGAGGGTGAGAAAAAAAAAAGAAGGGTGTGAGGGGGGAAACGAGAGGGTGACATGGGCTAGTTGACTGCGTCCAGTCGCCAAGCTCTAGAAAAAGAAACCCTCAGGGTTTTCGTTCGCGCGCAGCTGATCTTCGATCCATTGGACCTGGGCCTCGTCAAGGCTGTCTTCGTACGCGCTGCTGTTGACCTCCCAGATGTCCTCGTACTCGTCTGGGTCCGCCGCTGACGCATCGTAGTTCTCAAGCGGCCAAAAGCCCGCCGCGCCTGTGTATGAGGCAGACAGGCGTCCACCCATTACGCTGCCGTTGCCACTGCCGCTGTGACGCATAGACGGGTCTTCAGGAAACTCGTCCTCGCGCACGGCCGCACCGACGCCCGCACCCGCCACGCCACCACCGCCGTTATCGAGGTGCCAATAGGCGGCACCGAAGCTGCGCCGGGCACCGCGACCAATGAAAGACACGACCGAGCCGACTTCCCAGCTGTTCTGCACGACGTCGTCCTCGTCTTCCTCCTCTGGGAAACCGTCCGGACTGTACGACTCCACTTGATTACCTTCATCGTCCTCGTCGGGTGTATCAAAGAGCTGTGAGAGAATTTCATTCTCAGCCGAAACAAGACGCGCAATCGTCACGTGTTGATGGCGCACGACTTGCGATGGAGAGGACGGGGCGGGCGGCACCAACGGGCTGGGATAACGACTTGCCGACCGAGAGAGCGAGCCGTGCCCGCGCGGCTGCGGAGGCAGGGTGGGGAAGTGGCGGCTCGATGAGGATGTGTTAAAGGACGTGTCTTCACCCACACTGGGGCTGCGCGAAGTGGGATCCTTGTGAAGTGCAGAGGTGGCCATCACCCCTGCGCGTGCCGCCGCCGTAAGCGTAGCCGCATCGAGGAGCGGTGAGTCGCCAGTGCCAGAGGTGGTCGCAAAGCGGCACGGCGCGGCAGCCGCCGGTGACGTGGAGGCCGGAGTGCGGGGAAAGTCATTGCACGAGGCCGGCGTGTGACGCTGCGTGGCACCCGTCGCGGTGTTCACAACGTTGATCACATTCCGCGCCGGCGCCGAGGAGGCGGGCGTCGCAGCGGCCATGGACGGCGCGCGAGAGCCCGAGTCGAGCGCTGTGGGGCTGCTCTCGCAGGGAACAGAGGGTGAGGTGTGTAGGCTCGCGCGCGGCTGAAAGGCGGGCGCGGCCACACGCAACCCGACTGCGCTCAGCTGGCGGTCCTCGACACTCAGCAAGTTGTCTGCGGACGCGACAGCTCCCGCGCCAGCCGGTGTGCGTAGCTTCGGGAACGAGGGCAGCTCAATCACGCCGGCTAGCGACGTCGACGTCGCTAGTGCGGTGAGCTTGCTGGCCTCACCGTTGGCGGCGGCAGGGTCCGCGGGAAACGAAAGCCCTGCTGTAACAGGTAAAAGGTGCTCAGGCACGGTCGCGGCGGCCGCGACCATCCCCGCGCTATCCTTGATCTCAGCGTTGAGGGTAGTCAGTGGCGCCAGGAGAAAATCCGAGCTGGAGAGCGTGTCCGATTTGACTGTGAGCGCCGCGAGCGGCGATGTGACGGAGGCGTCGACACAAAAATCAGGTCGCGAAGGAAAGCGGTCCATGATCACGCCCGGCGAGCCGACACCACAACTGCGCGCCACACCTCCCACGGCTGGTGCGACACGTGGCGCCGCTGCCGCCGCTTGGGCTGTTGTTGCTGAGCTCGAGGTTTGCTGCGTACTGTTCGGCTGGCCCCCTCGCCCCACGACCGGCGAGCGCGCGGAGTCTTCGTATCGATTCGAGATGAGCGTTTCTACGGGGTGTGCTGGACGTTGGCGCATCCACGCCTTCCGTGACCCGCCTGAGGCGGCGCCCTCCGCTGCGCGCGGTGCGATGGGCAGCGCCGACGGCTGTGTAGGTGCGGCCGCGGTGCCGTCCACTGCGGCTGGCGCTTCCGCGACAGCCGTCTCTGCTCCGGCCGGCGCTGCCTTGTTCTGCTTCGTCCTTTCCGCACGGTGGCGCCGACATCGCTGCTTCGGCGGCTTCATCGTACAAACCACTTTACTGCTGGACGACTGTGAGGAGGACCGACCTGAGTTTGTGGCCAGGCCCGCTACGGCTCTCGCATCACCACGGGAGTTCTGGGCGGCAGCGATCTTTGCCGATCGTGTGTGCGCCGCCGCGGCGGGGCCAGTTCTGCGCAGTGCGACCGCCACGACAGCGGGGTTCGTGTACACGACACTTGTCTTTCTGTTCTTGGACGGGCGCGACGTCGAGTCGGTGTCGTGCGAATCGCTGGCCTGCCCCTGCGATGGCCGCGCGTGGCTTTTTTTCTTCTGGCCGCGGCGTGCGGTGTTTGGCCGCTGAGGATTTGGACGACGTCCATCTTCGGCAGCGACACTGGAGGGAAAAGACACGTTGGCGGCACTGTTGTTGTGACTGCCCGCCCTTCCTGTGCTGAACCGTGGGCGAGGTGGAAATAGGGAGGTCGGCGAGGCGTGTCCAGAGGAAGTCACGAGGGAGCTTAGAGAGCTGTTTCCCACCATACGCTTCGACTGCGGAGTGTGTGCGCCGGTCTTTTGGCACTTCGTTTGCATTGGTACTGATACGAGAGAGTATGTGTTTGTCTGTCTGTCCGCTCGAGGCGAGTTAACAAATGAGAGAAAATACTAAAAGCGAGGCGAGTAGGAATCAGTGAATTGTGATACTACTCCTTTTTTTTTCCCAAGGCTTGGGAGAAGAAGTATTCCAACAACTGCGCCGTTCAGGCGGCGGCTTTTCTACAAAAAGCACGCGGGTATCCCCCAGAAACAACAACAACAAAAAAAAAATACAGTTACGATGACAACCAACAGTGGCTGCTGGAAGGACTGGTTAGCTACGCACGCAGAGGGAAGCGAAAACAAACAACAACAACAACAACAACAAAAAGAAACGCAGCTATCACCAACTGCTTACTACTTACGGAGATTTACGAGGATATTCCTGCTGCCTCTCCGTGCGACTCCACTCCTGTGAATGATGACCTTCTCACTTTTTTTTTCTTTTCTGTTCTTTTCTTGTCTTGACAAGCAGTCGGACCCTCCAAGTTGATGATGTGGAGGGGTGAGAGAGAAATAGAGGAAATAGAAGAAAGGAACAGTTCAGAGAAAAGGGTGCGCACAGCTTCTTTGTACGTGGTTCTCTCGTCCTTCGATTTGGTGATCTTGTTGTGTCCTGGCGAACGCAGGGAGAACGACGACTGAGATTTCAACACAACAAATGAAGAAAAAAAAAAAAAGAAGATGAGCACGTAAAAGGATTATTATTGTGACTGCCGACGATGGCACGCACAAAACGAGAAGAACGTATCGGAGAGAAGCTGAAGAGAGTGAAACGAGAAACCGGGAAAAAAGCAAGGCTAACACAGGTCGGGCGTGAAAAGATGGAACGGGAGAAAGGAGGAGGGGGACGCGGGGACAGACGGGCAACGCGAGCTAGGACGCCTGTTGCGAGTGAAAAACGAACAGATGATGTAGAGCGAAACAAATCAGCAGAGAGATGAGTGAGCGAAAGGTGTCGTTTTCGGACAACAGTGGTGTTGTTTATATATACAAACGTGCGTATAGATAAACAGACGAGAAACAAACAAAGAAAGAAACACGTATGTGTGTGTGGGGGGGGGGGGGTGATGGAGAGGAAAAGGTATATAAATATATATGTCTTGGTAGAGCGGCGACTTTGAATTTTGAGTTTTCCCTCTACACGATCGTCGTCGATGACCAAATGAAGTACACAGGCAGCACGCCGTCCATGGAGTGAGTGAGAGTATGTGAGAGAGTGTGTGTATGCGTGTGAGAGAAGGAGAGAGAGATTGGAGGGGGGGGGGGGGACGTGGACTGAGGTCAGCGGAGAAGAGGCACCTTAGTAATTGCGATTTCCCCACATCCGAAACCGCTGAAGCGCGTCGGCAATGTGCGAAGCGTGGTGCCGTGCAACTGGTTTGTTCTGGCTGGCCTGATGATCAACCACGGCGACGCTCTGTGTGACCATGAACATCGATCGCGTGTCTGCTAGACTCCTTCTTTTTTTTTTTTAACATTCTCGTTGTCAAACGGTGTGCGCCACACAAAATCAACAAAGGGACGACCATACAAAGAAAAAGAGAAGAACGACAAAGGACGCGAGGCCGAGACTCACATTGCCCCTGTTGCGTATGGAGTGCCATGACCGGCCTCGGTCAGCTCATTTTTTTTTTTCCCTCACTGTCGCTCACCTCGTCTCGTACACAACTATGCACGCACAAGGTGCGATATGTTTTATTTCTTCTTTCCAAATCGAGAGTCACTTGTTTGTCTCGCGCACAACTGAAAAACGTTCTCTGTCAAGCTTCCACTTTTAGGAAGACACTTCGAAGGGGGAAAAAAAAGAAAAGGACGGAACAACACACACTGCAGCCACCATTGCCCCGCAACACCACATCGCTTCGGTGTGCCTGTCCGTGAGCCGTTCGCCCCCCCTCTCCCCACTTCTGACAGCGTTGCGCGCGCTCTCGGTCTCTTTTACGGTAGACCTGTTGATCACGGTGGTATAGTTCAAGAACATACATGCGTGGCGCCGCGGCGTACATCTCCAGCCTGAGGAGAGCCAGAGAGGGAAAGCGAAAAACAAACAACGAAACGACGCAGAAAGAAAGAAAACGTGTCGCTGATGCACAACAACTGAGTGTGCGGGACGGACGGACAGGAGACTACGTTTTCAGCGCGTGCTTTGTCTTCTTCTTTTCCAAGTCGCTGTGGCTGCCCTTTTGGTTTCTCGTCCTTTTCCTTCACGTTCACAATGCCATGGCGTCTTTAATGTCGGACACAAGTGTGACGGCTTCTTCGTCGCCAGGATTGACCTCGACCGCCTTCTTCGCCGCCTCCAGCGCTTCTGGGAGACGGTCACCGTCAGCAAGAATGGCGGCCTTCGCCTTGTACAACACGCCGTGCGTCTCTCCGCCTACCGCATCCACGCTCTCCGTCTCTTCCAGTGGCGGCCGCTCAATGACGTCCTCAAGGTACGCGAGCGCCACCGCGTCGCCCTTGGCCTCGGAGAGGAGAAACGCCTTTTCGCGCAGCAGACCGCCACGCGGGTGGGCATCGATTGCCTTGTCCACGAGCGCCATCAAGTCCTCCAGACGCTTGGCAACCGCTGCCGGCGAGTCGTCCGTATCCTCAGCTTGCAGGCGCTTCGTCACGTCGATGAGCCTCTCCAGCGCCTCGGTGTAGTGCGGGCACAGACGAACAGCACCTTGGTACGCCTCCTCTGCGCGCACAAGATCGCCTGCGGCCTCGTAGGCGTCACCGAGTGCGAAGTAGCCTCGGTGCGCGCGATCCCATTGACCGCACGTGGACTTTCTCGCGGCTTCGACAGCTTCCGCGGCGACCTTGTGCTCTTCCTCCTCGCTTGCGCTGCGGAGAATGAGCTCGGAGAGATAGGCGTAGCAGCGTGCGACGGCGGACTTCAAGCGCATGTCGCCTTCCGGGGTTCCGCTCTGTTCCGGATCGTACTCGGCCAGCAGCGCGCGGAGCTGCTGTAACGCGAGGGTCGTGCCCTGCGAAATCTCCGTCCCCTTTATTTTCATCATCTCTGACAAGACCGGCTGCTGGAGAGTCTTGTAGCGGTCCGCGGCCACGGCGAACTGCTCTTGGGCGTCTTCCAGGCCGTTCATCTGCAGCGATATTTCTGCCATCGCGTCGATGCAGGGGCCTAACTGGAAGGGGGCAGCCGACTCAGATTTGAAAATGAAGAGACGGAGAGCGCCGAGTGGGTAGTCGCGATCCCAGAGCTCGTAGCCTTCACCGATGGACTTGCGGGAGAACCGCTCCACCATCGATTCGGTACGCGTGCGTGCTTGCTTCATTTCTGCTGTATGAGGGCGGGAAATAAAGAAAATAAGGCGATGCGTTCACACGACTTCGCTCACGTTCTGCAGTTCCTTCGTTGTTGTACGGATTAGAGTGAAGAGATCTCTTTTTTTTTTTTGCTGGTCTTCTCTTTTGTCTTCGCAAGACTTTGCTTCGAATACCCCCAAAGTTTTTCTTTTTTTGGTGGAGAGATGACGAGAAGGGGGTGGGGAATCAGTGAGAAAAAAAAAAGGAAAGAACCAACAAGCCGAACAAGAGAAATAGAAAAAAAAAACAAGAACAACAAGAACAACAACAAAGAAACGCGAGTGCAGCGGGTCAACCTTGCTGTGCGTCCTTGAGTTCGGTAGGTAGATAGGTAACACAAGCAACGGAAAGCAAAAAGGCAAACACAGCTGCTCGTTCTACGTATGTTAAATTGTAGCGTTCCAAGAGTTTTCGCACGCACACACACGTACGCTTTTTTTTTTCCAATGCGCGTCGTTTGATTTTTGATTTTGTTTCTGTTAACAATGTCAGAGTTGGAGCTGATTTCTGCGTGATGGCCGAGAACACAGCCCCCCAAGAGATCAATATGCACGAAGACCAATACAGAGACAGAGAGGGGGCGAGCGAGGCGGAGATGTGGAAACGTGTGAAGTATGTGTGTGCGAACGCAGCGCATGGGAGAGTCACAGGAAAAAAAAAGAAATGAAAACACACACACACACACATCAAGAAAGATGGTGTGGATCAGGACAACAGTCAGGAGTCGGCAGGGAATCGCCGAGTGCGTGCCGCGCTGGCTGTGACCTTGAGATGGACCGGCGCGTGGAAACGAAGCAGGAGTAACACAAAAACCATATGTAAGTGACATCCTCTTTGGATAACACCGTCCTCTTCTTCTTGAAAATCCACGGACACACCTCTTCCTTGTCCGGGGACGAGGTACGCTCTGTGATTGCTGCGATTTTGGATGTGCATCACTAAGTGAGAGAGGCTCTTCGGTGCGCATAACACGAACACCGACAACATTGATGAGGGAAACAAGAGAGCGTGAAAAAGAAAAAGATACTTTGACACGACCAACACTACTTGCGATAACAACACCATTGAAAGAAAAAAAATGAGCGTCTTACAGGCTCGCTCCCTTTCCGCCTCCAACAACAACAACAACACATCTTCTCACAACCAGCAAGCGCAGTGAACGAGAATATGGACAAGGCGGAAACAAACAAATAAACAAATATCGACCTCTGATCGAACTGCTCGTCAACTCTCAAATAAAAAACGAGAAGAAAATATCCACGGCCGACTGCGACAAGGCTCCCACGCATACGAACAAACACGAGTGAGTATCATTCGGCCCTTCACCACAAAGGACTAAATCACCTCACGCGTCAAACGAGGGGAGAAGAGAAAGAAAGAGGAGAAAACAACGTGAACCACACGAACCAACCAACTCAACTACTGTCAGCGCACATCAGAGAGGCGACCAACAGCAGAATGAGCATCAATCAAACGAACAAACAAGTGGATGCCACTCGTAGCGATGGCACATCACGACGTCACGGTGGTGTCCGTGGCAGGCTGCGCTGCGCTGTTCACACGCAAAAAGCGTATGTACGCGTAGTACGTGCCCACACCCAACAGCACTGGGAAGATCAACAGCAGAGGTACACTCCACCACCCAGCACTGGAGCTGGTGTTGTCAGGCGCGTCAGGGATAGGGTCAGCCGTCAGGGTGGCGAGTGGAATGGCCAGAAACGCCTCCCGCCAGGTCTTCTCCACTGCGGGTGTGCTCGGAAAGCGCGTCGGGTCCGTCTGATTGACCGCGTGCAGGTCTTCACCCGTGCCGAGCGTGAAATTCATGGTGACGGTGCTGACGTAATACGCGCGCGAGCTGTTCGGCACATGAAGAGACGCGGCATACGCACGCGTGGAGGGGGCCAAGAGTGCATCGAGCACCGTGTACTGCGTGGCGTTGCTGCGCAGCACAGACACCACGTGGAGCAGGAGGTCGGGTGAGGCGGTGAGGGTGCGCGTCTGGTTCGTCTTGTTCATGCGGTAGGCGTCCGCGGTGACACCAACCGTGAGCACATAGACAGGAATCGCAAGGCCGGCCGCAGCCGCGTCTTGTTCGGCCTCCGCGGCCGTCTCCACTTCCGCCTTGGTGGCGTGCACACGGGACACGACGTGGTCGAGGGCATCGAGCCGGCCTGCCATGACAGCCACCGCCGTGTTCGTCGTCTCGTTGGCGGGCGCCACGGTGGTCGTTGTCGTGGTGGTGCTCGACGGCACATCCACATCGGTCGGCACCACAACAGACCCTGTCCGGGTGAGATAGACACTCAGGACGCACGGCTCCGTCCCGATCGCATCACTGAGAGCCGCCTGCAGCCTCGCAAGGGCGTCTGCCGACTCCTCCAGCGCCAACCGGCGCGATTCGGCGGCGTCGCCCTTGGAGAGGGCCTCCGCAACGGCAGGGGCGGACGCGGCAAGCGTGGTCAGATTCGGACGCACCATGAGTTGCATATGGAGCACGACATCACGCATGTACAGCGAGCCCGTGTCTGCGCTCTGCGGACGCACCCAGAGCGGCGTGGAAGGCCGCTGAGAGAGAGGGCGGGTCGCACGCGTGGAGACGGGTGCGAGTGCGGCGAGACGCGCGAGTAGTGCAGCGTTGGTGCTTTCTTCGCCGCGGACCGTGGCCACCAGGGCTTCATGCACAGGGGCAGCGAGGGCGGCATTGGCGCTGTAGAAGTGTTCGCCATCGACTGTCAAGCAGACCAGCAGACTCTCGCCGGTGACGTTGACTGTCTTCGCGGCGCGGCCCATGAGACTCTCGAAGCTGATAACATCCTCGCCGCGACCGTGCTTGGCCTCCTCGTCGATCAGACTGCGCGTCGCGTTGCGCCACACGGCGTTCTGCAAGACCGGATTCATCACGGCGATCACCTTCTCGTCGGCACCACCAGCCATGGCGGCAGAAGCGGCGGCCAGCGCCGCCTCGTCCCTGGCCGTCCATACGCGGCCCGTGTCCAGGCGCATGAGGAAGATGGGCAGTGCGAGCGTCGCATTTGTTGCGTTCGCCACCGGCATCGCGCTGCACGTCTGACCGATCACGGACGACCGGACGAAGGCGACCGCACCAGCAAAAGTCGGCGTCGCCGCCGCCGAGGCCACGGAAAGCGTCGTCGTATTGTGGCTGTCTGCCCACCACGACCGACCACTGCGCGCGCCGATGCCATTTCCCTCGACGGCACCGGTCGGGGCGTAGTAGTAGCTCGGCAGGCCCGCCAAGACAGTCAAGGCCGGGTCGTTCATGCTCGCGCGCACGGGGGCGTACACCGACGCGGGCTGGGCATCCGCAGAGCCTGTATGGTTGCTGCTGTTCACCGGCGCGAAACGCTGCACGTGGAGAACAGACGGCGTCATGGTGCTCGCGTTAAAGGCGAGGCGACTCAGCGCGCGGGTGTCGAGCGCCGGGGAGACCACGTCTCCCATCGCAGAGGCGTTGATGGCGAGGCCCGTCACGGTGGGCGGCATCACAACAAGCAAGAGCGGATCGCTGCTCTCGCCGACATCCGCGCCTGCCGTGCGAAACGTCAGACCAAAGTCTGTGCTGTAGCAGATGAGCAGCATCGTCTCCGAGGTCACATCGCGCAGATAGCGCGCGGGGATCTCAACCTGGCCATCGATGGACGCAAGCAACCACGGGGCAGTCAGCACCGCCGCATCCGCCGCGACCGAGGTGAGCGCGGTCACATTTAGTCGCGTGTCGCCTGTGATGGGCGAGCGCATGTAGGGTACATCCGCGCAGCCGTTGGCGAGGCTCACTGTCGTACCGTTGTGGCGACTGTTCTCTTCACCGTTCAGAGTCAGCGGGGTAGCCGTCGCAAAGGCGATGAGCAGTGGCACGGACGGCAGACCGACGGCTGAGCCTTCCAGTGTCAGGCGCGCGTTGCTGCCTTGCGAGACAGCCAACAAACCCGCGTCCAGACCCGCGATGCGGCGCACCTTCTCATCGCTCTCCACAGTGATCGTCACGGGGCTGGCGAGGTAGACGGCGGCGCGCTGCGCTCTTTGTGCAGCCTCGTACGGCAGCGTCTTCTTCACACACACGCGGTAGCTGCCGTCTGGCACGTAGGCGAGGTCCGTTGGGAAATGGATGTAGACCGCACGCACATCCTCGTCCTCCGTGCGAATCGATGTACTCGATGACGACGCCATCGCCGCCCAGGCACGGGGCCACACGGCGCGGGCATTGAATGCGTACCCGTTCTCCACCTCGGGCTCATCGCACACCGTCGCGTTCTCACTCATCGCGTTGGCCCGCACAAGACGCAGGGAGACGCCGTCCTGCAAGCCGAAGCCACACGTGTGTGGTACGGACAGGAGCAGACCGCTATCCACCCGACGCACAAAGGACTCGGTCACCGGGAACTCATCACTGCCAAGGCAGTCCAAGTGTACGGGGTCGATCTGTAGACGCAGACCAGTCGACTGCGCTGACCAGCGTGCACCGGCACTGAAGACAAGTGGGGCCTCGGCGCTGCCGCGAATCGCCTCCGCACGCAGCCACGCGTCCGCTGTGCCCATGCTCGTGTTGGTCGTGTCTGCGTCAGGAACCAAGTCTGCGAGGCGAATGGCGGGCATGTAGAGCTCGCCTTGTCCAACGAAGCCCGTGTGGTTCAAGAATCCCACCCACAGGCTCTCCACAGTGAAGCGAGTGAGGTACTGGCTGGCTGCCTCGCTGACCCTGCGCACCGCTATGCTCGTCGTGCTGTTCGTTCCGGTCGGCGTCCCGAAGCGTGCGTCGTAGCGCGTGTCTGTGAAACCGGCGTACACACTCGTCTGTTCGTACAGCTGCAGCGAGTCTGTGAATTGGCTGGCCGTCAGCGACGACACCTCCGTCTCCTGCTCAGCCGAGCCCTCCACGTGCACACGCAGCGTCGGAGCCCAACTGGCCGTGATGTAGCCCACGCCCACCTCGAGGAAGTGCCGACCGCCATCGACGGAGAGGCAGAGAGAGCCTGGTGCCCACGGCTGGAAGACATGTGCGCTTTCATTTTCGTCTGGGGATGGGAGGTAGCTGACGAGGTGTAACATGTCGGCTTCGGCGCTACCGCCCACGTTGAGCGTCGATTCCGCAAACGTCGCGCGTACGCGGTCGTACGTCGTGACGTGCGCAGCATCTGCCACCTTGGTGGTGCACGCGCCCGCCTCTGCGAGACGCAGCTCTGCGAGTGAGAAGAGCACCAGTGCATCGGGGTCGTCCAGCAGGCGCAGAAGTTCGTTCATGCGCTGATCAGACACGCTCAACACGGCCTCGTCGCCTGCGGGCTCGTCCGACGTCGACGTCTGCTTTTCACCGCGGCGGATAGCCAAGGACAGGGCGAGCGCCTCTTGCTGGCGGCGCACCAGCACACTCTGCACACCGCTTTCCACGACCGACGCAGGACGCGACCACGGGTGAACCGTGATAGACGCCAGACGTACGTTGAGCACGCGAAGATACAAACCTGCATCGACGTAGCCTGTCAGTGGGATGCGTGTGTCGACCGGGTAGTCGTCATCGCCTTCCCACCACGGCCCTTCGTTCTCGTTCTTGGGTGACGCCTCATCTGCCGGGTACGGGCCACCGAGGGGGAGACGAACGCACAGTCGAAGACGGCTCGCTGTCGCGTTGCGTGTGTGGTTCTGGGTCAGGCTCAGCGTGTTGGCGGAGCGAGAGATCGTCACCGTCGGCAGCTGCTCCACGTTGTACGCACAGGAAGAAGAAAGCACAATCTGTGTGCCGACGGGCAGACGCACAGCGTCGCCACTGTTGTTGTCGCTGCTAACGATATCATTGGTAGCGTTGTCTGTGCTGAGGCTCGTCTGGTTGAACCAAGACGCGTTCAGCGCGGCAGAGAAGTGCGCTTCCATGCCACTGACAGACACGTCACCGTCGCTGTCGAGCGGCACGACAAGTGTGTCTGCCAAGAGCGACCGAATAGCGTCTTCCGCTGTCACGGGCAGGTCTCGAATGAGCTCCGACGGGAGCACCCGCAGGCTCAACCGCGTTTGGCGATAAGTGCGCCCCTCGTCAGTTGACAGACACATCGGAAGCGCGCGCAGCTCCTCCATCGCTAGGTGCGCCTGTGGAAACAGGACGGTGCCGATGTCGTCCTCCACGCGGAGCGGCGTGTCGAACCACAGGGAATTGTTCACCCCCTGCACAGCCCGCACCGCCTCCGTCACGTTGCCGTCGTGGGCGTCCAGCTCTGACGACGTCACGTCGCGCATGCAGCGCTGACCGAAGCGAATCCGCTGGCCGTGCTTGACACCGTAGCCGTTCAGGTAGTACACCTGGCTGCTGCCTTCGGCGTGGAGCAGCAGCGTCTGGTTTCCTTCGGCCTCTGTGCGATCAAAGCCAAGAGCCTCTTCCCGACGCGCCTTCTCTTCCGCCGTCATGACTGTTGTCTCGGGGAAGAGCGCCGTACTGTTGCTGGCGTTGTCGGCGAGCGTGCGGAACCCGCTCAGAATCACGTCAGTGTACTGAATCTGGAAGAGGGGTGTGATGGGCTCACGCCAGCGCTCTGGGCCTGTCTCCAAACAGAGGATCCAGGGCTGCGTCATGTTCGGGTAAAAATCAACCTCGGCACCGCTGAGGCTGTGCGGCAAGGTGAGCACACCATCGTTGAGGATGTACGGACCCCGCAGAATGTCCGTCGGCACGGCCTCCGCGTCGACAAAGCACGGGTCACTATCGTCATCCATCGGCTTAACGAACATGACGCGCCGATTTGTACCACATGGTGCCTGTCCGGAGCCGCGCGTCGTATTCGACCCACACCACAACGCCACGGAGACTTGCCGATCCAATGCGCCGACAATGTTCACCGTGTCTGATTCGCCCGTCACTCCGGGCAAGGCGAGCTTGGTCGGCGCCAGCGCTGTCATCGCCACCACATCCTCCGAGCCGTCGGCGGCGAAGTAGTCGTAGCGCGTCGGTCGCCGCACGTGCGTCAGCACCGTCAAGACGATCGTCGAGGCCGTCCAGTTCGTGGCGCGGTTTGGCTTGAAACAGAGACGGTAATCAGCGGGGGCGATGAGGTTCCGCAACAGCTGCTGCTCGAGGGAAACGTAAAAAGACTGATTGATGGGTCCACTGGGCGACACAATGACATCCTTGCTCCTGTCACCGAACGGATAAAAGCCGTCGAACTGGGTTTTCACGGCGATGTCGGGCTCGCCCATCCGCATCGGTGTGTCGCACGAGTCCGTGAACGGCACGAAGCGAATGCGAGAGTGGTTGGAGATGTGGGAGCCGCGGATAGGCAGGGCCCATTCCTGACCCTGCTCCACCGTCACACGGCGCGTGCGGTTCAAGGAGAAGATGGCATACACGGGATCGCGCACTTCCACGCGGAGATCGGCCAGCTCAAAGAACTGAAGCGCGTACTCGACACCGTCCTCCGCGGAGGCGGCGCTCGGGTAAATGGCGCTGGCACAGAACTTGTAGACACCTTCGACAGAGAGGAAGCGTGGCTCAATCACGATCGAGCCGTTCACCGCCAACAGGATGTTTTCGTCCGTTGTGCCGTCCCGAAGGTGGGCGTTCTTGACGGCCTTGCAGCTCTCGGCCTCCGGAATGAGGAAGAGGTAGAGCGGGTTGCCCATGCGGTAGGTGATGTCAACAACGGGCCCGACGAGGCGGTACTGCTGCCACTGACCCAGCGTCTTGTCCTGCGTTGGCACCTGCGTGTACTGCGCGATGGCGCTACCGAAGCGGAAGCCGTTGACAGCGGGGAGCACGAACTGGTATGGAATGCCCGCTGCGACGAAGCCAGCAGAGGGGTCCGTCGCCAGCGCGGTCTGATTGACGCGTGTGGTGTAGCGCACACACCACTGGAAGCGCGTTAGTAAGTCGGATGCGTGGAGTTCGTCGGCGCCCAAGCGGGCCGTCTGCGCCTGCGAGAGCGAAAGATACCACGATGAGGTCGACGTCTGCTTGTCCACGTAGCGCTCGGACTCTGAGAAGGAGAGACCGGTCGCGGACGGCATCGCCGAGAGCTTCACCGGGTCTGTCCACAAGAAGCTAGAGGCGTTGCCGCAGTCCACGGCTGGCATCATCTCGGGCGCGCTCGTCTCCAGTCCAAAACCTTCCACAAGGAGATCCATGTACGCCGCATACACGACAATAGCCGTCGCGTTTGCAGCGCTGTCAGTACCGTTGGTGACAGGGAAGGCGTTGTGACGCATCGCCTCCTGCACAAGGCTCGCGTCTTGTTTCAAGTTACGCACCTGGCGGACTTGCGGTGGCTTCACGATGACCTGGAAGGCGGTGGTGTAGACCTCCTCATCGGTCTCGGGCACGTAGAGGCACATATACAGCGGCGCACGCGTTGAGGCCGGGCCGTAGAGCGCGTCTGCACGAGCCTGCGAGGTCAGCACGTCTTTCGAAATGAGTAAGTACACAGGCTGCTCGGTGACGGCAGACGACGACGACGCCGGTGGTGACGCGGACGTATTCCAGTAGTTGCGTGGGACATCGTAAGGGGCCACCACGGTCAAGTTCACGACGCTCTGATGCTGTACGATACTTGGCACGTACGCGGCGGAGGCCGACGCGCTCTTCTGCGGTCGACACGGCTGCGTCGACAAGAAGGGCACCACATCCGCGTGAAGTCCGTAGCCCGTGAGAGGGTAGAAGACTTCGTCCGCGTCCTCGGCGATCTCAATGACGGTCGCGCCTGTCGTCACCGCGCTGTAGCGGCCCACGTACATGAGCGCCACCGGGCGAACGTCAACGGTCGCATCAGTCGGGGCGAACACGCGTCGCGCCGCATGAAAAGGCTGCGGGATCGACAGGCAGACACGCATGGGCCCCGTCGATTCCCGCGCCAAGAAGCCAGGCGACAGCACGAGCGAGGTTGAGGTATTCGCGGCGGTACCTCCAATGTGACCGGCGGTACTCGATGACGGCGGCACCAAGTGCAGACCGGTCTGCTGGTAGAAGAGCGAGGGGTTCGCGCACTGGTACGTCGGGTCGTTGAGGTGGCTCGAGGGGAGTACCTCCGCGAGAGTAATCTGAGCCGTCTGTAGTGTGTTGGAGGCCCAGTAACGGACATCCAACCCCCACAGATGCACCAACCCGCTGAAGCCCGCGTTGAGCTCTAGGTGGGCGGTTGCGGAGGCCACCGCTGCGGTGTCGGTGGCGAGCACCCCTCCGCTGCGCGACGCCGTGATGGCAGTGATCTGAAGGCGGTCCACAATAATGCGAAGGGGACTGAGCGCGACGTAGCTGGTCATCGGACTGTACGCGTAGCACACGTACCAGGTCAAGGACTGCTGGGCAGGGTCGGACGCGTTGAAACCCCACATGCCCGTGTGATTCGTAGTGAGCTGCACAAAGGCCAGCGGATGCGTGTGACCCGCGTCTACACCGTCGCCGCGAACCTGCACATTAACCGTACTAATCGCCAGCATGGTGTCGAGGCTTACGGGCACCTTGTCACTGCCGCTGCTGACTGTTCCGTTGGGGAGGGCGGCGGACGGCTGCACGCGTCCGCACCACGAGGCCTCGCGGCTCAGGAGGAGGCTCATGCCTGCGCGCAGACCGCTGCCGTCGAGCGCGATGATGGGGGACGCATACTGACCTACGCGCACAACCGTCTCGCTGGGCACGGGCGTCGTCGTCGTCCTTGTGGCGGCGGCGGCGTCCTTCTTCTCCGCTTCATCGGCTTCTGCGCCGCTGACCTCGAAGAGTTCGTAGTGTGCGGGGCGTGTGGTGGAGGCGGCGACGGGGGTGAGCCCCACGCGTGGGGCCGCGCTGGGCTGCGGTGGCAGCACCCACATGCCGGAAAGCGAGACCGGCGGAGGTGTCACGAAGACCTTCAGGCCGGGCACACTCGTGTACACCAACATGGACGCGTTCGCCCGCGTGCGTGAGCCCGTTCCCATCAGACGGTCACGACCGATGCGCTCCGCGACGCTCGCCGTGGTGGGCGACGACACGTTGTAGAAGGCGCTCAGCTCGGCGGCCGTCAGGCTCGGCCACGTCTGCGCGGCGCTGCCGTTACTCTGAACAAAGAGGTCCAGCCACGGTAAGCTCGTCGCCTCGCGCTTCTCCACCGCTACGCAGACGTAGTACTCGACGGGCGGCACTTCGGTCCGATCAGACAAGCGCTGCACGGTGGCGAGCGAGGTGGGTGCCGTGTCCACACCACTGTAGACCAACGCGTACACAGAGGCCGCACTGGCGCTACTGTTGTGCTGACCGACGGTGTACGCGCTGCTCACCTCACGCACTTCAATGGTGGCGTTCGCGAAATAAAAGTCGCTGGCCAGACAAGCTGGCGAGGAGGCGAAGCGCACGCGACGCAGCACACTCGCCACAACCGGGTGCGTTGTGTTGTCTGTCGTGCCCTTGGCACCCGTCGACGAGTGGACAGGCGCGAAGTGCCTCTTCACGCCGCCCACCACTTGCAGGACACCACTGGAGAACCGCTCAATGGGCACCTTGGTCATGATTTCGACAGAGCCGTTCGCCGCCGCCGCCGTCAGCGCTTCAGGGGTGTAGAATAGTGGTGGTAACCAGCTGATGGACGAAGAGGCGGCGCTGGTTTGGCTCCGGGTGGGGATCTGCACAAGACCACGCATCTGCGCCTCCACGACCTCGTACGTGATGCGCGTGGGGACGTAGTGCTGACCGTCTTCCGAGACACAGACGTAGCCGACCTCGCTGTGACCTACGTGCTGGACAGTCACGTGCCCGCCCTGCACGGCGAACACGCGGCTCTGATCCTTCCACGACCCACACGGCGCGTAGCCGCTCTCGTTGAAGAGCAGCACGCCCTGCTGTGTTGTCTGAAAAGGCTGAAGGAGGTGGCCCTGCGTGGCCCGTCCCACGGCCGTACTATCGCGGAGATCCGTGTAGTAGTACGGCGAGACGGGAGAGAAGAGGAAGAGTAAGCCATCCGTCTGTGCGGCTGAGGCGGAGACGAGGTCACCAGCCTTCGTGCGTGCCTGCACCGTGTACACACCAACGGTATCCGCCGACACGACTAGGTGAACGGCGTCCGCGAGCGAGACGACGCGCTCAGCGAGCGGCACCTTCTCGGACGGTGGCAGCGTCGTCGTCGTGGTCGATCCGGACGGATCACTGCCGTCGTCATCGCCATCGTTGGGGTCAACATCAGGTGCGTAGTACTCGCACACGTACGCACGGTAGGTGACTGTGTCGCACGGCACCGCGTACCACCAGCCGTCCTCATCGATCGCGACGCAACCATCGCGCAGCGTCGGCTCGCGCGTCGCCCACAGCTCTTGTGCGAGCACCGGATCGAGCAGATAGCGGCCGTTGAGGTAGAGACCACCACCGTTCCCCCTTTGCCGAAAAGAGACGCCAACGAGGGCCTTACTCCAGTCCAGTGCGATCGTCGCGGTTGTGTTCTTGTTCGTCACCGCCGCTACCGCGGCACCCTCCGCTGTCCAATTGCTGTGTGTCTGCGCGAGGAGCTCACCCACGTACAGACTGTCCTCGACGCTCAGAATGGCGGCGGCGTGGACTGCCTCATTACGCTTCGTCGAGCCTGTGCGATAGAGGCTGGCGTGACAATGACCTTCCAGAGTGGATGGGCTGATCACGTCCCAACGTGTGCTACCGCCACCTCCGTTCGCACCGGCCTCGTCGTCGTTGTCGTTGTCGGCAGTACTCGTCCACGCGGCAGGTGAAGCGGCGATGGCGACATCACGGAAGACGCGGTAGCACCGGCTGCCGAAGAGAGACCACCCCGTTCGACACACAAAGTCGCCCTTCTCCGGGACTTTTGTGGTGGTCGTGGTGGTGGACCCAGTACTGTTGCTGCCCTCGCCATCGGCGTCGAAGGTGGAGCCGTCGTTGCGGTACGAGCACAGGAACGGCTGCATGGACCCGCAGCTCTGACTGATCCAGACGCCCTCGCTCTCCAGCGCTTCCGTCGCCGCGCGGACCTTCATGGCAAGGCAACCGTACGATGTGAGCGGCTGATTGGCTCCCCAGTGTGTATAGTATCGATTCGCAGGCGTCGGCCAGGCAGGGCTTGAGAAAGCCGATGCGCTGTCGTTGTACGCGTACGCGTCGCCCGACCAGCGACCGAGAGTACCGTTCAAGCTAAATATTCCACCCAAGTAGATGGCGACCGTGCGGGACGCCCCGGACGCGGCGTTAACCAGCTCGGGGTACACCGTGCTGCTGCGGATCACCTGCCACAACAGCCAGTCGTTCTCCTCGGGCGACAGCACATTCGCGAGTGTGGCGCTTGGGTGGAGCGTACCGCAGTACGCCTCGGCCTTGTCTCGGGGCAGCCCGTAGAGACCCACGCCCGCGCCGGCGGGGGCGAAGAGCCGGTAGCACATCGCCCCGTCCTGGGTGCTGTTGATGTGCGCGTGACTGCTGCTGACAGACGCCGGCAGTGGCGTCCATCCCTCTAGGCAAGCCGGCACGGGCGTCGGCACGGGTGGCCTCAGCGCGTAAGACGCGTCAACGATGGGTGCGGCGGTGGTCGTCGTGATGGGCGACGGCGAACTACCTTCTCCTGAAGGCGTCGTCGGTGCGACGACGTGCTGATCGAGTGCGAAGCCACACACATACGGGTAATACGACGCGTGGCAGTCGACGAGCAGCCAGCGACCGCTGCTCGGGTGGAGTGCGATGCAGCCCGACGAGGTTCGCCACGGAACGGTGGCGTCGAAGTTCGTGTACGGGTCCTCGTTGTCTCCCTCGTCGACGCTGCCGTCAAACCAGTCGACGCTACCGAAGCCTGCCACACCACCGATGGCCACGGTGTCAGGCGCTGTGAATCGTGCGGCACTGTCCGCGAGGTCCTGCTCCGATAAGTACGCACGCAGCTGCTCGTTTTGGTAAGACGAATGCACGGCGCTTGCGACTACAGGGGCGTTGGTGTAGTTGTAATACCAGCCGTCCCGCTGCGCGAGCGTGCCGCCGATGGTGTGGGTGTCCGGTGCCGTAGGGGCGAACAGCGACCACGCCTCCGCACAGGCATCACCCGTGTTGATCGGAGTCACAATGAAGGCCGCCGGCGCGCTCACGACGCGCACACACTGAAAATTCGAGCTCGCCGCCGCGCTGGCGGTCAGCTTGGCCCAACCAAGAGGGCACTTGAGGGCGTTGACGTCTACTGAAGGCACGCTTGAGGACGCGGCCACGGCGGCGGTCTCGTCCTCGTCGTCCTCCACTACGGAAAGAACCGTGGCGGCACGGCGCTGACGTGCCGAGGCGGCCGTCGCGCGCGCCTGCGCTACGATATCTTTCACGTCGTCGTTGAGGCGGGAAGTGGAGGCATGCCTCGTCGTCGTCGGTGGTGCTGACCGTGGTGGCGAGGTTGCCCGTACAGGGCTCACCAAGGTCACGAGTACGACTAGGCAAAGGATGGCCACGACAAAAAGACGGACGCGGTGATGACGGTGACACTGTGCGTGAACGGCACCACCTTGACGGCGGAGCGGATGCAGCGCGCTCATTGACATCACAAAATAGACCCGAGGAGAACAACCGAAGGAAAGAAAGGATAAGTAAATAAAAAAAAAAAAGGAGATGAGAAAAGAAACGAAGGTCAACAAGAGTGACGTCGAAGTCAAGAACACACCAAGCCAAAAAGACTCACAGGCGAGACGACTGCGTGACGCGACCCTTACGCACTAGTACTCGTTATCTATCCTCCTTTTTTCTTTTTCGTTTAGGCCTTCTTTCCGTCCGTGCCTCTCTATCTCTCCGGGGTACGATAGTGAGAAAAGAAAAAGTACAGAAGCAAAAGATCAGGATGAGTACAAGGCTTCAAAAATAGCTAAAGGAGAGAAGCGACAAACGAAAATGAAGATCGAGCACGAGTACGCGAATAGACGTCGATTGAACTCTTGGAGCTGTCGACTCGCAGAACTCACTAGTCTTCACTTTTTCTTCTCGCCTTCCGGAGTGGACGACTCAAATACTTTATTCTCCTTGTTCGCGAGATACCTGTTTTTTTTTCTTATTTGGCCACTCGCACACACTCTCAATCAGGAACGCTTGCACATAAAAGAGGATAAATAAGAGTGAGTGAGTGAGTGAGAGTGCGAGATTATAGATAGAGAAGGTGCTTTACGTGTTCACGCTCTTCCTCATCTCAATAGTTGGACTTCGCATCAAGCCGGCTACTATGCGTTGGTCCACTGCGCGAAGCGACCATTCTGCCGAAACCGAATATACACGGCGACTTCAAGTGAGAAGAAGAGAGGAACAGCAGTGGCAACAAGATCAATGCCTGAAGGCCATGTACCAAGTGTGACGGCGATTCTTTGGGCATCCTCGGACACGCCCTGTTCGACTCACATATGTTTTTCTTTTTCTTCGTTCTGACTGTGCGATGGTCGGTCTCACTGTTGTTCTGAGAGAGGAAAAAAAAGCAACAACAACAACAACGAACACTTTGAAGAAAGGAAGAGGGATACCCCACAGAAGAGAGCTTTCATAATCTCTAGGAGCGCGCGCGAAGACGCAGAAAAAAGAAAAAGTAAAAAAAAAAAAACGTCATTGATGGAAAAATACAAAAAGAAAAAAAGACAAGGCAACCAAACAGGAAATGAGCAACTCCACAACGCAAGAGAAAGGGAAAATGTACAGATGATTCAAAGGGTAAACATACACACACACAGAGAAAAAAAGACGGTGGGGATAGATACACATGTGTGCCTGTTGTGATGAACAATGCGTAAAAAACACCGATATAAATAAACAACGAAAAAAAGAAAAAAGAAAAAGAAAGACGTGATGTGATGTGAGCAGTACGTGAAGGTGAGGATGCGATCATCGATCATCCACAGACGAGATCGCACGTACAATGCAAGAGGAAACCGTGTCCAGATGCATAAACGATGCTCCCATCCGTGACAAACCCCGAACCAATAACATGACGTGCTGTACGTACGATGGTGGTGCGGACAGCTCTACGAGTTCTTCCGCATTGTCTCCGAGTGAATGGTGATAAGTGCGTCGCGTGTGACGACTACGAGGAGAAGTATGAGGCCAAGAGAGTCCGGGAAGAACATAAATGGCACCAGCAAAAAAAAAGAAAAAAAGATGCAAAGACACAAAAGGGGCCACCATGCGCACACGTGCACAGGCGTGGTAGCTTCCCAGGTCGCCTCTCATTTCCCTCTCTGCGGTCGAGTACACGTGTGCGTATATATATATATATATTTATATATATATATATATGTGTGTGTGTGTGATCGACTCACCTCCTCTCTCTCTCTCTTCAGTTCATTCAATGCAATGCTTCTGTCCCTCATTCGCATCGCGTACGCTTGTCGTGCTTCTTCAACTCAGGCCTTGAAAAAAAGAAAAAAGAAAAATTAAAAAGAGAAAACAAATAAGAAGCCACGAGCACACATGAAGGACGCGGACACGGAGAGAGACGCGTGATTAGCGAAGACGGAAAGCGAGTGGTGGAGGGGGCACCTCTTCCAAGCTGTCATCGGTGCACGTCATCCACTCCATCTTGAGCAGCTCTCGTGCCGTGGCGCGTTGCTTAGGATCGTGCTGAAAGCACTTGGCGAGGAATCGACGCACCGCTGGCGGACCATTGTCGGGCACACCTGGTGGTAGCTTATCCTTGTCGGCTTGGGCGATGCGGAAGAGGACTTGAATGTACGAGCTGCCCGGACGCAGCGGCCATGGCGTGCGACCGAAGAGCTCCAACACAAGGCAGCCTACAGCCCAGATATCTGCCGGCGCGGCGTAGCCTCCACTGCTGCTGCTGCTACCACTGCTGTTGTCATTGCTCACACCAGGCGTGGCTTTGGTGCTGCTGCTCTTCTCGAGCGTTTCAAGCATCATCGCGGTGGAGTTCACCGTGTTGAGGGCGGATTTGAATGTCGATGTGGCGCTCTGCTTTGGTCGGAAGGTTGGGAAGCTCGCGGAGGCCCCGCTCGTCACATCCCCATCGCCTTGCGTCAAATCCTGTAAGATGACCTCCGGCGCCATGAAGAGCGGCGTGCCGACCATGGTGTGCGCCAGGCTATCCATCCCACCCACGAACTGACTGTCCAGACAACTGAACACGCTATCGGTTGTTGCGTTCGCCGAGTAGCGGCCGGCGCGGGTGGAGGACCCGGTGGCGTGCACACGGCTGTCAATGGTCATGGTGGTGGTCGTCGTGGCGGCGGCAATTCGCCGCGAGCAGCCAAAGTCCGCGAGCTTGGCCACACCGTCTTGGCCGATGAGGACATTCTCCGCCTTGACATCGCGATGAATGACACCGCGGGAGTGGAGGTACACGAGACCCTGAAGGATCTGCTGTACATATCGCCGAGCCTGAACAGCGGGCAGATGACGACCAGGGGCTTGCCTCACAACCTGAGAGAGCGTGCCGCCAGGACAGAGTTCCATCATGATTTCAATTTGTAGCGGTGGCGAGGCCCGCGCACTACACAGAGCCGCCATTGTGGACGTGAGCTCACTCGACTCCGCCGCACTACCACCGCCCGGTCCGGCGGATGAGCCAGAGATACCAACACCCCCCGCACCACCGCCGCTGCCGCCGACGTCATCGTGCAGCCGCGTCATGTGGCAGTGATGATACGCAACAATGTTTGGGTGCTTGAGGTGGCGCATCAGATTTATCTCGCGAATGAGCTTCTTGATCTGCTGCGTGGCGTCAACATTTTCATCCTCGGTCGGCGCGTGGCCGGCGAGCATGGCGGCAGAGACGACCTGTGGCACATCCAACACCTTGACGGCGACGTGCTTGCCGTCCTTGAGCACACCCTCGAAGACGGTGCCGTACGCACCCTTGCCGATGATACCAAGGCGCGTCCATGGAATCTTGTCCCGCTCAAGCAGTGCCAGCGCGCGCTGGAGTTGACTCTTCTCCGAGTCGCGTGGGGACGGGGCCAGCCGCGATGATGGGGTCGTGCCGTGCCGGCCGCCCGCCGCACCGGACCGCGCGCTTGCCGCACGCACAGCGGCGGGGTTCCGAGAGGGTAGGCGGCCGTGTCCAGCGTTCCCAACACGACTGCTTGGCGTGGCACTGCGTCCTCGACGCGGCTGGCGAAGCGTCTCCGTCGATTGAGGGGGACCGTCCGTCGTCGGGTTCGCATAGCGTGAGGCGGCGGAACTGGGTGCGGTGGCCTGGCGCGCCTGCGCCACGCCGCTATAGCGTGTTGCAGCTGCCCCTCCACCAGCGGCTATGCCCGGCATCGGTGCCGTCATGCCGTCATCGTCGCGCAGGACGCTATCGGAGTCTTCACCGGCACTCCCCGCGCGTGAGCCGGGGTACAAGTGTGCGCTGAGCGTGTTGGTGCTGGGCATACGATGCGGCAACAAACCACCGTGCGCGTGTTGGCTGTTGCTCGTCGACGGCACGCTCGTGGCTATTCCGTCCAATGTACGCCCGTGGTTGACATTGCCGTCTTCCATCACACCTGCACGCTGCGACACTGCCGCGGGGTTCTGGCGGACAAAGACGGTCGTCGAGTGCAGACGACCCACACCCGAGGAGGCGCCTGGTGGACCGGCTGCGACACCGCCACTCGACGAGGTCGAGTCACGCCGCGAGAGGTTGCTGTAGCCGTGGTGCGGCAGATGGCCACCACCGCTATTATGGCTGCTGACGGAGGTCCGACGCGGGGAGCCTGAGAGCTCGCCACCGCCGGCGGCGTGCGGAAGATGATCGCTTTGACTCAAGCGCCGTACCGAGGCCGCACCTGACAAGGAGGGGCTGCTGATAGACGCAGGGGAGGCTAACACCCCACTGCCTGCCTCGCGCTCGGACACAACTATCTTCATCTGCGTCCGATCGGGGTCGCGCAGGAGGCGAATGAGCTCGCCAGGGTCGACGACGATGCGGTCACCGTCGTTGTCGGTGTAGAACATGGTGAGAGGGATGTCCTCGACCCCGACCGCCGTCGTGCCGCGTGTGGCAGTCCAAGGGATGTCGCAGCGCTTGGCTACGAGTGCGGCGAAGGCACCGAATTCCATGGCACGCGGTGCGAAGCACAGCCGCGCGTAGTCCTCATTTTCACGATAGACCTTGACCTTGACGAGACCAGATCCCGCGGTAGCCGAAGAAGAGGAGGGTCCAGCACCGCTGCCCGTCGAGGTGATACTCGGACGTCGTGACGGGCTCGAGGCCCCGACGTCGTCATTAACGGGCGTCGACGTGGACGCACCCGCACGCGCGCTGCCACCGCTCGCCGTGCCGTGAACGCGCGTCTGCACTTGTTGATACATATGGTGCGCGGAGGGGGTACGACGTGACTCCGTCGGCGTGCCTGCCACAGGGGATGGACGCGAGCTCGCGTGATGTCGCAGTGTGGGGCTGGCGGTGCTGGCCGCGTTGGTCAGCGCGGCGGCCGAAAGACCGCGTCGATGCGGCAACTGCGCGGCCGAGCTCGCGCTCCCGCAGACCTGCTCGCGCGGCGTCAACAGTCCAGGCGGTGCGAGTGCCGTGAACGGAAGTCGATAGCCGCCGCCCGACGGGGTGCTCGACGAGAGCGGTAGACGCGTGCTGGTGCCATTGATATTGGCGCTGTCGTGAGGGGAAGCACTTGACACGGCGTGAGTATTACTGTTGCCGTCGTCCTCCGGCTCTTCGGCGACTACTACTCCTTCGCGATGTGCAGTGGTGACAGGTCGACTGCCGGTGCGCGTGCGACGAACGCGGACGGGCACCGACGTCCGACGGTACGGCTGCTGTTGCGACGGTGGCGGATTAGCTTTCTCCGCAATCGCGCCGAAAGACGCACTACTTGAGCGACGACGATGCGCGGCCACACGACCGCGGGCGTCTCTCTCGCCAGGAGGTAGCAGAGACACTAGTCTCACATCTGACGACATCAGACCAAATAACGTGGCCTTCGCTATCTACCTTTTTTTCTTTTAAATTCTTTGAGACGACAAAACAAAACAAAAGGATGTAATGCGATGAAGAGAGACAAAAAAAATCAGAAAATGTAGAGTTTTATTCTCTTTCTTCAAAAGAAGTAGGTGAAACGATGTGAATCCAATGCGAACAAGAGAAGGATAGTCCTTGATATATCTTCTCAGTTCGTTTCCTCTTCTTCACACAGCGTTTGATGGTTCTCTACTGACTCTACGCGCTGCGATCGCACGATTTACTCTTCTTTACCGTCTCTCTCTCTCGCGCGCACGCGCTCTACGAGCAGGCGGGATTCTAGCTGCAAGACCGGGCGAGAGGGCAAGGTACAAAAAAAAAAAAAGAAATAGCGATCACACACGAGAAGAGGGTCCGGCAATGAGACACAACAGTCACACACCCACACACCCACACACACAAAAGAAGGGTGGTGAAGGGAAGACTAGAGAAAAAAAAAAAAAGAAGAACAAAAGAAACAGCTGTAAGCAAACCTTGCGCCTGTCAAGCCAGGGCGCAAGCGAAAAACAACAAAAAAAAATGAGACCGCGTGACTTGACTGAGCTCGAACAACGGAAGAGAAACGGAGGGTCAATTCCCGATTAAGACGAGCAAACAACACCACAAGACGAGATGACGGATAGGGCGAGGATGGACAGATAGAGAAATGTGAAGAGAGAACGCGATGGATATGTTGACTTCGTGTGTGTGTGTGTGCGCGCGGCGGAATGATGGGTGATGCACAGCGCTACGCATGTCGGATTCCAGATCGTCACCCCACACGTTACGCGGCTCTTCTGTCAGTGTCGCACTCTGCCCTGTTCCTGAGCCGTGTGCAAGGCCACGTCACGGTGGAGGTTCAAGAAAGAAAAGCATCTGTGCCTGCGGAATGACCCACAGCCGCACGCGCAGGCGATTCGGTGGCAGTTCTCCCTTTCTTTGTGTTCACTCGCATCGTCGGTACTCTTGTTATTGTTGTGACGTTGTTCTTCATTTCAGCGAGGGGCACACCCAACACAAAGTGATGAGCGGGTACGGTCATGTAAACAAAACAAAACTGAAAGGAAAAAAAAGAGAAAATAAAATGATGGACTTCATTCCGTCGCACCGTGCTCACACACAGGCACTCATTCTATACGGTCAACAAAAAGAAAAGAAAGGTACAAAAACAAAAACAAAAACAAAAATAAACAAACAAACACATATACTACAGTCAGTGTGATGCACATTTTTGTTCTTCGCACTTGTTGTTTACACACGTTGCTCTACCACGAAGAAGACCTTTTTCCCACCGAGGTGGTAACACACTGAAGTATCTACCCTCCCCTCCAGTGAGGTGGTGGAGTTGTAGACTTCTCTCGCTTCCTTTTTTCGGTTGTGCCATGTGCTCTTGTCGCTCTGCACGCGATTCGCGAAAAAACAAAAACAAAAACAAAAACCAGAGAAAAGACAAGAAGGAAGAGGTCTGCAAGCGGGTTCGTCAGAGAGAGAGAGAGAGAGCACCGGTATGTACAAGCACATGAAATCGTCCAAGATTGTGAAAAGATCCAGGAGAAGGGGGTCGAAAAACAAAACAAAACAAAACAAAACAAAGAGAGAAGAGAAGAGATAAAGAGGGGAGCGAGCACCTCAGCTCAGGAGGGAGGGATGATGGTGTGTGCTCGCACTTTTGATGGCGCAGACAGGACGAAAACACAAGTGTGAGCAACACCATCAGAGAAAGAAAAAAAAAAAACGAAAAAAAAAAAAGACGAGTGAGTGGGTGAAGCGTCACAGACGGTGAGCTGTTCGTTCCTGATGAAGCCGACTGCTTTTCACCAGTAAAGAAAACAACAACAACAACAAAAAACAAAACAAAACAAAACAAAAAAAGGACCCAAACACTCACACCTGATGCATCCTGCATTTCTTTCTATTTAGTACTCATTCAACGATGTATTGATCTCTCTCTCTCTCTCTCGCGCGTGCCGGTTCGGTCAGTTTGATTTCCTTTTTTTTTTCTTTTCATCGACGAGCAGTCAATGTATGGATGTGCGTGCCTCTGTACAGTACGCACACACACACACACACAGAAAGCGAGGACATATCAATTCTTTTTTCTTGCGACTCTCTTCCGAATATAAAAAAAAAAAAAGAAAAAAAAAAAAAAAACGGCTGCGCCGTGCGCTTTCCGTGTTCTGCGTTGAAATCCAATGGGTATTTCTGTGGGAGCCGCGGACAATGTTCGCACAGGCACACGAGTAAAAGAGGTGATTGTCAAGTACTCCGTGCTGATGTCTTCCTGTTTTTCTCTTGTCTTCGTTTTTTCGTTTTTTTTTTTTGCTTTTTCCCTGGGCTGGCTTAGCTCAGGACGTTACCCATGCGCTCGTCCGCGTAGCCCTTGGTGGGCTCCTTCACTTGGTAGTACAGGTCATCGACATCGTCGAGGTCATCGGTGGGGAACTTGGGGAAATTCTCGAAGACGGTGTTGGCGCCTGAGAGCTTCTTGAGGGCGACGTGCACGCCGGTGCCCAGAGGCTGCGCGACGCGGAAACCAATCGTCACGGGCACCTCCTTCTTGTCCGTACCGGCCTGGTCGGGGAACACGCGGTCGTACTTGTTGATGAAGTGCAGAGGGTCAACACAATTCTCGTAGTCTACGCCCTCATCGCCGCCGCTGACGGTGCTCTCGGACTCCATCACACGCGGCACAAGCAGGTACCGGCGGCCGGCTTCGAGCGGCACCACCATGCTGATCTCGCGCGCCTGCAAGAAGGTCCACTTGGACTCCGACGGCTGCATCGTGTCCATCGACGTGTTGTACACGACCTTGAAAACGTCATCCTGGTCGTCTGTCGGAGTGCAGAGGGAGAGCATGACGGGTGGGTAGTCTGTGTTGTTCGGATCCGTGTCGGCCGCACCGCGCTGGTCACTATCCATGCCGCGGGGATCAATGTTCGAGAGGGTCAGACACACACGTGTGTCCTCGGCCGCTGTCATCTCGAAGACCACACTCGGGCGGCAGTCGGCAAAGGTGATCGGCACCCGGTAGTCCCACGAGTTGGCCGCGTTGAAGTGCACTCCACCGCCGACGAAGTACTTGAGCACGTCCGCCCACGTCATCCACATCATGAGCTTATCTTCGGGATCGAACTGGCAGGCCTCCGCGACGCGCGGGTATTGGTCCCAAAGACCCGACTCACTGCTCCAGTCGCCGGCCCAGCTGTCACCAGGGTGGAGCCACGGGTTACGCACGGAGACGAGCTGAAGCTGCTCATCCGGGAAGTGACGCACACCGAGGACCGTGTAGGCGTGACCAGGGAGAAGACCAGTGCCCTCCATGAGCCGAGCGAGCTCAGGCTCTTCGGAGAAGTCAGGTACGTTGTGAGAGCCGGGTGCGATGGCCGGGGCCTTTCCGGGTGTCGTGATGATAATCTGGTAGCCCGCCTGATCCCACTGGCACCAGCGCTCGAAGAGCGCCGCCGCTGCGGCGCTCCCAGGGCTTGCTTGGGCATCCGCGAAGGGCGCGTCGAAGCGCATCGACGGGCACCCAGTCATATCGGTGAGGGCGTGCACCGGATCACCGGATTGGATCATGGCGTAGCTGTGGTGGAGCTTGGCGAACGCCTTCTCCAGCACGGACGACCACATCTCACACGGATCCCGGCTGTGTGCGAACTTCGGGGCACTGGCGACGACGGGAAGATAGTCGTCGACGAGCACACTGCGCCACAGGCCGTGTTTGTTGAAGGTCACGCGGTACGCACCGACACTGCGCTCGCGGCGGGCGGCGTCGGCGCCCTTGGGATGGCGGAACATTGCCATTATGGCCTTGGGATGCTCCGCCTGCGTCGCCAACGCACACATGAGCCAGCAGTCGCCGAGCTCACCGAGGTTGACGTCGCCTGGTGTGATGCCGTCGCGAAACAGACGGACTTGATCTACCAGCTCGGGCTTGAGATAGTTGCGGGGACGGGCCCAGGGGAGCTGCTTGAACGGTTTCGCGGCACCGCTGTCGATAGAAGACTGCTCAGGTGGGAAGCTGAGGTCGACGAAGGGGATGTCATTCTCCACGCACGCGCGCAGAACAGCTTCGGGGTCCTTCTCATCACCGATGATGTCGCGGATCGCATCGATCTCATCCTGGATGCACCGATCGACTTGGTTCTTACTACGTTCCCTGAAGTACTCGTCGGACAGCGGCACGGCGCGGAGCTTGCTGGTGAAGCCGTTAATGAAGCCCTTGACGAAGCGCTCGGTCTCACCGGGGTAGACCGCCACCTCGGCGATCCATTCGCCCGCGCCGTTGCGGGAGAGCTTGGTGTTCTCGAGTACCTCGAGCTTGCTGTGCTTGCCGAAGGTACAGATGACGTGCACTTCAAACGCGGTGCTGTCGTTGTAAAAGGCCCACGTCTTCTCCCTCTTGTTGACGATGCGGTACAGCAGGCCGGGCTCATCGAAGCAGTTGGTCACCTCGCCCTCCATATCCGGCTCACCGTGTTCAAAGACTGCCTTGGGCTTCGGGTCTTCCTCGTCGCGATACACAGGCTTTTCGGCGGTGCCGATGTCGAACTCGTCATCCGGATCGTCGGAGGGGATATCCATACCCACACGTTCCCAGCGCTTGGGCAGCGCCGTGCCCGTCTGACGGCCCTTCATCAGACCGTTCGCCGGCGGCGGTGGCGGCGGGGCCGCGGGCTCCTCCTGCTGGTTGAGGCGGGACTGTTCCTCGGAGACGGCGATATCATCCTGGTAGTCGGTGGGGAGGTTGCGGTTGTCGTGATGGGGATGGTCCTGTCCATCGGCGTCTGCAGGCTTCTCCGCCGCATCAAAGTCGACGGAGTCAGAGAACAGGCTGTCATTGCTGATCGCACCGACTTCAGTGGGAGGATAGGACATGATGAACTTTTCTTGTGCGTTGTGCTTGACGAATCAGGTATGGATCTGCGTGAGCTGATCTACTGCCTACTTGATGAAAAAGAGAGAAAAAAAAAACGTATTGCTTCGCTCTCGTTTCGTAGAGGTCAGGAGTAGCTTTGGTGCTACACGACAAGGACCACAATGACAAGAAACAACAATCACAAAACACATGAGTGACGAGAAAAAGAAGAAGAAGACAGAGATGTGAAGAGTGACAGACAAGTGAATTCGGCCGCCGTATGCCTCAGAAAAGGGTGTCACGTGCGAAGGCCACTCGCATCACGAGCGTAACCATGCACAACACACGTGCCGAGGGCGTACAACACATACATAGACAGACAGACACACAGACGCATACGCCACTTGTTCTCCTTACGAGGTACAGGCGCGCATCGCACAACCGAATGCTGACAGACGCTTTTGTTTCGTTTGCGTTGACGCGCTGATACGTCACACGGAGAGCAAGAGAGGCCCACCTTTTTTCTTTTTCTTTAAACGCTTGGCATACTGCTTGATGTGTGCGAGAAAAAAAAAAAAGCGACTGAGAAGGTGAGACAGAGACACGGAGCAACGCCATGCACACACCTTACCTAACGTAGATACTGAGCGACTAACGCGGGACGACGAGAAAACAAAAAAAAAAACAAAACAAAACTGTGTCTCTGCGAACGTCTGAACCCTACGACGGGAGCCGCGATGTACGCATGATCATCATGGTGCGACTTATTTTAATGGAACGAAAACAAATGTTAATGCTGTGAAAACAATTATTGTGGCGTAGCAACGGGACGAAACGCCAAAAAGAAAGAAAAAAAAAGCGGAAAAAAAAGTGAGGTCGACCTCACATTAGACCATCGAAAGGAACAACGACGACGGGGACAGCATAACAAGGAAGACCACAGACAACCACACTCGCCACAAGAGGGCTGCGAAGAAGAAGGACGACATGACACATGCGAAAACATCAACAACAACAACAACAACTGCTCTCCCCCTTTACGCAGAGTATCTCGAAGCGAGAGACAACGAAAAGAGGAAAACGGAAACAGAGAAAAAAAAAAAAAGAGGTAAGTACGCGCAGACAGGTGAAGAGTGCTAAAGCTTCTTAAAAGCGTTTTCCGTTGTCTCAAGCCAAAATAAAAACTCGTGTGTGTCTGTGTGTATCAGAGAGAGAGAGAGACACCACCATACGAAGAACACACACACACACACACAGGAAAAAAAAAAAAAATACACACACGTGTGCTTTGTTCTCCACACAGCGTCAGCGCACATGTGCGCCGTCCCAACATGAAATGCCCAGCGTATGTTTAGCTGCAGGTCACGGTGTCCTTGAGCACGGTGTTCGTGAAGATCACGTCGAGGGTAGTGCCGATGCAGATGCCCACCATCGCGTAAAGCGAGCCAATGGCCATGGCCAGCTCTCGACGTGCCTGCCACTCGCCAGCCAACGCGATGCTCAACTCTTCGAGCGTCGCCTCCTCTTGAGTCGTGAGAGGCTTGAAGTCGGACACAGACTCGTCGTCCTCGACGTCACCAGCACGCGAGCGGTGGCGGTCACGGAAAGACCATAATCGCCGAAAAAATCCCGCTTTGGATCGTGGTCGAGTCTGGCTCTGCGTGGCGTCAGCTGTGTCGCCGCTCGAGCCTGTCTCTTCGTGCTGATTGAGCGCGCTACTCGACAAGGGCCCGTCCGAGAGGGCCTTCTTCGTCGAAGAGCTGCCGGTGGATTTGTGGGTTGTGCGTGCGGCACCGCCATCAGCCTTGCCCGTGCCGCGCTGATTACGATGGGCGTCGTTGTCGTCGTACGGTGCCAGCAGGGACGCTTGGCGCGGGTCGCGGTCCACATCAGCCAGAGTGACCGCTTCGTTCTCATCGTCGCTGCTCTCGCTGCCGCTCGGCAAAGGCTGACCTTCAACCGTGTTACCGCCCGATTTCTTCTTCTTTTCGGGCATCATTGCGGAGAGCGAGAGGACAAGTTCCTCTGGATCGACCACGTCCTCATTCCCATCCATTTCGCGACCTTCTGCGGGCGAGTACAGACTGAATGCGCTTTCCTGCTCTTCGCGCGGGTGCGGGTGCGAGGTCGCATGCGTCACGGTGGCGCCCGTCGACACAGGCACCTGTGAAACGGACACCGCACCACCCGGCACAGACGCCGAAGCGCCGCCGTGGTCCGCCTGCGCGCGTGGCGGGTTCGTCGCTTCCGTGATGTCCTCTCCGCGCAGCGCGCGCAGGTAAAACACGGACTTGACGCGCTCATCCGCCTCTTGCATTTTCCGGCCCTTGCATAAAATGAGGTAGAACACGTTGACGTACGACGCACCGCCTACGAGACCGACGAACAGCATCCAGACGAACAGTAAGAAGGCCAAACCAACCTCCTTGCCTTCGCTCGTGCGCGAGGCGATGAACATCACCTTGGCCTGAACGAACCACAGCACAGCGTTACAAAGCTGGATGATGGAGAGCACGCCGACGAAGGGGATGCGTAGACCGAACGTCAAGGAGCTGCGTGAGATGAAGACACCGAACTGGTAGCAGAACTGTGTGATGGTGTATGAGTTCTTAATCCAGAAGTTGTCCTTCCAATCGGGCCGACAGTAGAAGCTGAATGGAGCCATAAATTGAGCCGCGTACTCGGTGATGTAGACGACGGCGAGGTTGAACATGTACCACAACATCGCGTTGTGCATCAGACCAATGATGTGGCCATGCTGGCGCCACCAACGACGTAGTGAGCAGTCACGCGGGTAACAGCCGCACAGTGGGCGGCAACACGCGTAGTGCAGATCGTCGCCATGTGTGCGTGTAACTTCTTCTGTCAGGGCAGCAAGCGCCTCCACGGTGCGCCGCGCGTCGTCGTCGTCGGCGGAGGTCGAGGTGGTGGGTGTCCGGCAGGGCTCAACGGTGCCAGCACCCACACCACGCGACGACGTCTTCTTGCTGCTTGGCGTGACAGGCATCAGCGCCTCCTCGACACTGCGATCGTCACCGCGCTTCGCCACGCGCTGGCCACTCTCCGTTGCAGCGCCAGAGAGCGTCGACTGCCGCCGGTGCAGTTCAAAGTGTGCATTCTCTTCTTCCTCTTCGACCGCGACCTTTTCGGACGGCGGGGGTGGGATGGATTTCCAACACAGACCCCTGAAGTTGATGATCATCTCGTACTCGGGATCGCTCAGTGTACCACCGCCAAGGGCCACGCGCTCGTGCAGCGCGCGGGTCACCTTGTCTTCATGCCCGTTGTGGATAATCACACGCTCCGTGACGGTTTCACCCGCGGTGTTCCGCTCCGTCACGACCACAACCTTGTGCGGCGCGACAAGACCGAAATTAAACACCAGCCAGTAGCACAGCGCGAGAGGCATACTGATGAGGAAGATGGTCCGCTCAGTTAAACCGGCGTTTGTCAAGAAGAGGAAGAGTAAGGACGCGATGACGCCGGAAGTACCCGTGCCAGAGCCCCACGCACCGACGGTCTTCGGTGGGTACCGCTGAACAAAGGTCAGCGCCACCGATTCACCGTAACAGTACGAGGTGCCCGTGAAGGCGACGCCCACGAGGAGGACGACGAACGACGAGACGTTGTTGCCGCGACCGAACGGCCCCGAGAGACTGACAAAGAAGAGACCGACGAGCGTGCCGCACGACATCAGAGTCATACGGACGTTGTACGAGACACGGTTTGCCACAAACGCGTTGACGATGCGGGCAATAATACCGAAGAAGACGTTTGTGAAGGAGATCAGCGCGACCAGCGACTTCATCCCGTAGGACGAGGCCAGCGTGTTGGCCCCCGCAATGACCAAGTTGTAGTGGAAGTTGTTGATGAGACCAAGCAAGAAGAGGAAGATCCAATTCCGCAAGGCGAACCGCTCGAAGAGCTCGGCGAGCTGTGCCTGTTCGCGCTGGTGGTGACTCAGGACGGCTGGTGGCGAGGCCACATCGTCGAAATTGTCGGCGTTGTTTTCGCTGCTTACGCCGGAGACACGCACTGCACCATCGTTGGCGTTCAACGTACGAGGTTTGACCTGTTCTGAAGACATTCTGAGATTCACTTCACGCTGATGTGTGATGTGTGATGTTTGATCGCAACGTATGGCCTTGCTTTGTTTTGTTGCTTCAGCCTGCCGTAATCACGTTTTCCCTCTGCGAGGATCCAGACGACGACGACGACTTCCTTTGCCTTCCTGCAGAACGCTGCGATTCCACGAAAAGATCGAAGATGTGGTGGTGCCAAAAGAACTCTCTTCCCAATCGAGAGCCACGCGCGCAGAGGTCAATGAACGGAGCGCTTCGGAGACGGTCAGTGAAGAAGGTAAGAGCGCCAGAAGAGTACGAGGCGTCTGTGGTTATACAATTCTCAAAAAAAAAAAAAAGGACGAGGTGAGAGGCGAATGCAAAAGAGGAAACAAAGGACGTTTATCTGCTAGATCTTTACGAGTTACTATTTATGTATATATGTATTTTTTTTTGTATTGTGCTCGCTGCACTCGAATCACGCAGTAGGCGATACGCAGTGAGTAAATTTGAAAAGAAAAATAGCACGTTAGTGGTATGGGAATACAGCGGAGAACACTTGCACAGACCCGGAAAAATCAAGAAAAGAAAAAAAAAGAAAAAAAAAAAACAGAACAGAACAGAACAGAAAAAGTGACGATCTGTTAGTATCCAATGTCGAGAACTTAGCTCGCAACTAAATTCGATAAATCTCACACACACAAAAAGAAACCCCGTAAACGATGGCGGATCGCGGCAGTGCGTTCGAAAAAATAAAGAAATAAAGGAAGAAGGAGAGTGAGTGAAACAGCGAATATGTAAACAGGATAGTGTACATGGGCTGAAGACGTATCCACCGAAAGGATCTCATCGTATGGATGACGACGGACGAAACAAATGCTTGTGCCCGGCAACCATGTAGCGGAGTACGGGTCGTGGTGAGCGACACACACACACACACACATACACTCTCGAGCAGATACGAGCACAAAGGGCTGCGTCATGATCACCATGTATAGGGCTCAACACGTGTTGGGTTCAAATAGTTTGATAGCGTCGTGATACGATCTATTACACGAATGGCTGGGGGTGTGAANCGCTGCAGGTCTGCGTACTTTTAAGAGCTTTTATTTACAACCGTGAGGTGTAGCCGACGTAGTTGAACGGCGTAATATTGAGCAGCTCCGCGCGGACCTCTTCAGAGATGCCTTTCAAGTTTTGAACAAACGTCCGAACAGTTTCCTCGGTCACGTGCTGATTACCGCGGGTCAGGTCCTTGAGTGCCTCGTACGGCTTTGGGTAGCCTTCACGGCGCAGAACGGTCTGGATGCCCTCAGCCACGACCGCCCAGTTCTCGGCCAGATCTTTTTCCATTTGTTTGGGGTCGACGACGAGCTTGCCGAGGCCGCGCTGCAGGGACGAGAACGCGATCAGCGCGTGTCCGAGCGGCACGCCGAGGTTCCGCAGCACCGTGCTGTCTGTCAAGTCGCGCTGGAGGCGCGAGATGGGCAGCTTCGCGCTCAAAAAGTGGAGCACCGCATTACTCATGCCAAGATTTCCCTCCGCGTTTTCAAAGTCGATGGGATTGACCTTGTGTGGCATGGCGCTGCTGCCCACCTCACCCGCCTTCACCTTCTGGTGGAAGTAGCCGAGGGATATGTACTCCCAGACGTCGCGGCAGAGGTCGATCAGGATCGTGTGGATGCGCGCGCAGGCATCGCATGTCGCGGCGAGTTGATCGTAGTGCTCAATCTGCGTTGTGAACTGCTGACGTTCGAGACCAAGATGCGTTTCCAAAAAGTTGGCGCCAAACGCCGGCCAGTCGACATCGGGGTAGGCGACCTTGTGGGCGTTGAAGTTACCCGTCGCGCCGCCAAACTTCCCGCTGGCCGGGATCGCGATCAGCGCTGCTCGCTGTCGCTGCAGACGCTCAATCCACACACGGAACTCCTTACCGAGGCTCGTCGGAGAGGCGGGCTGGCCGTGCGTGCGCGCGAGCATGGGGAAGTCCCACTCCTTTGCGGACTTCTCCTCCAGCGTGGCGATCAACTTGTCGAGGGCCGGCAGATAGTTGTTGTGGAGAGCGTCGCGCATCAGCATGGGGATGGACGTGTTGTTGATATCCTGTGAGGTCAGACCAAAGTGGATGAACTCCACCACGTGCTCGAGACCACAGGCGGCCATCTTCTCCTTCAGGTAGTACTCGACGGCCTTGATATCGTGGTTCGTCACGGATTCGATCTCCTTGATCTTCTGCGCGTCTGCAGCGGTGAAGTTCTCGAACGTGGCTTCACGCAGCGCGGCCAGCTGTGCGTCCGTCACACCATGGAGTTGCTTGATCGCGGGCACATCGCGGCACAAGGCGGTGAAGTAGAGCACCTCCACCTGCACGCGGTATTTGAACAGCGCGTACTCCGAGAAGTAAGCACGGAGGGGAAAGGTAGACTTGAGATAGCGTCCATCGAGAGGACTGAGCGCGTAGAGCGGCTCGCTGGCGTTCAGATCCGACGGCGCGGCGTGAGATGTCGTTCGCACAGGCGGGGACGACATGGTAAACCACAATTCTTCTTTTTCTTTTCTTTTGAGCTTCGGTGCGTATGTTGCGTTTGCTTCTTTTACATATTCATATATATATATATATATATATTTGTTGTTGTTGACAAACAAACAAAGTGTACGAGGGTGATAGAGAGAGAGAGAGAGAAAGGAAACAAGTGAATAATTACGCATATACGAGAGGAGCTGCCAAATGCAGAACTAATCAATAGCGAGTCACTCTCTGAGGCAGACAGACAGACAGAGAGAGAGAGAGCTCACACTAAGCGGTAGACGAAAACCGCTTCTTCTGCCTCACAGCGAATAATATGCGGTACGGAGATGTGGACGTGAAATACGGCTGACGCCGGTCTCAAATACTGACATTTCTGTCCGGCAGTGACTCGGAGAAGGTAAGCAACCAAAGCAACAACGAAGGACGCGTGACCACGACAGACTCACTACCAACAGAAGAGAACACGACGGCCTATTCCAACGTGGTCATCGTACAATGAGCGAGAGAAAATAATAATTATAATGAACAATAAAACGAACAGAAGGCTATCGAAGTGACACATCTTTTGTTAGAGCGATCGCACCACCAGCCATGCGTGCGCGTCTCGCCTACGCACCTGTTTCTTTTTCTCGCTTCTTTTCCGATCTCTCCTGGTCAGACGGCGTCGCTCTCTCGAACGATCACACCACGCTCGCGAAGGCGCCGCACCGTCTGCTGCGCGGTGTCCCTCAGCGCGCTGAAGACCTCATCGGACGTGGCTAGCGTCTTGTCGGACCGCGGCCGTGTTGTGGCCTGAAAGGCACATCCCACGACACTGATGTACTCGAGTTCGGGACATGTCTCGAGGGCGCCAAGGTCGAGCACGCCGCTGTTGTCCAAGATGAGGAGGCTGAGGGCACCGGCCCCGGCCAATCCCGCGACGGTCTGCAAGGACATACACGTCTGCAGCTCCACAAAACTGAGACACGGGCACGTGCTCAACCCGTCCGTGTGCGTGATCGCACTGGTGAAAAGTTTGAGCTCACGGAGCTGCGGTGCGCCAGCGAGCGGCGCCACACTGGCCAGCTTATACACGCCGTAGAGGCTCAACTGCTTCAGCGCGGGGCACTGCACACGCGCGAGGGGTAGTGTCACGAGTTGTCGACTTGCACAGGTGACCCGTTCGAGTCGCGGTGCCAGACCAACCGATGCGAGCGAGAGCAGCTCTTGACAGTCGCAGACATCTAGCTCCACCAGCTTCGGCAAGTGCGGCGCTGGTAGACGGTGAGAACACGACAGGGATGGACTTGTGTGGACCATCCGGTCGGCTGCGGAGGCCACACACGCTATCTGTGCGTGGAAGTCGTCATCGAGGTCGAGAATGGTCCGCAGCTGCGGCAGTCGGCACGCGCGGAGGTAGCGCAGCTGTGTGGCGCCGCGGAGGCCGTCGAGCGTTGTGAGCTTACGGCAGCCGGAGACGTCGACACACAGGAGATTGGGACAGCCCTGGGCAAGGCCCAACACGGTGGTGATGCCCGTCTTACGCGCGTCGAGGTAGCGCAGGCGATGTGCGCCGTGGAGGCCACGCAGCGAGTGCAGCTCTAGACAGCTGCGCAGCGACACCCTTTCGAGGTACGGGCAGCACTGGGCGAGAGGACCAAGCGACGTAAGGCGTGTGGCAAGAGAAGCATCCAAGACCTTCAGGGAGTAGTACGTAATGTACGGTGAGGTGACCGCGAGAGACAAGGATGCGTGTGCGTTCTCGTCGTGTGCGCGTGCGGACACTTCGAAGAGGGCGCGACGACGTAGCTCGTTTTGAACGTCTTCGCCGTCGACCTCGTCATCGGTGGCGCCTTCATGGGCCTGCTGCTCTTGGTTCGTTTTACGCATCTGCTGTTGTTGGTGCGCGTGTGTGAGCGGCGCGACGGCAGACCAGAAGCGAGGCAGGCACAAGATTGGCGTCAACGACCGCAGTGAGTGTGAGCACTGATAAAAAGTGAGCTCCTCGACGAACGGGAACGCTTGGAGCAGCGCGGCGAAGGCGAACACATCGACCCGCCTCTTCACACGATCGCCGTCCTCACCGAAAGGAGAGGTCGCGAGGGTGCTGGTGGTGTGCGTAGCGACGTTCGTTCCCTGGTAGGACGCATCCAATGAGGGATCGTTATGCGACGGGCGGCGGAGCAGTGGCGGCGCAGTCCGACTGTGCGTGAGGAAATCTTCAGGCCGGCGGTAGACGACCACACCGTCGCCAGCGCCTTCGTTGTGGTCGAAGTTCGGCACCGTCATCGCCGACTCGTCTGAGTCCTCCTCCGCACCAGGCTCGCTTCCAGGCTGTTGACGACCGAGCGTTGGACAATTCGCCGGTTCCTTTAGCGTCAGGCGACGTAGTTGCGTGGGAACGAGAAACGGCGTGCGTCGCGCGGCTGCCGACGACAACGCGTGGACACACTCCGCCACGCCGTCCACGGGTGACCCCACATCGCACACCGCGTCGCCGACTGTGATTTGGTCAGCACACGGCGACGCATGAGAAGCGTCCGCGTGTCGGCGCAGAGACGAGCAACGCGCCGCCTGATCGCGATCTCGCGCCGACGCCTCCTGATGCGTAAGGAAGCGCGATGTGACCTCCAGATGATGGAGACGCGCCACGTACGAGCCCAGCACATCCGATGCCGCACGCGAGGCTGTTGGCGGTTGTGGCAAAGACGCTACAGTGACGGGGGGAAATAAGCCGGTGCGGGATGTAGGGCGCGTGCCTGGCTGTGCCGCGCTCCGAGAAGACGAGGTGCGCATTGTAAAACCTATAAACGGCGTCTGCGGTGAGAGCGCGACCGCATCCAGGTGGGATTCACTCAGCCCGACGCCATTGTTCCGCACCTCCGTGGGCGACAGCGGCCTCCACAGTTCGGCCATTACCAACGTGTGCAGCAACTCCTCCAGTGTACACGCATCCGTCGGCCACGCCGACTCCATCGTGTGTGCGGCAAGGGCATCCACGACCGTGACCGTAGGAATATCGAGGCAGAAGAAGGCGTGTGCGAGGCGACGAAGCCATTGGACCGTTGTGTCCCGCTGGAGCTGCGCGCGCACCGCCTCCTCGTCGAGCGGGGCCTCACACTGGCACGCGTGCGGCCGCGTTGTCGCTCCCGTCGGTGATGCCGCTGCCGCCTTCTCCGTCTTGGTGAGCGTCATCGGAATGGCAAGCGCGGTGCCTTCCATATCGAGCCAACAGAGTGACATCGCGCACGTGGGCCGGGCGTGATCAGCTGCATCCATCTCCGTGGTCCTCCGCGCCGCCACACGGGACGGCAGTGAAGGCCACCACGGAAGCACTGGCGCCGTAAACGTTGCCCGCTTGAGTCCGCGCGCGACGAGCTTCCGAAGACGCGTCAACCTGCAGAGCGGCGACAAATCCACTGTCTCAAGCGCGTCGGCACGAAGTCGCGTCGCACTGACGGCGGCTTCCGCTTGCACTTCGAACAACAGGACACTCACGTCGACACGACCACTGGGTCGCTGCCAAGCGCGCGGCGCACAACCAGAGACGATGAGTTGTTCTAGACAAGGACAGAGTACGCTCAACCAGTGTAGTATGTGTGACGGGTAGTGGCGTGCTCCGGGCTCGCCGCGCTCCTCCAGCTGGATGATATTCTCGCAGGTCTGCAGGCGAAGACCTGTGACGGCGATGTTCAAGTAGCGCAGTGCAGTGCGTGTGTAGTCATCGGGCGTGATCGTCGCACGGGACGCGGATCGTTCGGTGGCCGGCGCGTGTGGATGGACGACGTCAGGTGGCGGCGCGAAGTCGTGACCAGCCATCCAGCGTCCCGTTTGCCATTGCAGATCCCGATCCCACAACGGCACCCGTGCTCGGTCGTCAGACTCGTCAAGTCCAAAGAGCGAGGTCACAAGACGACACTGGTACAAATTGAGGTACTCGAGGGTGCGCGAAGCACGGCTGCCGAGAAGAAGATCGCCGATCGTGTCCAACCCGAGACAAGCCACCGCACGCAGCGCACGCAGTGAGGGGCAGTCTGACAACGGCGCGAGACTACGAAGATTGGAACAGCGGCTGAGGTCGACCTCCTCCAGCTTTGTGCATCGCGCGAGCGGAGAGACGTCGTTCAGACCAAGCACAGCCACCGCGATGAGCACGACCAGCTCCGGCAGCTCGGCCAGCGGCGCGATGCTCGTGATACCAGAGATGCCACTGACATTCAGCACACGAAGAAAAGGAAAGGGCGAGGCCTTCTCGCTCATCGTGGTGTTGTGCGCCGCCTCTTCGCGGACCGCAGACGCGCCGACCCCATCACGCGGCGGGTCGACGCGTCGTAAAAAGTCGAGCGAGCGGATCGGTGCGTGCGACACATCGAGATGCATCAAGAAGCGAAACGGCAGCGGTTGTGTGCGGAACGACCGCGTGTGGAGTGCGGAGAGACCGGTGAGCTGAAGAAGTTGAAGTAGCGGCGCACTCTCGGCGACGGCTCTTAAATCGACCGTCGGCTCCGTGTTGACCGAGGACCGCAGATGTGAAAAGCCACGAATCCGAAGCGAGATCAGCGACGGTCGTTTCGCATCGCACTGCCCGCTTCCGTCCGCGTCGACAAGATCAGGGTCGGTTCCTTCCCTTCCACTTTGATCACGTGGTGAGGTCGTGAAGAGTGTGGCCAATGTCGTGCCGTTATGTACAACAGGCAGCGTACCCACAAAAGCACTGCCGACGTATTCGAGCGGGGCGATCGTGGACGGTCGCCAGAACCACCAGGCCATGGCCTCGAGCAGCCGGTACGGGATACGCGGGGCGTGTGGCGCGCGAACGACGCGACGGAGCGCGGGCAACGCAGCACGCGGCGTCGCTTCCGTGAAGAAAGGCCGCGGTGCTGCTACACCAGCAGTTCGGGGTAGCCGCACGGCGGCGGACGGCGACGGCGGATAGGAGAAGAGGGATACCGTCGATGGCGTCACCTCTGATGCGAAGCGCGGCACGCTGTTCAGGCTCGACGGCGTCAGCGATAGCGGGCGGCCGTCCTGCAGCATGGCCTCCGCGGTCGTCTCATCACTGCTCTGGTGCGCTGTCACGTCCAAAGTCGTTGTCGCCACGTCCTCACTGAGAAGGGATACCCGGGCCTCGGCAGGCGCACGGATAGCCTCGGCGTACAGCTGCGCCTTGGCAGTAGCTGACCCGCGAATGCACGGCGGCACGGCAGCACAACAGTCCATGGTGACGTGTGGCCCTGAGCCAATATCCGCGCCGGCCGGATGGTGTCGGTGCGCTTGGTCATCTTCAGGCCGGTGGACGTCGAGATCGCCGCTGGTTGTCCACGCGAGGTCTGTGTGCGCGTTGAGGTGCTCGCCGGCCGCAGTGTGCAGGACACTGCGATAGGTGATGAAGCCGAAGTCTTCGAATGAGCGCAACAACGCGACCTGGACGCCACAGGCCTGGTACACACCGCATCCTTCGTGCCCGGTGTTCGACTCGATGGCCGCGCGCATGAGCGGGTGGGTGGCTGCCAAGGCCAATGGCGGCGGTTTTATCATATCATCGAAGTACGCGAGGCACTGCGCTGTGACCCACAGCGACATTGTTCTTTGACGTCCTTCTTTTCTTCGTCGTTATTGTTTCCAGGGCTCTGCGTCGATGGAAGCCGAAAGCGCGCTATAGGCGCTGAAATGAAATGAAAAATAAAAAAATAAAACGTGTGTCTCAAGGCGAAACGGCGAAAGAAAACGGATGGTAAATGTGAGAGAGTAGACACCGCTTGATCTACGGAGGACAGACAAGCACCCACACAGAGAGAGAGAGAGACAGACAGACAATAAAGAGAGATGAGACACGATTGTGTGTACGTGTCGCAGGAAACGATGCGAACGGCTGCAGTCCGAAGAGAGACAAACAAAGGGAAAATGAGGAGATGGGAGCTGGTTGTGGGGAAAAAGTGAGAGCTGTGTCGGTAAACGATTGAAGAACAAACAGAGAGAACAAAAACAAAAAACAAAAACAAGGTCGTGACGACGTCCGTTGTCCGAAGGCGAACCTCAGAAGCACACAGAGATTTCTTATTGCGCCTTGTCTTTTCAACGCGCGCGTGTGTGTATGTGTGTGTGTGTAGATCTGAGGGAAAAAAAAAAGTAAACCCGAGAGGATGATGATCACAAAAGGTGGGGAATGAGAGATAGATATAGAGAGAGTCAGACACGTGTGCGCGTTTTGTTTTCGTCGTTGTGCGTGCGTTTGGCGCAGCCGCTCGCATGATCTCACGCGTCGAGAGACGACTTGTCGCGTTCATGATTATTCTACGTTTGTCACGTGCTTCGCTGGAGGTATTCCCGTGTGTGTCTCAAAGACGTTCACGTCACAGCAAGGGGGGGGGGGGGAGGGACCCGCGTGCTTGTGCGTCATTCGAGATCTCTTTTCTCGTCTTTTTTTTTGTACCACATATGTACGTTGGAACTGCAACAGCGGTGAAGAATTAATAGTGACAGAGACAAACATGAAGCATTCGGTTGTGTACAAGAAGATGGGGGTTATAGAAGGCGAAACAACGCTCGCTCGCTCTCTCTGCAGAGCGCGTCACACCCAGTACTCTGACTGCACATGGCGCTCACCAAGAGGACCACAAAGACGTTTTATCAGGTTCCGTGCGCAGCCTTCATCGAACGGCGCGTTCGCTTCGCAGCAGCCCGTCGTCTGCGAGACGCGGAGATGCTCCTTCTCCGTCCAGTTGAGAAGGCTGAACCGAAGGTACACGCCTGCGCATGGCATCACCATAAAAAGGCTGAATGCGGGGAGAATCACAGAGATGATCGCGGCTGCGATGCGAAAATGATCGTGCGGCGTCGACTTGTTCATCATATCGAAGTGCACGAGGAACACAATAGAGCGGATGGCCACGTACAAGCACAATATCGTCGTCGTCATGAAGAAGCCGGTGAAAAACCGAAAGGTCCGCTTTCCCACGCAGCTGCCTAGGACACCGCAGTGGTGATCGAACTCCTCGACGCACACATCGCAGAACTGACAGTGCGTGCTGCGTGGAGGTCGACGAATGTGGCACGTCCGGCAAACCGCACAGCTCACTTCGAAGGGCTCACCAGACTTATTCGTGACTTTGGTGAGTACGTTCAGCTTGTGCGGCTCTTGTTCGACAGGGCGAGGCTCCAGTATGCCAGGATCGAGCGAGACGCACAGGAGCACACACGCGATGGAGGCGAGCGCGAAGACGATGACAATCAAAAAGGTCCACCACTCATGCGCTGAGGGCACGCCCACGAGGAAGAGCACGACGACAATCAAAATAATGACCGCGACAACGATGGCGTGCCAGCTGTCTTTGTTGACGAGGAAGCGACCACCGCAGATGGGGCGTAGATTACCGTAGGACCGCTTGGCCTTGGGGCTTTTGTGTGTCGTCTGCGGAGAAATGACGCGCTGTTCATGCGCCGGCGTCGTACACACGTCGAGCTCACGCACCTCGGCCCCACTTGGCGCCGTGATGATCACACTGGTCGTAGGCCCACGGCCCTCTCCTGCCGATGCCGCCGCGATGCCGTCGGGTAACGTCAACGGCGGCTGCGGCCCTCGCGTCGCCCCGCTATGCGTGTGGTTGCTGGTCATCGTCCTTCCTGGGCTGGACCGGAGGCTACCACTCACAGTGGAGTGCGAGCCGCCGTCGATGGGTTCATTGGTACTGCTTCGAGGACTCAACGGCACGCGCGGTGCCGACACACGCTCGCCATGACGGCCGTGGTGCGTCTGCGACAATCCCCACTGCACAGGGTCGGCCGAAGGCAGCGAGTATGCGCTGCTGTCGAGCGGTACAGCACAAGACGTCGGAGCCGTGGGTGAAGGTCCGCCTCGTGGCACGTCTTGTCCATCGTGCAGGAGGTGCGATGTGGCCGGCGTAAAGATGGAATCTGCTCGGAAGGTGGTGGTGCCATCATCAGTACCTTGAAACATTGGGAGGAAGAGAAAAAAAAAAAAAAGAAAAACGTAAGCGTGCGTGTGTAATATGAGTTTGGCACAGTGCGAGTCCAGTCGCAGAGCAGGCCAACCAGTAGGCCCTCCAGGAGGTCCGAAGTAAACAGATGCACGGTAGGAGAGCGAATGAGAAACAGGAAGAGGGAGAAGAAGAGTGAGAACAGCGAATGATCAGCAGCAGCAACACCAACAACGGTACATCAATAGGCCAAGTTTGTGTCAAGACCTTTGAATGCTCGCGGAATCCTTTGTCGGCGTCACCGTAAGAAGACGGAGAATGGGAAGAAGGAAGGTTCATCGTTCCGCGGCACACCCGCTTTAACCCATCTTAGACTTTTCTTTTTCTTTTTCTTTTTTTCTTTTTTTGTGTCTTCCTACGCACTCATGCGATCAAAAGAAACAGGAAACAGAAGAGTGAGAGGGGGAGAGCACACACACACACACACCAACATCGCTATCCCCACCACCACGTCTCGATAACTTCTCTCTCTTCTTCCATTTCACATTGTCGAATCAACATCGCCGTCGACGAGCAGCCCGTCCGTATTTGGCATGAAGACGTCTGCATTTTTCCAAGTTAGCATCGTCTCCACATTGATGCGCATCAAGGCCGAGAAGTCCTCTGGCTCGCAGTGCGGTGTCGTGGAGAACTGAAGGAAGAAGACGTCGGGCATCGTGAGCATGTGCGCGCTTGAGGCCGGTGTCAACTCCTGCCACGGCACGCGCGTCGACAAGACAAGCGGAAATATCTCACGGGTCTCTCCCAGAGCCGCTTGTGCACATCGGCGCGCTAACACGGCCAGGCACCGCCGCACGTACCAGCACAATGTGATCAGACGCCGCGTCGGCATGTCACGCGCAGACAGCGTCACCTTCGCGCCCTCACCGGGCACCGCCGATACCAGCCGCGTGGACACGAGAAGCCCCGTAGCGAGCTCGTCGGCGTTGCCACCTTTTCCCTCCTTTCTCTCGTTCGCCGTTTCCGCCTTGTTGTGACTGCCGTGTGTGAGGCACCATTCGCGCTGAGCACAATCGGAGGCCGCCACCTCGCGCGGCGCCGTCCAGCGCACGCCACCGCCAAGTACCTGGCGAATACGTGCGTACGGGTAGCCGCGCGTACCGGGCTGCACCTTGACCGGCCAGCACACACCATCTTCGAGTCGCAGAAGCAGACCGAAACACATGGGAAAAGCGTAGCGACGATTGGGATTTTGTGTGTCGACAGCCCAATCGCTCACGTACGTGTTTAAGCTCCAGAAGCACAGACCATCCTCGCGCAGTCGGTGCTGCACGGTCACCGTGCACGCGCGCGGTGAAGGCGATGAGGAGGCCGCGGCTGGTGTTTCCACGACGCCTTGACCACCGGCGTGACAGAGCACATCCGCCAACGCACGCTCTGTGCTCAGTACGGAAGTCGAGGTGCCGTCCGGCCCGTGCGCGACGGGAAAAAAGGTGCGAAAAAGGCGACCAAGCGTAGGCCCGGCGTGCTGACGCATGCGGATGCCGCCGACCACGTACCACTCGACGTGCAGTAAGGAGAGCGGTGCGTCCTCCGGCCTCACGGCACGCGATAGGTCCGGTAACAACGTGCTGCCATCGTTATCATCCGCCCCACTTGTGTGCGCCGATGCGGAGGACGGCGCGGGGACGAGCCAGGCTTGCAATACACTCAACGCCTCTTCCGCGGTCTTCAGTCGCGCTTCACAGAACGCCGCTGTTCCTGTCATCTCCTCTTGTGCCTCCGCGGCGCCGTCCGCTTGATCACCGGGGCTGGTATCGCCTCGGCTCGCAGGAGGCGTCTTCACCGTGCGTGCGTAGTGCTCAATGACAGCGTGGAGCCAGGCGGGAATCGCGCCACGCCAGGGCATGTCGTGCATCGCCGCCGCCATGTCATCCGAGCCCGCGTCGAAATGTGCCATCGAGGACGTGAAGGTCTTCAGACACATTTCTGCGAACACGCGCGCGGCGTCGTCTTCTTCCTCCTCACCGGCACCCGTCGTCGTGGCCGGCACCGTGCAGGGCTTCAGCCGCCAGCGCGGGTGAAGGCCCACGCGACAGGCCAGCAGCACACAGGACGTGGCATCCGGACTCATCAGGAAGGTCTCCGACTTGTGTGCGGAGGCGAGGGCGTCTGGAGTGGGTGGGGCCGAAAGGGCGAGACCCACTTCTCCCTGGAGCACCACACTCACACACGCACGCGCACGGTGGTCGCGGCTCAAATCGATCGCGTACGGCAGTCGTGTCTCTGCGCGTCCGGGCATCTCCGCTGCGGTGGCGAGAGTCTGTGCCCCGTCGCCCACCAGGTGCGGCGGTTGCTGACGCCTCGCGAGCTCACTCACGTCGGCCCAACTCGGCCTGCTCGCGTTGACGTCGTCCGCATCCGACGCGGCAGTCGCCGCCACATCTACCGCACGCTGGCTCATCGACGTCGAGGCTCCTGTCGCCGCCGTGCTCGTCTCCGTCGTGGCGAGAAGATATGTCGGGGGTGGGTGCGGTAGTCGACGCGACAGTGGTGCGGCCTCAGCCGCGCGTGCGGCCACATCTTCCGTCGAGGCCCATGAGCAGCGAACAAGCGCGTGCGGGGTGTTGAGAAAGAGCGAGGGGTACGGCATCGGTCGCTCCACCGTGACCGCCGAGGTGGTCGCAGCGACGGGTACCGTCTCTTTACCGTCGCCGCACTGCTCGCGTGGCGCGTCTACTTTGTTCTCGTCATCGATGGCCTCATCGACTTCGCGCCGCTGACCCAAAGCATATCGATACAACTGACGTTCGATGAGCCGCACCACGTGATCGAGAAAAGCAGTGTCACCACTGCCGGTCTTGGGGTCTTCGGTACGCTCACCGTACTCCGCGATACCCATCGCCTCCGTCGGGGCGATGTTGTAAAAGGGCATTGTGCCACACAGAGAGAGAGAGAGAGGTACAGACGCACGCGGGGTTAATAGAATAAAAGCTTAAAATGAAAATTCGAGGACTTCGATTGCCAGTCGCCTCTTGCGGTCGTCCACGTCACGAAAAAATGGTGGAAGCAAATAAAAACCACCACAACAAAAAGCGGTAAAAATGAACCAGAAAGGATCGTTGATAAGCCACCAACGTCAACGTGCTTTCTCTCACAGCGCCAGAGGATAAATGAACACATGAGAGAGAGAGAGCCAATACAGATGACAAGATGACAAGATGACGAGGGAGAGGGAGAGGGATGATCAATAGAGAGAGAGAGCGCGTACTCTGTGACGCCCTGAGTACACACATCAATAGGGGACAGAAGGAAAAAGAAAGCACAGTCAAATCGCCGACAAGAGAGTGCTGTCGTGACACAAACGCACCGCACACACCAGGCGGTTCAACCGTGCTCTTTGTGGATGTTCCCCTTGTTCTCGCACTTGGGTCTCGATGCCGCTGGGGCGTGCTCTCCGAGGATCAAGGAGAGTGAGGCGCCGTTACACACTCAGACTGACGCTCCTTCGTCCCGTGGTACGACGGAGACACACTCCTCCTCGTCGAAGAGGTTACGCATTAAGCCAAAGAGAAAAATAGATTTCTCTCTCGGTGTACGAATGCAATACGTTTTTTTTTTTTTAAAGTTTATTGAAGGAAAATGAATAAAAGAAATTTGTTGAAACGGTGATCAATCACGAGGCCACGCTGTGAGGCACTTCACACAGACGCACAGAAAAGGCCTCGAGTTTTCCCACTTGGCGCGAGCGCGAACAAGAAATAGAAGAAGGACACATGAGCTGGAGAACATGAAAAAGAAGATACACAGGATAGAGGGCATTGGGGAGAGAGAGAGACCTGTGATGCGGCATCAACACGTGCGTGTTGCTCCAATCCATCACCTCCAGCCTCACCCCGTCTTCCGTCCGCGTCTCCTCTCCTTCTCCACTCACGCTTTCTTCAACCCGCCCACATTAACGACGGCGGCGGCGGATCATGGACTTCTTCTTCTTGCCGGGCAGAATGATACCGTCGTGGACCTTCTCGAACCACTTCATGGCCTCCTCCTTGGTGACGTGGTGGCCGTGGCCGACGCGACCGCAGCGGCGCTTGCGGTGCGCAACGCGCTCACCGCGGCGGCCGAGGACGACGTAGAAGTCCATACCGTAAATACCGGTGGAGGGGTCGTACTTGATACCGAGATCAATGTGCTCGCTGATGCCAAAGCCGAAGGAGCCGGTGTCGGCGAAGTTGAAGCTCTTGAGCTCGAACTCCTTGACCTTGAGGCCCTTCTCGAGGAGCTCCTCAGCCTTCTTGCCGCGGACGGTGCAGTGCACGGCGATCTTCTCGTTACGGCGAATACCGAAGGTACGCACGGTGAGACGAGCGCGGGACAGCACGGGCGTCTGCTCGCACAGCTGCTCGAGCACCTTGGAGGCACGGGTCAGGCGATCGCCACTCTCACCAACACAGATGTTGATGCAGAGCTTGCGCACGACGATCTCGCGCATCGGGTTGGAGGCCTTGCTTTCGGCAACCATTTTTTCGATCACGGATGTGGGAAAAAAGAGGGATGATATGAATCACCTGTTTGTTGTGTTATGTTGTGTTGTTGTGAGAGAGAGAGAGAGAAATGGAAAAAGAAGAAGTGACATGAGTGTGACGCGCGCCGCGCGCCCATGATTGAGGGAAAGGAGAGAGGGATGCGGCGCGTCTATCAGACACACAGATCGCGTTTTACGTGGTGACACGCGCGTTGTGAGGAAAGGAAAAGACAGTGCAGGCATTTGAGCAAGCTGAAGATCGTATTGGTGACGCTGTACCCGAACGCTGACATTTCGTCGTCGTTTTCCCCATCCACGTATGTGTCGCCTCACCGCTCTTCACTTCGCTTCTGTGATTACACGCACAAAAACAAACGAACAACAACAAACAAACAAACAAAAAACAGAAAAAACCCGCCGAAGTGCGCAGAAGCATGTGGAATAGGGTATCGCTCGACTAGCGTCGGTTCGTGCGATCCGCGGTATCTCATTCTTGTCTCTGTGCACCTCCTCTCAACCGTTTTTTTTTTTTTTTGGTGTTGTTGCATGACGTGCTGTCGTTCGTTTTTTTTTTTTTTTCATGTCAGTTGTATACACAGAATCGTAGTGAACGCAAACAAACAAAGACGAGCTGGAAGACGCTCAGAAGCGACCAACCAGCGCGTTGATCGGGGAGCCCAATTTTTATTTTTCGACGGCAAAGAAGTAGGTACGGGGTGCTTGCGTCGCGTGTTTTAGAACACAACAAGCTAGAAACGAAAGCGTCTGTGTGTGTGGGATAGATAGATAGAGATAGAGATAAAGAGAGAGAGAGTGAGAGGTGTCCTCATTCCGTATGAACCTCCGCACATACGTGTCGCCCATGTCAGCCGCCCCGTTTTTCTTCTCTCCATTCCGTCAGATTAGCTGCAGTCGTCAGGCAGATGCGTGCACAACCAGTCCAGACCTTCGTACAGTCCATCCCCACTGCGCGCACAACAGCCCTGCACAAACCACTTACGACCGACCAGCAGCTTCCCAAGACCATTCACCGGATCACGAAATCCGAGTGTGTTGACAATCTCCGCCGGCATCATTCTGTGTGGTAAGTCTTGCTTATTACACAGCACAAGCAGCACCGCATTCGCCAAGATAGGCTCGCACAAGAGCGTCTGGATCTCTTCCTTGACTTCCATGATGCGAGCGCGATCGTTGCTGTCGATGACAAAGATGATCGCATTGGCACCGTCGTAGTAGTGCTTCCACAGCCCTCGCAGTCTTTTTTGACCACCAACATCCCAAAGATGAAAAGTCACATTACGATACTCGACGGTGTCCACATTGAAGCCGATGGTGGGCACCGTTTCACGCTCTTCGTTGAGCTTGAGTTTGACGAGAATGGTGGTCTTGCCCGCCGCATCGAGGCCCACCATGAGGATGGTGGCCTTCTTCTTGGCAAACATGCCTTCGAACCAACTCATGATGTTTCCCATGATGGCGTCTTGAGTGTTGTCCGCGTCTTTGTTTTTTGTTTTGTTTTGTTTTGTTTCGCGGTGTGTGTGTGTGTGTGCGTTCGTAGGGGGTCGTCTATCGCTTGATTCAAACACGGATGGTGAAAAAGAGGACCAGCGAGTCGACACAAAACCGGACTGTGACGGTAATGATAACAACGACAGCAAGCACAGCAAATGAGAGCAGCAAAACAAAACAAGTCAAACAAGATATAAAAGGAAAAAAAAGACAGGTGCGCGTCCTGGTGGATTCCGGCAAATGAATGAGTCCGGCACGCGAAGAAGGTACACAAACGCGCGCACACAGGGATCACTGACGCGCGCCTCGAGCACAGCCTGTACGGTACTGAGGATCTGCAAAATGGAAGGCGGCGGCGGCGACGGAAAATATTTATAATTAGAAGCACGGATAGAAAAGATAGAGCGAGAGCGAGAGAGAGAGAGAAACGAAGTAACACTTCGGAAGCGTGATGGCGCGCATAGATGTCCATACTAGCCTCGTTGGCAGTCTTCAAGAGGGAGGAAATGACGACGGCGATCGACTCTCTCTCCAGCCGCCCCAGATGTCGTTCTCTTCAAGTGTCTTTGTGTGTGTTCTCCTTCGTGCGGCGTGTTGCCTACGCAAGAAGAGCCCGTCACACCGACCGCATCGGCCGAGGAGGGATTGTACACGTCGAGAAGAGATCCTCCCCCTCCCGGTAGCGAGAGCGCGTCGGCAATAAAATGCATGACATGGTGCGACGCGGCGACCCGCCCGTGTTCAGTCGTTTTTGAAAAAAAAAAATTTCTTGAGACTCTTTGCGTGCACGCAGCGAAGAAGACAGCCTGTGACTCATCTCCCTTTTTCTTTCTTTACTTTTTTTTTTTTTTTGAATCGCTTGACGGCTGCGTTCTCTCTCGTTGACCGTCTGTTGCCGCTCGCTGGATAACAGAGATTGGCACTTGAGAAGACAGCTGAACACAACAAGACAAAACAAGAAAGAAAAAAAGAAAAAAAAAAAAAGGATAAAGACACATTTAATCTCAGTGCTTTTTTTTTGTTTTTGTTGTTTTTAATCGATCGCACGCAGACGCACGCCCCCGCACACGTGCGTACATACGTTTCTTAGTAGCAAAAAAGTACAAACCAACACTGATTAATCGCATAGTTAACGAACGACTTGTCCAAAAAAAAAAAATTCACACACACACGAAGCTTAACAAGCAAACACACATACTCACACGAAAACCTACTCACTTCTTAGATTTGGAGGCTTTCTTGGCGGCTTTGCTGCCGCTCGAGACAACGCGTGACGCGCCAGCACCTTTGCTGCCGTTCACCGCCTTCATCTTTGCGTTCCCACCCACGGACGTCACGCGCGCGGTGGCGATTTTCTTCGCGGGCTCCGCGGCGGCCTTCTTCTTACCGCCGCTCGCCGCTGTACCGCCACTGTGAGTCACCCGACGAGGAGAGGCATCGTCCATGCCGAACACGTACTCCTCGGGGGCATCGCCGGCGACGTCGAAGCTCATCGTGACAGGACCTTCCTGATCCTCCTCATCGTGATCTTCCTCGTTCTGGGTGGTCTCAGCCGCACGCGCGGCATCGCGCTGTGCCTTCTCCGCTAACCACGCCACGTTGTCCTTCGTCAGTGCACGACCGGCGACTGGCGCGAGCGCGTCGAGAGTCTCGAACTCGACCGTCACCGGATGTGGAGCATCCGGATTAGACTTCCCGTAATAGTTCGTCGTCGGCGGAGGCAGTTGAAGAGGCTTCGAGAAGTCAATGCGGTGTCCGTCCTCGACACCGTAGAGCTGCTTGTCCAGCACCGCGTTGGTGTTGAGGTTGGTCGGGGAGAGATCGTTCGTCCGCTGCTTGACGGCGGGATTCACAAAGTGAAACCTCCTTTCAGGATCCTGCAGAGGTACCGACGTGATCGCACCCTTCACTGTCAACTCGAGCTTCTTGTGCAGACGAGAGAGCCGCGCATCCACGTTCTTTTTCTCGTTGGCAGCGAGGATGCGACGGTGTGTGCGCTTCCACTTGGAGCGACTAGACTTGGCCATTTTTCTGTTTCGTTTTCCCCCTTTGGTTCGCGAGGGTTGTGAGGAGAGGGGGGGGGGGAGGGGAGGGAGAACCGAAACAACAGCGACAGGGAGAACCTTCCTGTTGATGACACACAAGATTTAAAAAAAAAAAAAATAAAAAAAAAATAGCGGGAGAGCGGATATGTGGAGGCTGATGTGTGCACGAGGGTGAAGGAGCGACATCAGCAATCAAGATCAGAAAAGCAATTTGAAACACCTATGCGCGTGGTCAACCTCAAAAGAAACCAGTCTCAAGCGGATGAGCAGAGCGCGTGGATACGTGGCGAGGGGAAGGCGGCGCAAAAAGAGAAAAAAGAAGAAGCAGCGAAAGCAATAGCACAAAACACACAAAAGGTTTCTCTCTACGCTACATCCTTCTGCAAATCTTTTTTTTTTTCTTTTTCTGTTCGCACCACACGCCACGTGACGTCTGAGAGTCGATTGCACACTCCTTCCTATCTGATTGTTGTTTGCTTAATATTAACTGTAGATGAGCAATTGAAAAGACACGCGAATGAGGGAAAAGGAAAAAAAAAAAGGACAACAGAAAGGACAATAGAGGTGAGTAGCCCGTCAGAAAACGGGTCGAGCTGAAACGTCTATCCGTTATTTGTCCCTCCTCTTTGGTTGATTCATGTTTTCTTCTTCTCCTTTTCCCAAATACAAACAACAACAAAAGAATAACAACAACAGCAACAACAAATCAAAACACGCCACGCGCAGCCGAGCAAGCGATCGACTCGTTAGCACTCATCACACTCGTAGGCGTCATCCAGATCGTCTGTCATCTCGCCATCATCGAAGGTCGGTGATGGCACCATGGCGCGAATCGCGGCCGCCGTGAGCTCAATCGTCGGTTGCTGTGTGTGGCGTGACCCGGCCCAGTCCGTCTGTCCTTGCCGTACGCTTGGTGCGACCGGTGTACTCAACACCGAGGAGCTGTTGTTCTTCTGTGGAGAGCGGCTACGCATGACGAGCGGACCTTCTTCGGGATCGTCTCCTGACACAAGAACTTCCACATCCGCTTGCGTCCCGCCTTTTCGTGACATCACCGGGGTCGACGTGGCGATCTGCTTTCGCACCGTCTCGGGCGCCTTTGCCGGATTGTGTGGACGTCTACCTTGTGGCAGTGCGTCGCTTGGTGGTGAGAGGTTGGCTGCCGCTGAGGGTGATGGGGTAGATTGGGCGACCGCGGCACTGCCCGCGCGTGGCTGTGGGGGATGTGACGGTTGGGCGCCGCCTGGCACCGTCCCAGCGGCGGGAAGTCGCGATGCACGCGCGTGGGCTGTCACGTGTGGTGCCGGCACGTGAAAAGGCTGAAGTGATTTGTGCGGCGAGGTCGGCTGCTGCTGCTGTTGTTGTTGTTGTGAGGGTGTTTGATGAGTGTGGTGAGCGGGAGGCATCACCATCATCGGTGTCGGGTACATGTACACACCCATCGTCTGCCCCATCTGAGAATAATACTGCTGCTGCTGCTGTTGCTGCTGGAGTTGATAGTAGTAGAGAAACTGTTGCATGTCCTGGCTGAGCACAGGCATCAGCCCCATGACACCTGGTGTCATCATAGTGTTCGGATCGGCTGGGTTCATCATCATCATGGGCATGCCCGCCGTCGCGTACGGATTACCCGCGACGTACATGTGTGCCTGTCGCACGTGCGCGTGCGGCTGCTGGTAGTACATGGCCGCGGCAGAAGCGGCGTCTCCAACCTCCATACCCTCACCGCCACCACCGCCACCACCACCACCAGGTCCAGACGTCGGCGACGCCATCTGCACTGTGGAGTCGTTCATGTACGGTGCTGTGGGTTGTGGCGGCTGGCTGTGGTGCGTCGATGGCCACGCACCAGACGCGTCCCCGCTGGCACGCGCGGTCCCTCGCCCACCCGCTGCCACAGCTGTTCCCATGATCGGTGCGACATCGGCTTCTGCCTTCGCCAGCAGACGGTTGTTGTCGTCGGCTTTGTGTTCCTGGGCGGTTGAGCGTGGTGGGGAGGACGGGCCGTGCGCCGACGGGTGCCGCGCGACCGGTAAGGAAAGCGAGGTCATGGACGCGGTCGCCGCCGCGGCGGCAGCGGCTGCCGTACTCGGCGAGTCCGCGCGCTGCTTCGGGAAGCGCGTGATGTGCGCGGCTGAGGCACGCGCTGGGTCCAGCTCACTTCCGACACTGCGCGAACGCGTAGAAGACAGACCGCTGCTCATCGACCGTGGGGGTGGCCGCACGCGCTGTTGCGGCGGTGGTCCTGCCGGCACCGCACCGCCGTTTCGATCGCACGTCGCTGTCGGTGCCGGTCTCCCTTGCTCACCACGCGCCTGTGGTAGAGACGGCTGCTGTGTAGAAGGCGTGGATAGGGGCCCTGAAGCCTCATTCGCGGGGCGGGACCTATCATATTGTTGTTGTTGTTGTTGCTGTTGTTGGTGTTCCTGATACTGCGCGATCAGTCGTTCATGAACACGGTAGAGGTCGTGTGCGGCCCCCATCGGGTTCAGCCACTGGAGTAGGTACTGTAGCGTACACCCACCCGTGTGTGGTGCGGATGAAGCCATCGGCGGTGGCGTCGCGTACGTGGCGAACCACCAGCACAGCTCCTGAAAAGCACGCATGCTGGTCATGCGCGCGGTGAGGTCGTACTCCGGATCGAAAGGTGAGGTCATGTGGAAGTGCTGGCCGCGACGCGCACACATATACGGCTTCACCACAACCGTCGAGTTGCCGTCCGCGTCAAAATGAATGCCTGTTGTTTCGTAGTTGAAGGCACACCCAAAATAGTGGCAGAAGTCGTAGAAGAGCGGCGAGACAGACGTCCGCTCACTGCTGAGGTAGTCGATCGCCCACTCCTCGAGGGCCGCGTCGTGAAGAGCGGCCTCATCCACACTCTCGCCGCGTGTACCGAGGTCAGCAGACGGGTGCTGGGAGGTCTTCGCTGCGGAGTCGTGGGGCCTGTCCATCGCGCTCGTGGTGGCGTTGGTGGTCGCTGGCGGATCCGGCGCACGTACCTCGGCCGCGCGTAAGATACCATCACGCGCGTCGTGTGGCTGTGGCTGTGGCAGCGCGTGCGCCTCGGTGCCGGTTGATTTCTCTTCCGACACACGGGCCGGCGCGGGGCTCTGGTGACTCGCCGCGTCAGCCACGGCGCACTCGAGCGAAGGAGACGGCGCGGAGCGGACCACCATTGAGGCTTGCCGCGGCACAGGAGGCGTCGATGGCACAAGAGGCTGTGCGATCTGTTCGTGTGGTAGCGGCGGCGGCTCGAGGAAAGAGAGCACCACATCCCGCACCTGCCGCCAAGGGTCCTCTGTAGTCGTCGCGGACGACGTGCTGTCGCCTGCTGCCTGCGCGTCTACAGCGTTCTCGACTGCTGGAGTGGCCGGTGCGGTTGCGCTCGGGGCCGGCTGCAGTGTCGCATTGTACTTGGTTGTCGTTTTGTTGTTCATCCACGATGCCGCCGCCGCTCGGCGTCCGTCATCGACGGCGTGGAAGTACGCGTTGAGCAGGTGTTCAAGCACCGCCATCGTGGGCACGGACGAGCGTAGCGCGTGTGATGTGGTGGCCTCCGCCGCGGCCGCGGGGCTGTGAGAGGCTGACGTGCTCCCGACTTTAGCAGGGCTGCGGATGCTCGCATCGTCGTGCCTTTCCGCCTCCGCTTCCGCATCGATTTCACCAGCCGATGGGCGGCTCTTCTTGTCTTGCTGCGACTCGCCACCGATCGCCGCCTTGTGTCTCTCCGGCTCCTCATCGGAGGCGTGCAGGACGAGGCCATCGTGCGCAGGGATGTGAACGGCAAAGAAGGCTTTCATGGCGTCCTCGCGCTGTCGCAGCATCTCCACCACACGCTTCACGCACTCGTTGAAGAAGTGCCGGACCATGAGGTAAATCACAAACGAGGTCACCCCACCAGGTTCGTTCTCACCGATCCCGGTACGACACACGAGGTACTTGAGGAAGAGAATGAGCTGACGCGCTTGTGGAAAACGCGTGACCAGCTGACGTGTGAGCTGCATACTCCGCCAGTGCTCACCGCCGGCGAAGGTGATGTCTGCCTTCATACCCGTCGCCTTCTCCGTCACTTTGATCACCGGCACACGCGTGGAGATGATTGTCTGCACGTAGTAGAGCGGCCCCTCCTCCACCGCCACATAGCTCGGGCGGAAGGTGGACTGTCCAGATGGCGCGTAGGCGGCTGCCCTGTCAGGGGCCCGCGCGTCGGAAGCCGACTCAGCCGACTGCGGCGGCCCCGGCCGACGTCTGAAGAGCGGCTCTTGAGCGCCGGTGGCGGCACTAACAGAGGGCGTTGTGGTGTCTGTGGTCTCGGCCTCTGTACGCTCATCCCTGCGCGCATCGTGGTCGTCGGATGGTTCGGCTACGTCCCCTTCCGCGGGCACGTGCGGGCCCGGCGGCACCATATCGGCTGTCTCCTCCGTCGGAGGCCGCAGTGATGTGGGAAGCCCACCTAGCGGCGAGTTTAGCGGCTCCGCTGAAAGCGCGATGGGACTGGCAGTGGGGCTCGCACTAGGCACGCCCACCGCTTCCAGCACACTGGCCGCTGTCACCGCGGCGGACTTGGTGCTAAAGGTGTAGTCGTGCTCAATTTGGACGCGGTAAACCGTCTCTGCCTGCACCAGATCCTCGGTGTCGCGGTAGATCTCGTTCACGTCGGCCCCCGAGTCCGCGCCGCCAGTGAGGTGATGCAGGACCTTACCCTGTGTGCGGGTCGGCTTCGTGGCGGTGCCGAGAAGTGCCGTCGCGTCGCCGGTGCTTCCAGGGCTGTAGAGACTGTTGCTCATACTACTGGTGCTCTTGTTGTGGACCTCACCTTGACCAGCTGCGCTCTTCTGTGTCTGCGTGGGGGGATCAGCACTCGCCACGTGCACACTGTTGCCGCCGTTCGCGCCACTTCCCTGGCTCCACCGACCAGCGTCACACCCGGATGAGATCGCATCCGCTTCTGCTTTCTCTGCCATCGCGATCGCGGCCATCACGGCCTCGTCGTCTTCCGTGTTGGTCACCGCGACGGCGACGCTTTCCTGGCCGCGGTTGGCCAGCCCGCCCGTCGCAGGACTCGCTCCTGCACCAGCGCCCGTCTCGTCAGCCATGGAGGTTGGCCACAAGAGCGCCGTGTGCGAACGGGAAAACGCCACACGATCCTGCCGGGGCGATAGCTTTGGCTGCTGGAGCGCAGTGGTGGCCTCACCTGCGATCGCATTCGCCCTCTGCCCGCTTTCGCTGCACGTCGGTGGGGAGGAAGACGCGGCTGCTTCCGCAACCGTGTCGTCCTTCTCGAGGGCGGCGTGCGTCCCTGCTGTAGCTGCAGCTGCCGCCTCTTGGATGCGCCGGAGCCCGACCACGTCGACGGCCTCTTCATCGATCAGCGCGAGCCGCTCCTTCGCCTCTGTGAGCGTCACCGCATCGACCTGCAGCAAGGCGCTGGCGACTGTGTACAAAGCTTCTAAAGGCAGCGTGGGTTGGTACTGAACGACGAGGAGATCAATATCGCTCGAGCTCAGAGCCAGGCCAGTCGTCACGGAGCCGTGTACGCGTACCTCCACGCTGCACTTCGCGTTGAAGGACGCGCGTGTGATGGCGCGGATGTTGTCAAAGAAGGACTCGCGCATCAGCTTCTCTTCAGATGTGAGTGTGAGACAGGCCTCAATAAATACGGGCAGGGTGGCGATGAGATCGAGCTGAGGCATCATGCCAACCGCCCACGCTTGCTGTTGCTGCTGCTGTGCGCCGACCCGATCGCTGTACGAACCGCCACCCCCACCGTGGCTGTTCAACGCATGGAAATGACCATCCGCTGTTGCCGATGCGGACGTAACGGGTAAGGAAAAGCCCGTCCCTGTCGCAGAGCCAGTGGCGTGCCCAGCGTTCGCGTCGATGCCGTTCCCCGTGTACGCACCCCCACCAGCTCCGGCACCCGTGCTGCTCGCAGAGCCAGTTGCTGGCAGGCGGAACGATGAACGCTCTGGTTGTTGTGACTGGTACTGCGGCTGGTAGTAGAGCTGCTGATGCTGATGAGGGTGATGTATGTGGTGAGGAAGGTGTGAGGGTTCCCCACTCGCACCGATCGTCGCGGACACGCCACCCATCGGACTCGTCGGCGAGGCCGGCACGATGCTTCCAGTACCACCTCCTCCACGGCCACGCTGCGACTGTGAGCGTGTGGTGCCTCCTCCACGGCGGGTGCTCGGGCCCGCGCTCCCGAGAGCGGGCGTTTGTGCCTCATCGGCTGGCGTTGCGGGCGCGATGTCGGCGTTTGGTACGACTCTGTCTGGCTGTGCAGAGGTGGGTGATGCCAAGGACCACTCATGTCCTGCGCCGGCGCTGCCAGTACGCACCCCACCGGCGAGAGGTGATTGTACATCCGCCATCGCCACCATCGGAAGATGTGCACCCACACGCGCAGGGGGCTGTCCCGCACCCAGCACAAACCCAAGTGGCGACTGCTGTGTCGGCTGACGCGGCAGCTGATGGTGGTTGTGATGATGGTGGTGGTGGTGATGGGTGTACATCATCGATGGAGACGGCCACGCAGCCGCCGGTGCGCTATGAAGCCGTTCCGCTATACCCCCATGCCACCCCGCATCCGCACTTCCGGTGCCGTCCATGTCGACCAAGACATGATCGGCTGCTGCTGCTGCTGCTGCCGCTGCCGCGGCTTTTTCCTTCTTGTTCCGCTTCGCGCGAGCCTTCTTCGACAGCGGAGCTGCTGCGACGGTCGCGGCGGCTTCTGCCCCAGTGTTCTGTGCGGATGGCGCCGTCGCTTCGGGGACGGAAGCCCCTGTCGAGACTGTTTCCGTGTGCTCAGCGGCGTGTGTAGCGTCGGTCGGTTTTACTCCACTCACATCACTGTGGCCGTTCTTTTCATGAGAGGACGTCATCTCAGGCCCTGACATTGTTGCCGACGATGTTGTGCCGGCACTTAGGCCAGCGGCTGGTATGAGCATCTCTGGCACGACGTTTGTGGGGCTGGTCGTGCCGTTACGGCCGATAGTAATCTTCACGGTAGACGATGCGGACAGCGAAGGAGAAACACTCACACCGCGGCGCGCAGCGTCACTGTAGCTTGAAACCGGCGACGATTCCACCACCTCGCTTGCTGTCGTCACGGATTCACTCACGCTTCCCTCGACGGCTTCCAATGATGCGTGACGAGGGTGCATCGCCTTCACGTGGGCGGCCATGCTCACTGCCCCGCCAGGCACAGCTTTAACCGCAGCGGCAGGTGTTGGATGCACCGCGGGTGAGGATGATTCCACTGTCTGTGCGGCTCCTGCATCATGGACGTCGGCGGCTGCGTAGGCGGGCGTGGCGACGCTCGCGCTGGCCGAGGCGCTGTCTCGTCGGGCCAACACGCCTTGCTCAGGCGTCGCTTCCGCGGTCACGTCTGCTGCAGCCGCCGATGGCGCCTCCGATGTCTTCCGTGCGTGTGGGGGCCGGTAGAGCGGCTTCGTACCGGTCTCGGCGCTGGTGCTCGCCGTGTTGTTGTTGTTGTTGTTGTTGATCACATTGGACACGTGACCGTGATGAGTCGGTGTGCCACTGCTGCCACCGGCCGCCGCTGTGGCGGCCACGCCCGTGCTTGAGACCAGCGTCGGTGTGCCGGAGCCGTGCGCACCACTGCTGCTGCTGCTGCTGCCTCCGAGTACGCGATCGAGAAAAGACGGCCCACACGGTGTCGTCATCGCAGCGGCCGTCGTGGTTGCCGAAGTGCCTGCTGCGCTGGACGTCTCCGCGACATGTCTCTTGGCGCTTCGTGCGGCGGCGGCGGCCTCATCGGCTGGGGTGAGATCACGCCGCAGTACATCCACCACGAGCGCGTCCGTCAACGGCTTCGAGCTGGCCCGACCTGGCGACGTTGAGGTAGACGTCGGCGGGGAGGACCTTGCTGCGGCGTGTGGTGATGTTCCGCCATTTGCAGATGGGCCGACCCCGGCAGACTTTGTGCGCCGCCCGGCTGTGCGGTTCATTGTGTGAGCGCGGTCAACGTGAGCGTATCCCTGCTCAGTGACCACACAGACAGCACAAGGGGACGAGAGAGAGAGACAAGCGCAGCAAATAGACAACGAAAAGCGAGAACACACACACACGCACAAAAGAAAAAGAAGAAGAGGGGAGCGTGCGTGTCTGAGAGAGGTCCAGCTCTGATATGACCAGCCACAATACGAAAGGAAGGGACGAAGAAAAAAAAAAGTAAGAACTACGTAAACAGTGTGAGTTAAGGGGATCCTAATCACTGCTTATTTTACTGTGTGTTCCTTGTGCTTCGCAACCAGTATAGTATGGGAGAGCATGCGTGTGTGTGTATGTGTGTAAGGAGGAGCGCGAGTTGTGTCGTCAAAGAGACGTAGGAGCGAGTTTTACTAGGACGAAGCCTTCATGGGACCCCGACGACAACCATGTAGCCAACGGCGTCGGCACGTCGCTGTCTGGGAGAGCGTTTTTTTTTTTTTCAACGCAGATCTTCCGTTCGACTCGCGAAGCTCGCTGACGGTGTGTGGGTGAGCGTTCAACACCACGCCACCACAACAGCAGCAGCCAGTCAACACTGTTGCTCTAGCGTGTAGCCTCCGTGTGCGTGAGCGCGCGCATACGCCTACCCCCAAAACACCAGAGCGCGACAGCAAGGAAATAGACAACGGTGTGCTTCGCATTGTTCTTTCAACGCTTTTTTTTTTTCGCTGCGAGCCAGCTTCTCCAGCGCCACGCTATCGACACATTGTGTAAGAAGGACAAAGACAAGAAGAGCTCAAAGAACTCTTCGCGCGGTACGTCGCAACACACACACACATACAATGAAATCAAACAGCGGTGAACGTGGAACAGGAAGAGGCGCGGACGGGGAAAAAAAGGCCAAGATGATCCGGGGTTAAACCAGTTCGGCAAGGGAGAGAAGTAAGAAGAGGAAAAAAAAAAGAACACATGATTGTGCATCTATGAGTATGCCAACAGAGACACGTACCCGACTTCGGTGTCCACTCAGTGAGCAGCGTTGGACACAGCCTTGGTGCCCTCAGCCATCGCGTGCTTGGCCAGCTCGGCGGGCAGCACAACGCGGACAGCGGTCTGGAGCTCGCGAGCACCCAGGGTGCGCTTCTTGTTGGCGCGCACGATGGACGCGGCCTCGGACGCGACGCGCTCGAAGATGTCGTTCACGAAGGAGTTGACGATCTTCATGGTGCGGCCGGACATGGACATCTGCTTGTTGATGGCCTTGAGGGAGCGGTTCACGTACACGTTCCAAGTGCGCTTGGGCTTGCGGTTGGAGCGCTTGGCGGCGCGGCGGGGAGCGTGGGACTTGGGGGTGGCCATCTTGGAAGGCGGGAGAGGCGAGAACTGTGAGACGGGTTTTCGTGGATGAAAAAGGCTGTGGAGGCTTTCGTATATTTATGGATGTGCGAGTGAGGACGACGACGAGTGAGGAGGGAAGGCGTGAACCAGAGGAGATTGGCTGAGTAGGATCGACCCACCCATGACGGGCGTAGACGTCCGCGCTGAGAACAAGTTTTTGTACGTGAGAGGGAGAGGTAGACATCACCCCCGCTTCCGCATTTTTTTGTTTTCTCTTTTTTTTTTTTTTGCTTTTTCCCTCTGTCGGCGTTCTTCTCTTCTTCGTTCAGTACGGGAGGTTTCTTTTTTTTATAATAAAAAAAAATAATAATAAAAGGGACAGCGCAAGCCGGTTGACCGAAGAGTGTCCACGCTCGCATACATACCGCCTCACCCCCTCCAAACATTTGCTGCTACACGTGTGCGTTCACATCGCGACGCGTATGTCGATCACGCCGAGGCGGCGGCGGAGGAGGGACACACCAGAGCGGGTACACGAGCCCCACGACAACGCCCACGACGCTAAGCAGCAGACCAAGACCTGTGTACACGTAGGCGAAACGCCAGAAGGGCGGATTAGAGGCGCGAAGGAAGACCAGTTTGGGTGGCCGCAGCACACTGCGCATGACGCACGGGAGTAGCATCACACCCGTCAAACACGATGGCGAGGCGGCGGCGGTGGCGGTGGCGGTGGCGGTGGGGAGATCAACAGACACGCTGGTTGGCGTGACGCTGGCGGCGTCCTCGACACCACGCAGGAGGTTGTCGTCCAAACCGGATTCGAGCATGACCAGCACGACTGACAGCTGATACGCGTAGTAGAGCTGAGCGAGGAGCATGGCGAGCAGTGTAACGGACAATGCACGATACCAGTGCCGCGCGCGTCGCGTCACCACCGCGCCAACAGGCACCAAGAAAAAGCAGCGCGCATCGGATGTCTGTGGCGTATGCGGCGTGACGAGCGGCCACGCGGAAGTGCAGCCCGCACACACAAAACACACCAGCGACACGATGGCACTCGGCACCAGCCAAAAAGCCAGCGCACGCTGCACGCCGTGATCCCAGAAGGGGTAAAAGCCGTAGAAGTAGTCAATCGAGAATCGCCAGGTACAGTAGCCGGTGACGAGAAACCAGCCCAACAAGGCGCTGATGGTGCGTAGAGGCCATACACGACTGTGTAAGGCGGCGCGCGCTTCGCCACCCGCACAGTGAGTCGAAGAAGGACAGGTGTCGGCGAACAAACACAAAGCACCCCAACCACACTGCTGCACTTGTTGTGCTACCTGACGTGTCTCGCGGTAGCCGGTCCAAACGATGCCCGCTGCGACCACCACCACCACGAACGCCACGAAGAGGAGAAGAGGCGAGGTCGTAACGCACGCGGCGTACCAAAAGACGACGTGAGGGCCTACCGCGTGTGCCACAAAAGAGCCGAGTACACGCACGCAATCCCACCGACGCCGCCAACGGAAAGAAGAAGGCGAAGATGACGGTGAGCGCCAGGTTGGACGCGCCTGACCAGCTTCAGCGCCGCCGTAAATATGCACCACGGCAGCGGAGAGGGCGAGCAGCCAAGTCGTCAAGGGGGCCTCTCCAACCGACGCATGCGTCACTGGCCAGCTTCCGCTCGGTACGTCGTCTTCATCTGGTTGCTGGAAGTAACGCTCGGCATTGTGCGGGGACGGTAGTGGGATCATAAGGAGATAGTCATTGGCGTGAGAAGAACATATAAGGAGAAAAAAAAAAGAAAAGAAATATCAACCGCAACACGACCTCCAACGACAAGGAGAACGGCGTCGAATAATAATAATACAGGCACACAGTTCGAAAAAAAAAAATCAAGGTAGCTGTGCACTCGACAGGAGAACCACGGCTGAGAACGAGAGAGAGAGGGAGGGAGGGAGGCGATTCATGAGCGGAGGTCCTCTCAAAGGCGACAACGGGACGAGGGGATCGCGTGTGAGCGTGCTTCAGCCTAGCGCACTCTCCCCCAAAAGATCGGGGGAAAACGAAGGAGGGGATACAAATCGTTCAGTTTCACGAGACGGCACGACAACCAGAGGTAAAAAGATGAAGCGCGCCACGCGCATCACAAAGACAACAAAAAAGTGTCTGCAAGAGAAAAAAAAAAAAACGAACACGTCTGAGACGATTTCTTTCTTTTTGTTCGTTGTTCTCTTTTGCATTGGCACAACGCAGCTTGGCCATTTTTCTCTTGTTCTCCTTTCTCGCCCGAACGGACGTACCAGACACGTCTCCACCCAAACACGACCCACCTGCGCCACCGCACCCAAGCGCGTCGACGATGTCAAACGCGACACACAATCCATCATCCTTTTTCTACAGTTCTTGCTTACGCTTTTTTTTTTTTCACTTCTTCACTTTTTTTTTTCTTGGCTGTCCCCCTCGCTTCTAGTCGTGCTTGGTGCTCGTGGCGAACGTGCTTTCAACGACCGGGACGAAGGCCTTCGCTGGTGCTTCCTCATGCGCCGGTCCGTGACTGTGCCCGTGATCTCCATCGCCGTGCGCACGCTCCTGGACAAAACGCTTCATGGAGTTGTTCATGTTGTCTTGAAAGCAACGGTACATTTCACGCGCCTCCGCGACAGCCGCATCCCACTCTTTCTGTCGTTGAAGATCTTCTGGCGTGAGCTCGGCATTCACGTTCGCCGCCAAGCCGGTGCGTGCCGCCCGCTGCGTCGTGCGGAACAGCTCCGGGTCACCACCGTGTCGAATCAGCTCCTGAAATAGACCGTACGCGAGCGATGTCGCGCTTTCGACAGGCACAGTGTCGGAGACGGTGGGCATCGACGCCGCCTTTTCTGGCGGCGGCTCTGCCGAGCCTGTCATGAGCTGCAGCTGACTTTGCGCTCGCTCCGCCGCGGTGACGAGACGGGGATCGGGACCTGCTTCGTAGACGGGCACTTCCGACGCATCCCCGGCATCACTAACACCACCACCGCCGTGGCTGTGCCCGTGATTCTCACCTTCTGCGCCGCAGCCGCCGCCGCAGCTGTTCTCGGGGTTCAGTTGCCAGCGCTCATGCTCGCGGACGATCGCGGCCAGGTACGCACTCATTTGAGGCACGCGGAAGCTCACCTCATCAAGCGCGTCGCGACAAAGTAAGAAACGCTTCATGTTCTCACTCGCGCCTTGATCGAAGAGGCTGTACACGCTGCCACCGAGCTCGAAGCAGTACAGGCTGCTTTCGTTCGTCGCATGTGCAATATCAAACGAAGAGACGTTTCGACGAATCGTCAGAACGTGCTGGAAGACGACGAAGCCCGACATCAAAATGAACACGGGCAACAGCACGCGCGTGTAGAGGTACGCCATGCGGAGCCGCGGCGTGCTGAAGGCGGCATCGACCGCGATCGTCGTCTGCATCGACAACACCTCCATCCAGCGCGATGAAATCATAAACATGCTGAGAAGCCAGGCACAGAGCGCGAGGTGGCCGTACACGTAGGCGCGGTAGTTGCGCGCCCCAATGGGGGACGCCAGGTGTAGTGAGAAGTGATCGTAGCGGAGGATCACACGCCCGACGAATGGGCAGTGCTGTGCGCGAAGCGGCTTTTTGGTCATCGTCGCCAAGTCTGTGGAGTAGAGCAGCTCCTTGGACGGCACCCCCTTCGCACGCAGAATGTTCGCATAAATACCCTTGCGCTGGCCAGGCGTGGAAGAGACCGTCCCCGGACTCTTGAAGACGACGACATACAAACACCCCACGGTGAGTACGGCCAATGGTAGGAACACGGCGCGCACCAGTGTGCCTATGTGTGCCTCTGCCTGAGCGACAGCGTTCAGGTGTGCAGATCGGGCGACCTCATCCGTCAAACTCGCCACCACACTGAAATTACCGCTGACTACCTGCGCCGCGGCGATGGCTGGGTATTCGCGGCACACCACGTACAAACTCCACAGAATGGCAGTCAAACATCCCAAAAACACGCCAAAGGTACGCAGTGGCCGACGCGGCAGCCCGCTCACCGGTACCTGCGCGGATAACGCGGCCTTTGCCGCAGGCGCGGCGGGGATGAGCGGTGTGGACGCCACGTGCTCGTCTGTGACGCGGATTTGGAACATGAGAAACAACAAGCCGACAAGCACGGCCATAAGGAGCGAGAAGCTACTCAGCACTGCACAGGCGAACGCGAGGACCAGGTGCGGGCCTGCGCCGGCCGCCAGCGCCAGAAGCCACTGCGGGAGGCCGTTGACGTGCCATAGTTGAATGCTCGACTCACCAAGAAGTTTTTCCCGCGCGCGTGAATTCGGCGCGGCGGCGACAAACGCACGCAGCAATTTATGAGTGGCGACGTGGTTGACCAGCAAGCCGGCGCCGGTTGTGCTTTTCCGGTTGCTGCCGCGACGCCGCGTACTGAGCGAGGCCGCCACCTGCAGCGGCGTCACTCCGCCCGCGCCGCCGTTCACAACCGAGTCGGACTTGAGCGGGTCAGCGCCCTTGGACAGCAGAGCCTTGACCAACTCGACGTCGCCTGTGCGGACGGCGCAGTGTAGCGGCGTCTCTCCATTCTCACCGGCCGCAGCGGAGGCGGCACCACCTCCCACACGGACGGCCGTCGTCGCGCTACCCTTTCCCTCCGCGTGTGCTGTTGGTCGCACACCGTTGACATCCAGCTCCAGTTGCTCAATCAAGAAAAGGGCGGAGAGTGAGGTCCCTGTCCGGCGGCACACCGTGTGCAGTAGGTGCTCTTCACGGGCGAGGCGGGGCAGCTCCTCACTGCCGATCCACACCTGAAGCGATTGAATGACGTGTGGGTGTGGCGCCGCGAAGTGTAGCACCATGTGACCACTGTAATCACGTCGGGTGAGGTCCGCGCCTTTCGCCAGCAACAACTTCACCGCACGCATGCTCTGCGCCGCCACCGCCGTCATGAGCGGCGTCTCGCCACGGTTGTTCTCGGCATCCACGTCCGCCCCGTTGTCGATGAGAAAAGAGATAATCAGCTGGTTCATACAGGGCGGGTCGAAGACGTTCTTGACGGGCCCGACCTCCTCCAGCGGCGAGGCGAAGGATACTTTGGTGGTTCCGCTCACTGCGATGTGCAGGGCGGTGGCGCCATCCTCGGCACGCTTCACATTTGGCGAGAGGCCGCCGATCAAAAAAGCGGCCACCGTCGCGAAGTACTTGTCGTCCAGAACGGCTTCGAAGAAGCTGACGCGGTCTATTCGGGAGTGAACAGGGCTCAGCGCCGGCACCGTGTCTGCCACACCGGCGCGCGACCCTTCCAAGGACGGCTGCAGGTAAAGACCAAGTGGGAGCGGGTTCCCACCGTTGACCTCAATGGCCCGTCTGAAGACCTGCATCGCTCGTTCGTAGTCTACTTACTTTTTCTTGCCGCTGTGTGGAGAGAGAGAGGGAGGGCGAGGGAGGGCGAAAAAACAAAAACAAAAAAAAAAAGGAAAAAAAGTAGAAGCGGAGGGCAGACACGACACAGGCTCGGGATTTAGGGACGGAGAAGTCGCAAACGTGACTTGAAACAAGGGAAAACGATAAAAAGCAGAGCGGAGGTCCAAAGAAAAAGACCTTCACAAAACAAACAAACAAACAAACAAACAAACAAACAAAAAAAGAATGATGTCGACAAGAAGGGAAAATACTGTGTGCGCCCAGCAAAAAGACGACGTTCGACGACGTGGCGGGAGAGAAGACAGACAGGCTCCCTGTCGCGGGGCAACACTTTTGTTGAACTCGTGAAACTCAACCGTAAAAAGGAAATCAACAATAATAATAATAATAATAATAATAATCAGAATAAGTGACAGAGAGAAAAATGCAAGGAGGGAAGAACGAGAGGTGTCGTCATCCATGATGTGTATGCGTGGGTATCTGTGTGCGTAGGGTCTAACGACGGTGGGGATAGAGGAGAGAGAAGAGCTCGCACACATGAGGTGATCATCGCGGCGTATGACTCCCCCTCACGTGGCTGCGCTCTCAGACGCTGTTTTTTTTTTTTCTTCGTTCTCTGGATATGCGTGTGTGTTCAAAAAAGGTGAGACGAGAAACTACAGATCTGTCACTTTTTTGGGCTCTGCTTTTTGTTCTTGTTATGATTGAGACTCGATATTTACGCCTCCTCTCCTTCTTCCGATGGACGCGGACGTTTGCGTGACGGATCAACCGGCGGCGCCTCACCGTCGGGTGTGGGCATCGACGCACAGTCCCCGAGAGCCACGTACGATTCCAACGCGAGCACACGACGACGTACCTTGTCAAAAGCCAGCGCTAGTTCTTTCCGTGCGGTGGCTGAGGCGGCTTCACACACCACCACAGCATCCCTCAAGGCTTGTTCGTGTGATGCCTGTTTCTCCTCCGTCTCCGCACGTGCGAGGACACCGTTCGAGGAGGAGAGAACAGCCCCTGTCGTCGTACTTGTCGCGCTGCCGTCCTTTGTCATGTCGGCTTCAGTCTCCTTGGTGTGTGTTGCTTCCCACGCGGCCAGAGCGCGGCGTGCGAGAGAGACCGCTCTTGACGCCTGCGCCGTTTTCTGGATGACCGGCCAGAGCACATCATGCATCAGGTGCGACGCACCAAGGACCGACAACGGACGATCGATGACAGCGCGCTGCACAAGCGCGCTCTTCCCCGCCTTCTCCTCGTTCGTCTCTGGTGCTTTTAACACACCGACGTGCGCGGACGTTTTACCGACGCTCGCGCCGGCAAACAGACCTTCTGTCTTCGCGCGGTGAACCAGTCGGCGCTGCACGTCGCTTACGCCGGGCGAAGTCGCAGTGAGGGAGAGCGAGTGTGGGGACTCGCCAATGAGCGACGGGTCACGGGCAATGCGGGCCAAGATGTAGTCGCTGAACGCATCGGCGGAAAAAATCGTAGCGGGTGATTCCATTTGTCTTGGAGCTCTACACCGAGACACACAGACAGACACACATGAATGGAAAGAAAACAACAACAACAACAACAACAACAACAAAAAAAAAAAAAAAAAAAGCCGCGTGACAAAAGGTCGTGCGTGGAGGGAGGAGGAGGGGGGGGGGGGATGAATCAGGAACACACACACACACACACCTACGACGGATGTGCGCACTCATCTCTGTACAAAGCGCTGTCGGCCTCTCCGACTGACGGATGAAACCGAGTGAGCCCCTCTTCATTTTTTTTTTCTTTTCGTTCGTGTGAGCAATAAGAGGATCATTGGACAGAGAGGACAAAACATTTCATTTGAAAAAAAAAAAAAACAAAAAAAAAAAAAAGCAACGTCTTCTAGTACAAAGCAATTTCGAAAGCAAATGGAAGAAGGACATCAAGAGGACGGGGGAGACGGAGAGCAACAGCCACGCACGTGACGCTGGACATCCGAGGTGGCCAATGCAATGACACGTTGATGTGTGGAGCACAAAAGGTTGAAGAATCAAACAAAGAAAAAAAAAACAAAAGAAAAGAGAAAAGGAAGGAATAGCAAGGGCTAAGACATAAGAAGCCATCATATCGATACGTGTCATACAGATCTCGCGCGCGCGTCCGCTGACACGTCCACGCTACTTCTCACAGAGGCGATCTGATGACTGCTGATGCAGCCTTTGAAGAAGAGGTTTGCCTGCAGCACGTTCACGAATCGGATCGGTAACGAGACGTTTAAAATGACAGCGCGCGACCAGACCTGCTCTTCTGCTGAGGACTGAGCACCAGGCGCGCACTCAGGTACAGGTGCCGATGCCAGCGCGTGCCGCTTCCGACTCTCCGCCGCTGTTGCCGTCGCAGACGCAGGGCCACCACCTCCAGCGCCAGCCGCCAGCCGCACCGGTCGCACACGCGATTCCGGCACTGTTGCCATCGCTTCTGCTGTCCCGTCCACATCCTGCAGATGGGTCGCGCGTCGATAACGCATCAGCGTTGAAGACGAAGGGGAGTCCTCGCGACAGGACGCTAACGTCTCTTCCGACAAGAGTGGGTTGCCGTCCTCGTCCTCGTCCTCTCTCTCTTCCACGCCTGCTGTCGTCATCCTCTTCCCACCCATCGCCGTGCTAGCCGGTAGACTGCTCGCGAGGTGAGCCGAGCCTGACGATGTGCGCGGTGTGGACGACAGCGCGCCTGTGAGCGGGGGACGTTGTGGAGGTGGCAGCAGCGGCCTCACGAGACTCTGCTGTCGCTCAAAACCATCTGTGACGAGCTCCAACACGCGCTCACGTGCACACGTGAGCGGCTGGAAGATATCTGCAGGATCGCTCGGCAGCCCATGCGCGAGCGCCACAGGCTCACGCGTACGGCTGGCCGTGGACGATCCGAAAGCTGAAGTCGTCGTAGTGGCGGTGAGCGGCGTAGGGGCGACGAGAGCGAGGAGTAAGATGCAGGTCTGCCCGGACATACGTTGGATCGCGTCACCAAACAGGCGCCGCATCTCCACAAGATGGCGCGAGACGGACTCCGCGGAAGGGCTAGATGTATTCGGATGATGGCGATGCGTGTGAGCATGCAGTGGCTGCTGGGTTGTGGCGACATTGACCTGTTCTGGCACTGCCGTCACGCTGCCCTCATCCGCATCACCTGTACGTACTTGATCATTGCGGAGATCGTCCTCATCGTCGCTGCCGCGATCGTCGCCGTTTCCTTTTCCGCCTCCGATCTGCCGCTGCACAAGTCGCATCGCACGGTCGAAAAAACCGCCCCCACCATCGCTACTCTTCGACGCGGTTGCTGTGCCCGTACTCGCGGCTCGGGGACTTCCGCCGGCGGCAGCGTGCCCTTGGCGCTGCGTCTGTCGTGCCCGCACCGCTTCGAGCGGTTCCGTGAGGAGATAAAACGTCGGCGCGACGTACTCGCGTACAATAATTTCCGAACACCGCAGTTCCGCCGTGTTCAGCAGAATCACCGGTCCGTATCGGCTGACAGTGTCGTCACTCGCACGCTTCTTTTCCTCGCCGTTCGTCACGTTGTTGTTGTTGTTGCTGCTGCCTTCCGCTTCTGTCGCGTTGCCGCGCGCGCCATCGCTGCCGTCCGCAGACGTCACAGCATCCATGAGCGCTGTGCGGCGGAAGCGCTCCACGTCGCTAAGTACGCGATTCGCAATGAACCACCCGCCGCCTTTCGCCGTTACGACAAGAAGCTTCAGTCGCCATCGCTGCCGAAGACACGCGGAAGGAATGGGCTGGGCGCCGAGCGTGGCTGGCACGACGACCGCGTGCGCGAACAGCGCACGTACATCCAAAAGCGTGCGCGGGGTGTACGGCGGCTGCAAGGGCGTCACGCGCGAATCGCGTTGCCGCAGCAGAGCACGGAGCCGGAAGTACAGATCCGCCGTCGCTGGCGCTGCTGCCGTGCTTGAGTGCCGTTTCTCCAAGCCCGCCCCACGGGCTCCTCCCAGGGTCAGCGCAGTCGATGCGGACGCGGGTTTCGCGCTGCGAGGTGCGGGTGTGGCTGTTGTGGTGGCCGCGTCCGTCGCCCCTGCCGGCTGACACGTGACAGCCGACAAGAACACGACAGGCGAGCGGAGGAAGTGATTACGCAGCTTCCACTCGATCGGCGTCAGGACACGTGACGTGTACAGGCGACGTAGCGCGAGTACACGCGGCCCATCCGCGGCTGCCGCCATCTGCCCAACGTCTTCATTTTCCTTTGTCGACGCGTCGGTTTCGGCTATTGCCAAGGATGTGTGTGGTGATGGTGATGGTGGTGCGGTTACGTCGACGTCCGACAAGCCCACAAGACTGGCCGCGGACCCACACAAGGGACTGGCTCCGTGGCGTGCGTGAGAGGGTCTCAAAGCATCCAGCTCTGCCTTCCACGCGTCCCGCGCCACCGCATACGCGTCGCGCTCTTCGCACTGCTGCACATCCGTCCCAACCGCATCTGTGCTCGCTGTCGGCGACACCTCCGCCGTGACCTCTCCCGTCGCCGCAGCGGCACGCTCACGCGCGTGTGCGTGCTTCGCATTCTCCACGCGCACCCACCACTCGTACAGGAGTGCGTCTAGGGCAAAGATACCAATGCAGTGATAGCTTCGCGCGTGTGACGTGGTCGTGGTCGTCTCCGCCGGCACCGAGGATGTTTTTGCGGTTGCCGCACTCGACGTCCCATTGTGTGGCCCAGGCGGCGTGCGGTCAATGACCGTCGAATAATTGTTGATGAAGGGCGAGAGCCCCGCAGCGCGTAGGTGCAGTGGGAGCTCATTGTAGTTGAACCACGACGAGAAGGCAGCCATGTCAATATCACTTGTGCTCACCAACAGCGGCAGGTGCATGGTGTGGGCCGAGCACAGTATTCCGTGACTCTCCACAAATACCAAGCGATTCGTCAGGACCACAACCACACAGTCTGTGCATCGTGTAAAGGTCACGGCAGTCGCGGTGGGTCCGAAGAAGAAGAAGCAGTTCCGGCAGTCTTCAACCTGTACGCCGGACAGTTGTGCCATAAAAACAAAGGACACACCTTCGCACGCGGTTAACTTGACGTCGCCGTGTATGCATTCACCCGGGCGGCGCACGAAGACGGTGCCACGCGCGATGGTATACACGCCCTCGGACCCCACAAGCGCAGTCCCCACGAAGGCAGCCGGCACCGCCGCCGTCGCTGGTGATGCGGTCGCCTCGTCACCGGCTGATATCCCCGCGCGTCGATCCGAGAAGGGAACATCCAATGGCAAGAGAGGTCGTGCGAGCAGATGCGGGTTCTTCCAGGACGCCAACAACCACACGTGCGAGCTGCCTTGGCGCCACCGATGGGTAAACGAGTCGGCGTCGGCGAGACGCCTTCGCGTACTCGCGGTCGGCCCATCCGCACAGGCTGCGTCTCCCGTGCCCTGCGCCGCCTGCGTTGGTGCTGTGGCGGCGGTCGTCGTCGGCGACGTGGTCGAAGGCGGAGGCTGCGGAGCCTTCGATGAAGGTGAGAGCGGCGCACGCGACGATGTCAATAGCGGACTGTCTGCCGTGGGGGCTACCACAGCGACTGTGTCAGACGTGGGTGATACGGGTGCGTGTGTGCCCTCGGACGTCTCTGTCGGCTTGGCGTTCGCGGCGGCAGGCGGTGCTTCCACACGGGCAGCGGAAGCGGATGGTGACGAAGGTGCGCTCGCCGTGACGTCAACACTGACGGCTGGCCCCGCACTCGCATGCGCATCGTAGACGCGTGGAGGTCCAAGTGTGGTGGCCGTCGTGGATTTTGTTGCGATCGCCTCCGTCAATCCTCTCTCCATGCACTGCCCCATTTTTTCTTCCCCTTTCCGTTTTCTCTAGATTGATGAGGCGTGTCTGTACCGATCTACGGCTGGAGATCTACACTTCACTCGCAGGCCTTCTTTCGGTTGGCGACACGGAGAAAACGAATAATAATAAAAAAGAAAAAAAGAAATGAGGGAAGAAGAGCGGAAAAGCCGACAAAAAAAAAGAAAAGAAAACAAAAACAACTAATCAACAACGACAACAGCAAAACGAAGATGCGAACAAAAGCAGCGACAACGGCTTCCAACACGCTCTTCTGTTCTCGCTAGTGTTCAGGAAAGGGATGATAACATGAGAAATGACTGGACAGGCAAAACAATAACAACAACACAAACAAGAGAAAGACCAATGCACGACTAGCAAGCGTGACGGTACAGAGGCTTGTCATCGCGCATTTGTCTTTGTTATTTTGTGACAGAGATCACTCGCATACGTACACGTGAGCGTGAGTCGTCAGCTTCTGTTAAACGCGTGTGCGTGCGCTCCTTAGGCTCTGCACTACACAGCGCTGGTCTCACACGTGCTTCCACGTTGACGCGCGTCCATTCTTTTTTTTTTTTTTTGGGGTTGACAAAAGTGTTCATTTTAGCGTGTTCACACACGCACACGTACCTCCACGAGAGGGAGAGAAATGAAAAGAGAAAGAGCTATTGAAAACAAAAAAAAAAACAAAAAACAAACAAACGAACAAGGAGGCTTATAAAACACAACAACGCATGATGACTCGACAGGCGAACGAGGAGCGAATAAAAAAAAATAAAACAATTCACCACCGTCACCACCATCGCCAACCGCGATCACACCACGAGGCCCAGCAAGCGTCGGAACAAGCGGATATAAGTCTTCTTCTCCTCCTCTCTCCTTCTTTAGCTCTTCTGGCGCCGTCAGGTGCGGTTACATGACAATACAATCGTTCTTCTTTTTACCACCGCGTTGAAGGCTCTCCGGCTTACGCGCACCTAACGGCGTCCGTGCTGCCGTGGTCGTTGAACGGCCACCGCTCGCGACCATACCCCCTTCGAATGGCAACCCGGTGAACCTACTCGATCCGCACGTACTGTTGAGACGGTCCACGGACGAAGCATCGCTATGAAGCCGTGGAATACCACCAGGCGTCCCCACCCGCGCTGCCGCTGTCGGTGTGGCTTGTGAACCTGGTACGTTCGACGCGCGACCACCGGAGATGACCTGGCCGGTAACCGGATTCGAGCGCGGAGGTGGTCGGGGTATGCCACTGGTACCCCCAGCCGCAGCCGTACTTGTCCCGGCGAGAGCGCCATTGACGCTTCCACTACTCATGACGCTGGCGCGTAGAGGACCTTGACCTTGGCTGCTGTCTGCGCTGGGTCGACGCGCATGCTCGTACCCACCGACAGGCGGCGTTGTGAGACTACTGCTCGAGCTACGATGCAGCAGCGGTCCAGGCGACGCCGGGAAGGCACCGCCGCGGCTTTGTGCAGTGCGACCACCAATCGTGAATCCTTGCTGTTTCAACGTCTGCAGCAGCTTGAAGTAGCGGTGAAGGTTGACTGTTTTGGTGGACGGGTCTGCGCAGCGTTCAAAGAGCGCCTGTGCGTCTTGCGTCGTGCTGGCGTAGCGGTTGCGGAGACACAGCTGACAAAAGTCCTTCCACTCCATCCACCCGCGGTAGGTCGGATCCGCGACGCGAAATTGGATCATCGCGTCGTTGTACTCGAAAGGTGTGAGCCCGTACAACGCGTCGGGATCGGGGCGGTTGTCTCTCAGCCACAGGCAGAACTGATCGAGCGTGATGAAGCCGGTGTGATGACGATCGATTTCGTCGAAAACAAAGTTGGAATCTTCACGCGTGCTGACATAGTTAAGGCAGACACAGAGTTGAAAGAGCTGCGTGCGGTTCAGACGGCCGACGCCATCCGCGTCGAAAGAAAGAAAAATCCCCATGACTTGGTCGTATTCCGCTTGAGTCATGCCGTAGCGCTGCCAGCAGCCTTCCGTCGGTGGTGCGAGGAGCGAGGAGCGGGCATCGTCCATCACAAAGGGGGCTTCACCCGCGTTCCCACCAGCTGGCTGTGGATTCTGACGAGGCGGCGCAGATCGCACAGGCGACGCGACTTCCCTGTTTGTCAGTTGCGAAAGCGGCACGGGGCTCGTCGCATTGACGCTTGGCAGCATGCCATAGCCATCGACATCGCACGAGCTGCTCAAGGGCGAGGTGCTAATCCGTGCGGAAGGCGAGTGCGCGAGGCGTTGCTGCTGCGACCGCAGGAACTCCGACGACGTGCGGAGTCCCGCCCCGCCAACCATACCCGCCTCATGACCCGAGGTTCCACCGCTGCGCTGACGCCGCACAGTCGAGAAGTTCGGATCATCTTCGATGGTCTGAAAGTTACGTAAAAGCGCGCTCTCGGTGCTGTCATCGGCACGGCGTACGGTGTTGAGAGTAGCACGACTCTCTCCACGACGATCCACAGCCCCAGGGGAGGCCGTGATCGACGGGATAGGCGTGTTCGCACTGGCGCCTATCGGCGCGGCTGACGGCACGACCGTCGTCGTTGTTGTGGTTGTCGTGTGAGCCGATCGCGCGGCCCCACCATCCGCCGCACTCGGCAGCGGCAGGACACAGTGATCACCCGCACCTGTTGTGGTTCTACCCACGACTTCCTTTCCCGCGTCTGCGGACGCATCAGCCTTCTTCTGCAGGGCCGCCATCTCTTGCTTTTTCATATCGTACGCCACTGACATGGCCGCGTTGGCCTCTCGGACCGCGTCACAACAGCCGTGCTGTGCCGAAGCCTCACGCGTGCCTTCCCAGCCGCACTCACAACACCGGACACGCACACTTAACAGCAAATTCATCAACACACGCGTGGGTACGCGCTCCTCGCTGACGGGTAGGTTGCATTTTGGACATTCCGCCACTGTCGGGCGCGGGACAAAGGTGCTGCTGCTCACCGGTGCGACCGCACTCTCCGGTGGCGGCGTGCCAGCGCTGGCAGAGAGGCGCGGACGCCATGCGGATGGCTGCGATTCAAGGCAGGTAAGGCAGAACATATCGCCACACGGTGTCAACTCGATGGCGTGATCGAGCGCATCGCCGCAAGTGGGGCACAGCATCTCCGGCTCGATCTCCTCGTCGGCGCACCGCCGGAACGGGTGGAGGTTGAGGCGTTGTGAGCTGATACTCCCTGGATTGGTCGACGAAGAGAGCGCTGGCATCGCTTAGTGACGAGTCGAACAACAAGTACCAATACAAAAGAAGAAGAAAAACTCAAGAGCCACTCTTTTCCCCGACGGACACTGGAAAAAAAAGGAAAAAGCGCGCGATAGGACTGCTACTGACCTTCGCTCTGTCTCAAAGAAAGACGAACAAGTCGCGAAAAGTAAAAGCACACAAACGGGGTGGAGCTCTCTGGTAGATCAGTCAGAACAACGAAGAAAACAGAGGAATAGAGGCGCGGCACTTTTTTGGGAGAAATGGACGTACGCGGAGAAGGACACGTCCGATCGCAACGTACTGATGAACGCCAACAGCGCGAGAGAGAGAGAGAGGATATGCCGGAGAACAACGAAAAGCAACGACAACAACAAAAAAAAAAAGAGAAGAGAAAGGCAACACCACGGTTGTTGGTATCGAATTGACTGAAATGACAATTAGTATATCACAACAGGATGCCAAGAACGTACTGCGCTTTTCGCTGTGGAGAGCGCTGAGATGCGTTGCCGCTTTGTTCTTCACCCCGGTTGACCGTTGAAGCCGAGGACTCGTTCCAACAACAACAAAAAAAGAAAAGAGGAGAATCGAGATGTGTGCGTGTGTACGGAGGGGGAAGTGCGAATGATAAACGTTGGGAGGAGAAGGTGTGTATGTGGGAGATGGAGGGTACGCAACGATCACTCCACAAAACAAGAAATCAGACACGGCGTTGTAAGTGCGACACGTCACGAGCGCGTAGGAAAGAGGTCCATCGCGCGCGTGTGTGTGCTCACGTGATTGTGTCAGGCGAGAGATGTACACAGACATCGTGTGGCCTTCCGGTGCTTGCACTTTTCGCCAGCGAGCGATTCGACGCACACGGGGTTTGACCGGCCAACAAAACAGACAAATTGTCACATCGTCACATTTCAGACCTCAGCATCCACTACGCCACCTCTCCGGAGACATCGAAAGGAGCCGAGCCGAATGCGCCGCATGCTCTTCTTTTTCATTTTTTTTATGTCGACTGCCTGTACGTGTGCGTGTAATATCTCTTGAGCAAAGGAAACGAAGAAGAGAGAGAGAGTAAATCAGAAAAAAAAAACAAATAAACAAACAAACACAGTACAGAGTGAACGATGCACACGCCACAACAGGAAGGAGAGAAACAGACAGAGAGCGGTGGGAGTACAAGGCTACCGTGTGCTCTTCAAGCAACAACAACGGCATGCTCCAAGACCACGTGGATAGCAAGCTAATCGACCTTAACTCTCTTCTCCCTCCTTTTTCGCCATATACTTTACATTTCTTTGCGTACGTCGGCGTCTCGCGAAACACGACGCGCTATCAAAATAACAACAACAACAACAACAACGACAAAAAAAAAAAAAGAACAAGGAGATGACACCTCTCTCCCTCCCTTTCTTCTATGGACGGAGCAGGGTGTACGCCACATCCATAACCTCTTCTTCAATGCACGGGTACGTGGTGTGCTGCGACAGCACCTTTTTACTAACGTCGATGGCCTTGACAGGAAGATCGCCCTTCAAGTAGTTGTACGCGAGCTTGAAACCCACGGCGGGGTCGCTCTCCTTCACAAGCTTCCACGCCTTCTCGTAGCACGTGGACGCCTTCTGATGCTGGAGCTGACGTTCGTAAATCATACCAAGTGCATCCCAAGCCGCGCCGCAGCTCTTGTCCTTCGCGAGCACCGCCAACAACGTCTTCTCCGCCTCAGCGGTGTTGTTCGCTTTGGTGTCCATGTGCGCCTGGAAGAGGTGTGCGCGCTGGAGGTCTCGCAGCGCGTCGTAGTCGACCGGCACCGGCGCGTCCTGAAAGACACGGCGCAGCACATTCCGCGCTGCCGTCTCCTGTTGTAAGAGATAAAGTGTGATGGCGAGCCCTAAAAAGGAGGGGATGTGGACGGTCGGGCACTGCAAGGCTTCCTGCAGGGTCGCGCGCGGCTTACGCGCGGCCGGACTCGTGGCTTTTATTTCGACCTCGCGCTTCTGCTGTTGTTCCTGTGCGTCGAGAAGAAGGAGGTCATCCTCATCCATTTCCGCACGTCGCCGGCGCGCGGCTTCGGCTTTGATGCGTCCCACTTCTTCCTGTTCCTCACGCTCCGCCTCCGACAGCTTCGGTGGTGCTGGTGCGGTCGACGGACTATGACCCCCGTTGGCGTGTTGGTCAATCAGCGCGAGGAAGAGGTGCATCGCCTTCTCCAGGTTTGGCTTCTGCTTCGACGCGACTAGGCAGTATGCCTGCAGGAGTTGACGTGTTTCGCCGTTCGGCAGCAGCAGAAGCAGCTGCTCCGCGCTCTTGGCGTTCTCTGTCTTTTCGTCCACGGCCCAGTCGTCAACCCAGAGATCTTGGGTAGTGGGGACGAGGTAAATGTGGATCATCTCCGCCAGTGCGCGAACGGCCCACGGGTTGTCCGTCGGCAGGCGTGCGGAGTTGAACGCACGGAGAGCCTCCGCGCTGGCACTTTGATGATGGCACACAATACCCTTCGCGAACCACAACCCCGCAGCCGGACGAACGCTACCCGCGGTAGCCACAGAGGATGCGGTGTTGGCGTGCTCCAATCGCTCAATGACAGCTTCCGCTTCGTTCAGACGACCCGCACGGCAGAGGAGCTGCACGTACTGGACCAGCGCCTCGTAGTTGTCGGGCTTCCTCTCCAGTAGCTGCTGGAAGTGGGTGCTGGCATCGTCAATGTCGTTGTGCCGAAGCATAGCCTCCGCCAGCAACGTCACGGCCGCCTCGCAGCCCGGGCTCATCTTGAGCACCGCGTTACACCCGGCCTCACACGCTTCGAGGTCGCCGCTCCGCAGGTGCCAGCGGGCCATCTCCACCGCTGCCTCTTCGTGTGCCTCGTCGAAGCGCGTGGCCTCCTCCAGACACTCCTTCGCCTTCTGCAGGTGCGCGTTGACCCGCTTCTCAACGGTGAGGCCGCGACTGAAGGCGGGCTCATCGAGCGCGAACGCCGCGCGGGCTATCGCGACGTCGATGTTGGCGAGAATGGTCTTTTGCTGCATCAGCGTCTCGCGCGTGTCGTTACGCAGCTTGGACTCGAGGATGACCTTCTGAGACCGACGCGCCTCCTCAAGCGACTCCATCGCCCCGACATCGTTGCCGACGCCCTCGTAGATGCGGTGGAGGAGCAGCGCGCAGTTCACACGCTCGACGGCCTCCAACGTGTCCTCGTCCTTTTCCTCCGACGCCGTGTGCTTGTAAATCGGGGCATCCTTCAGCGTCGCAACTGCGCGGGCTGGGTCACCCAGGTGCCAGTGCAGCATCGCCAAGTCCGCGCGCACGCTGAACAAGTTTGGATCCGCATCGATCGCTGAATTGTAGTACCGCACCGCACGCTCGTAGTCGTGCGTGGAGACGAGCGCTCGACCAATGCGGATCGACAGTTCGCTGTTGTTCGGCGCCAACGCCTGCGCCTTCTCGTACGCGGCAATCGCACGCTCCGGCTCCTGGATCGTTGTGTACGCCTCACCGAGCTCGACGAAACTCTGCGCTGAGGGCATTTCTTCCACCATTTCTTCAAAGCACTCTGCGTACTTCACCGGGTTCTGACGACACACCAGGTACAGCTTGGCCATCTGTGTCCGTGCGGGGATGTAAAAGTCGCTCTTGATGGGCACCTCGCGCAGCGTCGCGATGGCCTTGTCGACATCGGTACGTGCCATCAGCATGGCCAGTGCGACCGACACGCGTCCGGCCTGCGTTGTGTTGCGGAACTTGTTGGCGGCCTCACCGAGTACGTTGCGGGCCTCATCGGCGTCGTGCAGGCGGAGGTGTGCTTGGGCGAGCTGAAGGTACAGGGTCACATGATCGGGCACGCTGAGCGGCTCGATAGGCCGCCCCTTGGCCGTGACGTGCTCAGGGTTGTTCACTTCTTCCAGCGCGAGCTTCAACGCGTCCAGCGCGGGCTGTGCTTTGTTGAGCATCCCTTGCACAATTCCGAAGAGGAGGTTGTACTGCGGCTGGTCTTTTATTTCAAAATCAAGCGTGAGAGCGTGCTCCAGCGACTGGCCAGCGAGCTTGATATTCCCCATGTACTGACAAACCTGTGCGGAGAGGAGGTAGGCGACGGCTGGGGGGTTCTCGTGGCGCAGACACGCCTTGATGATTGACTGCGCCTTGTTCAGCTCACCGGACACGAATTGAATCTTCGCGAGCATCAACTGCGCCTCCAAGCATCCGGGGACGTGCCGCGTCAGCAGCTCCAAGTGCCGTTTCGCCTTCTCCGCGACAACATCCCCTTGACGAAACGCCGGGTCTGGCGGCTCACTGCGACAGTGTTGCATGTACGCCTCGCCAATCCACAACATGAGTGGCTGATTGAGGGTCACGTAAAGCTCCAAACCACCGCCGGTGCCGCCCTGACCGTTGAGGTCTTGTCGCACCGCCTCCGCTGCTTGGTCGAAGCACACGACGGCCTTGGCCTGCTCTTTTTTGACGCGCCAGAGCAGCAGACCATTCAGCCAACTCAACTCCGCGTTCCGCTGATTGGCCGGCTGGAGTTCGTTACAGGTCATGAGCTGCTTACTCGCCTCCTCCAGCTTACCAAGACGGATGTGACAGAGAATTGGCCCCATCAGCGGCGCCAGCGAGTCAACGGCGAGCGGGGCTGCCTTTGCGAAGGTCACGAGCGCGGCCTTGTAGTCCCCACGGTAAATCTGTTCGTAGCCGACCTCGCAGAGGTACTCGCCCTTGCGGCCGTCGAGGCGACACGCCTGTTCAGCGAATTGTATGGTCACGTTGAGAATCTGTAACTGGTTGCTGCTCAGCCGTGCGAATGCCCTGGCTGTCGTGTAGAACAGCTCGGGGTTCCGTGGCTCGCGGGCTTGCATCGCACTGAGCAACTTGTTCAGGTACGTCGTCGCCGCGTCGAAGCGGCTGTCCTTGACCAGCGCGTGTAGCGCCTCGAGCGTCAGGGCTTCGACGTTGGTAGCGTCCATCGCGAGAAGGCGACGCGTTGTCTCTAGTGCCTGATCCCAGTCCTCCGCACGCATCAAGAGTCGTGCCTTGAGCACCAGCGCTGGCAGAAAGGTCGGGTAGGCGACGACGAGGCGGTTGAGCATGTCTTGCGCAGGAATAAATTGAAACTTACGCTCGAGATAGGCGACGCGACCCATCGCCGCGTTCAGGTCAGGCTTGCCACCGTTGTTGGCGGACTCCAAGTCAAGCACTTTTTGGAAGGCGGTACCGGCCTTCTCCAGCAGCGCGCCGCGACCCGTCGCGAGATCAATCCAGCCGCGCATGGTGCCGAAGTTACTGTACTCATCGCGATGGTCGCTGAAGCGACTCTCTGGGAATTTGAGCAAGTAGTCGCGCGCCGCGTGGACGTCGCCGACGGCGTAGCACATCGCCGCCGCCTGCACCCAGCCGTCCATTTGGTCATCGAACTTGGCGTCGCCCATCTTCATCTCGACCGTGGTGAGCGCGGCTTCGTCGCGGTTTCGACGATAAATGATGCCCATGCCAATGAGAGCTGGTAGGGCCGTGTCACGTCGCTGCTCCGCGGCCTTGTACTCGCGTAGGGCCTCGTTGGACTGTCCTTGCTGATCGAGGCAGAGCGCGCGCCAGACGCGGAACATCCAGTTGTCCGATGCTGTGGCGACGGTAGTGCACAGCTCCTCGGCGTGATGCCAGTACTTCTCACGCACGTAAAACATCATCTGTGCATATTGTGTACGAAGAGCTTCTTCTGACATTTTTTTTTTTGATTGCTGACGACGGTGAGAGAAGAAAAATGAAAAAAAAAAAAAAAAGGAGTGAAGTCGATGTGCAGTTCAGGCCTGTTCAGACGAGAGACTCGCTTCCTGATGTGTAGTCTAAGGAGATCGTTTTTTTTTCTTTTCTTCTTTTTTTCTTTTTTTTGGTTGAAAAGAAAACAGAAGAAGTAGACGCACTATATCGTCCACAACAGAAGAAGAATGGGAAGTGAGCACAGTCGACGAAATCCAGCGCGTGTTGATCTAGGTACGTGTCAATGTGCTGACGACATCGCGATACCGACAAGATCGATGGGCCCATGAACATGCAGACACGCACACCCACAGACAGACACATAGACAGTCAGACAGATAGACATACCTACGGCTGTCGACACGTATTTTCAGAGTAGGTCTGACAGTGGCCAGTCCCTATCCGTTCTTCTTCTTCTTCGTATTTTGGTGTACGCCTGGGAGGTACGTGTGCTATCAAAAAACATAAAGACAGCAAAGAGATATAGGAACAGGAGAACACACACACACACACACACCAAAGAGAGGGAGAATGGAAATGACGTATATAAAGACGAGTGCCTGAAGATGCAGACGGACATGCTGATGCGTACATGTTCAAAGAAAAGAGAAAAAGGAAGTCGTGAGCAGACGTACCTGAGGGCACGTAGGGTGAGTGTATAACATAAAAATGACAAGAACAAACAAACAAACAAAAAAAAAAAAAAGGGAATAGGGAGGGAGCTGAGACGGGATTCAAAAAGAAACGCGTGTTGCCGACCATCAGGGGAAAAGAGAACATGAACGTTTAGGTAACCTATGCTAACAAGAGGAGAGAGAGAGAACGAGTCAGTGACACGCGGGTGACCGGTAAAAGCTCTCGGCGTCTTCGCGTGAGGCGGAGTTGGGCTACCAAAAACAGCCGATGGAGAGCGGCCACAACAACTGAAAAGGAGGGTACAAGAAGAAGAAAAGAAGAACGCGTGAGAATCGCAGAGCGCGTGTAGGTGTCTGAGTGAAGAAGTATACATGCTCGTGTATCGCGCGGTGCGTCTCGCTCATCACGGCCATCGGCCACAGATTCATTGATTCGCCACAGCGTGTGTGTGTGTGTGTGTGTGTGTGTGCGCTGAAGACAAAAAAAATATCCGCTACGGGGACGCCGACAGCTTGCTAACGTGCTTGACAACGACGGCCGACGTCACACTGTCAGCGGTCCGCGGCGTATGTGGGGCGCGCCGTGGGGCCTGTCCGTGAGAGCGGCGCGGGTACGAACTGACCCCAACCCGCGACATCGTTACCCGGAGGCTCGCCGTAGGCGTACGTGGTCGGCGCGATCGGCGCGGTCGGGTACGGGCTGCCAACGTATGGATTCGGCGCAGGCAGCGGCACCCCGCTGTACGGCTGCCCCGAGGGTCCTGGTGACGGAACGCCGTAGTAGAGAGGGTTCGCCGGCGGAGGAAGTGGTACGTTTTCCTGAAAGGGCGGCCTCGGCGTCTGCCCGCTCGTACCAAAGCCACCCGCAGGGTAGCTGACACCGCCGTCACCTAAAGGTACGATACCGTTTGTGTTCGGATTCCCGTAGATGTTGGGATTCGTGTTGCCTGGCTGACCATATGCTGTTGTGTTGGGATTGTCGACGCGAGGGGGAACAGGAGGTGCGGTTGGGGTGCGATTGTTGTGGCAGCACACACGCACACACACTGTAATGACAACAGCGATAACTATACAGCCAAAAATACTGCCTACAATAATGGGGGCGATCTCGACCATTGCTCGGAGTTATAGCGGTGTAGGGCACAGATGAACAAGAGACGAGAGGCACGCGGACGAGTCAGAAGAAGGACGAAAAAAAAAAAAAAGAGGGAAGGGGAGCGACGTCACTCTCACAGATTAATTGGTGTCTTTGTTGAGCGTTCTTTTTTCGTGGATGACAAGAGAGAGGAAGTGTGAACAGGAGGGGGAAGCGTGCGAGTGCGTGTCTGTTTTCTTTTCCCAAGTCGGCCTTAACTCTCGATGACTGCCTGTCAGAGAAGAGTGATGGAGGCTATCAGACATAATAGCCACGTCATTGGTAGCGGTGTCCGAGAAGGACGCAGACCCAGAAAAAATAATACTATCCCAACAGCTGTTGGGCACTTCTTGTGACTTTTTTCTTCTTTTCTCGATCAATGGTATCATGCTGAATGTTACGTTGGTGAGCAGTGAGACAGGGCAGACCGGAAGTGGCTGACCTGCGCACAGAAAGATCGAAAAAACAGCCGTCAAGGCATCTCTGTCGCTCTTATCACAATCAAAGCGAATGGAAGGAATCGCTACGTTGTTTACACGAGCACATTGAACACGGACGCCGATGTCACCGATGGCGACCACACCACGCCTTCCACAAGACCACATATACAGTTGATCTGTGAAGGCAACCGCATCGAACAGATACCCACGCCGCGCACCGTCGTCAGAGAAACGACAGTTCAATAGATAAGTAATAGGTACGTCATGAGATGGTTTCTGGGTTAGCGAAAACTAAGATCTCATCACACAACGATGCGCGCCACAGCGTGAGGCGGGAGGAGCAGGGCAGGGGAGGGGGGTGCGCGTGTGTTCGTGTGTGCGTCGCCGCGCTTCAGTGGAATACTTGAAACGGAACAATTTGGTGACATTCAGGACGGGTCAGATTGAAGGGCTAACTTCAAAAGAACTGTGTATATATCATCCTCTGCGCGGCACACACAGGCACACACACACATCCGTGGTAGCTAGCTTTGCGAGCTCTAGTTCCATTGTTCATCGTAGACGGGCTCACAGAAGGTAGGAGCAGGACGAGCGAAATGGATCATCGACCAGCGTAGCAGACAGACAGACAGACAGACAGACAGACAGACAGACACACACACACAGTCGTACCGCTGAGAGACCTGACATCACGCTGTCCACGCTGCGCACCGTCGTCAGAGAAACGACAGTTCAATAGATAAGTAATAGGTACGTCATGAGATGGTTTCTGGGTTAGCGAAAACTAAGATCTCATCACACAACGATGCGCGCCACAGCGTGAGGCGGGAGGAGCAGGGCAGGGGAGGGGGGTGCGCGTGTGTTCGTGTGTGCGTCGCCGCGCTTCAGTGGAATACTTGAAACGGAACAATTTGGTGACATTCAGGACGGGTCAGATTGAAGGGCTAACTTCAAAAGAACTGTGTATATATCATCCTCTGCGCGGCACACACAGACACGCACACACACAGCCGGGCAGTTTGCAGATCCCAGTGTTGTCGCTATCTACTTCTCACAGTCATTCAGACAATTCGTAAAAAACAGTTCTCTGTCGACTTTTGTTCGGCGACCGTTGATATGATGTACAACGTCCCGAGGAAAGGAAGACATGGGTGCGGTCGGGCCGGGAGCCACTGCGCGGTCGTGTGCAAACCACATTCAAGAGATAAAAACAAAACAAAAAAAGAAGACGCTCACACCAGAGGCGGCGGTGCACCGACGTAGTGCGCGTGCGAAGTGAGAAAGGACGTCTCGGATGCGGACGAAAAATGAGGAAAGGATGGCGGAACTAGCGGTCGTCATCGTGAGAGAGAGAGGAGGTGGAGAGGGGGAAGAAGATGACTGACAGTACCACTTGTGCCATCGTGTTGCGTTTCGCGTAGACAGGTGACGGAGTCGGCTACATTGACGCCACAAGCACTCGCAGGTGTGTGGACACTGTTCTGTCCCAACTATGCGTTACGGTGCAGCAGCTTCTGAGCATGATGTCTACAGAGGGGAGGGGAGAAGTACATCCTTCCGTTCCATGTCCAATGTGACGCTTTTTTTTTTGTTGTTGTTTTTTTGTTCTCCGTGCTCTTTTCTGTGCGTACACGTTGTCTGTCAGCATGACGACAAGAAAAGGAAAAAAGTGGTCTAACGGAAAACAAAAACGGCGTCAAAGCGATGAAAAAAAAAAAAAAAAATGAGATGGCCGTCTTCTCACTGCGGCGCGCGTCGCAGGACGCGCTCACGCACATCGCTTGGCAACGCGCTCAGCACCTTTTGACCTTCTAACTGAAGCTTCTCGATGCACGTCGCACTGCAAGGCACACCGCTGCTTCCGCCTCGCCACGCTTCACGGCACACCTGCGGTGTTGTTGGTGTCAGGGATGGTATGGCGCGCGATGCGTGTCCAGAGCGGCTACCCGGGCGTGGCCCCGACGCGCGTACGTGCTGGTAGGTCGAACCTAGTGGCGCGGGCATCGCGGAGGACGGCCGCGGTGGCCGTCCAGACGTGCTCGCCGCGGCTGCACCATTCCATGCGGCTCTCGGCGCCGTGCCGAGGGTAAAAGCGTCCGCAGAAGTTGGTCGGGTGCGAGCTCCCAATGCTCTTGTACCTGACGGCGTCATCGAGTGCGATGGCGTATAGATGAAGTCGAGGTCATGAAGAAGGAATGGGGTTGTCCTCACAGTCGCGCCCTTCGTGTGTTCGCTCGTCTTCATACGCGCCGCCGCGCCCGCCACCTTCGCACCTCTCTGATCGGCACAATGTACGCTGTGCGTGCCGTGGCGGTGACCATGGTTCTTGAACGCCGCACCTGACCACGAGGCTGAGCGCTGGACGCTGCTCGGTGGTGCTGCCGTGCCAGTTAGTTTCGGCGACGACGAGGACGACAGTGATAGACGAGGACGTGGTCGGGGGACGGATGGTGGTGGCGCACCAGGTGCTTTGGGTGTGCATGGAATCGAGGATGCGCGCGGCCGAGCTGAGGCCTGGGTGCCTGCGCGCGTGTGATCAGACGGCGCATCCCCCACGCATGGCGAGGCCGCGCCACCGCCCTTATGTTGAGCGCGCTGTAGCACCGCACCGAGATCGACGAGACGCTGCGACGAGTGCAGTACGGCGGAGCTACACAGCCGCAGTGCGCGCCGCTGCGTGTGTGGCTCACCCTGTCCCCTTGTCCCGTGTGTGCGTGAAGACGGTGGAAGTAACGCGGGCTCACATGCGATGGCAGCCCTTGTCACACAGGTGCGCGCCGCCGTGTCCGCACCTGGCGCCGCGGCCCCAGAACTGTTCGACGTTTCCGCAGAGCACCACGCACCCCCACGACTTGTCACACCCAAGAGACGGGTGATGTCGTCCCGCGGCACTGCATCGTCCTCTTCCGTGTCGATAGGGCTCGCGTTCTTCTCGCTCTTGTCATCACCATCGCTGCTCGCGTGACTTGTCGTTCGGCACGAGCAGACACGTGCAGGCCAGTCGCGCTTTTGGTAGTGCTCGTACGCGCTCAATGCTCCACCACCACCACGCGCGCCGCCGGTGATGTGCGTATTGTTGTTGTTGTTGGGGTCACTCGTGGCCCCTGTCACGGTCCCCTCGCATCCGTTACCACTACCGCTGCCGACAGTTCGCGCGGACAGCGACGCGGCGAAAGAATGACTGCCCCAGCCCGATCCACGCGGCGAGAAGCCCAACCTAGGCGAGGCGCTGCGCTCGGAAGGCGTGCTGACGGTGGTGCGCACCTGACCCTCCTCACTTGAGCGGCCCTCCTCACTCGTTCTGTGCGTGTCCCCTTTGGCCTCTTCATGCACATGCGCCGCATCACCGCGCTCGACAAGTGAGCTGTCTTTTTGCGACCGTGATGAAGCATGGCGACCACGACGACGGCTGTTGCTGTGCGTACTTCTCCCGCTGTGTGCGGTGGCAGACACGTCGCCGACAGCTGCGGACCTCGCTGAACGCGGCGGCGAGTGTACCGACGCCGCGATTTCCGTCTCTTGCTGTTGCAGCCCTTCGTAGAGTCTGTGCGCGGCTCGGTACCGCCCTTGAGCAACGGTGTTGCGTACGAATTGGGGTACGTCGCGTGCCTCGCAGCTCACGGCAACCGCATCGAGCGACATCGCAAGTGCATACAAGTCGGCGCAGTCTTGACGAAGATGACGAATGCGTGTGCGACGACGCTGGCGCTCGAGTGCGAGGGCGGCCGCGCGCGCCTCGGCACTCGTCGCCTGCGCGGCGACAACGCGCTCGTAGGCCTCCGCTTGTGTGCGTAGCAGAGCCTGCCGCTCACGTGCCCAGGCGTGCTCTTCCTCCCGTGCGACGCGGTAGAAGGCGCGCAGCAGGCGATCCATCGCAATCGCGGGTAGCGACGGCGTGGGCGGTGGCACTCGCTCGCGGTGGGTCGTCAAGGTCGTGCTGCCGATCTCGTCGGAGGCGGCCTCATCACCCACAAGTGAGGTGCCCGTGCTCGCTTCTGGCGCTGCCTGCGGGACAGACCCCGGAGAGGAGGCGGCGATGAGGAGAGGACGCGCGTAGACGCGTGGGACAGACGGCCCCTGCTTTGTCGACTCGACGCCCACGGCGTTCGCGTGTTTGTCAGAGGCGCGTATCGTTGCCGCGTAGTCGGGCAGCTGCCGCGGATACTCGTGCGCGTGGTGTGATTGCGGTCTCTGCGGACAAGGAAGGGGAGGCGGTGGTGCGGACGTCGCCGATCGCGCTTGTGGCCCGGCTGCCGAGGTCGTGGTCACCGTGTCGGCCCCATTCTGCCCCTGATGTGCCGTGGCCGATGTGGTCGCGACCGACGTGGTCCCGCCCGCGCGCGCCGCTTCGCATGCGTCGCCTACTCGCTTCTCGTGGTCCGGCGCGCAGCTATACGGCGAGAACGCCGCGGTGGCGGCCGACTGCCGACTTGTTGTGCACGACACCGAAAGGAACTCATCCTCCGCGAGAGGTAGCGACTGCTGGCCCGGTGTGGACGGCGTGTAGGGCTGTATTGGCGGCGCCGTCGCGGACGCTGTGTCCGCGTCGGTCCGCCTGGTCTTGCTGTCCGATGACGAGGTGGTAGCGGAGGGTATAGATGCGTTCGCAGCACTGTGGATCGCAGGGGTGCCATCGCGGCCGTCGTTCGTGAGATCGTGTCGCGTCCTGCCGGGCGTCTTGACACGTTCGTTGTAAACGGTCGTTGGACGCGCACACGATGACGAGGTCGTCGTGATGGCGTAGGCCGACGCAGGACTGTTGATCGCTGTCGCCGCAACCGCCGCCGCGCGTAGTGTGGCACTGGCGACGATAGGGATACTCGTGGTAGCGGTAGAGACACTCCAACTGTGCTCTGGACGGCTCTGTGTCTGTGCGTGCGATACGTTTGCCGTCGGCGCCCCGCTGAGGACGGCAGTGACGTCGTTGGCGCGGTCCGCCGTTGGCCCTGCTCCACTCAGACGCATCAGTCGCCATGTTGCAGGATCTGTTTGCACGCAGAGATCCGCCGTGGTCGCGGCCATGGCGTCCGACCAAGTTGGCGGCTTCGTACTCACATGAGGTGCCGCGAACGCCGGCGCTCCTGTGTTCACATCGGTGTGCGCGTCGCGAGCTAGTGGTGGTATCCCTCTCGCGCCTGCGCTGTCTGCCGCGGCGGCGGTGGCTGCGTCCGACGCGTCCAGGACCGATTGTAGCAGCACGCGCAGCTCAAGGGGTAGCGGCACATCGGCCAGCGTCTGCGAACGTTGACGCTGCTCTTCCACACGCGCGGGGAGCGACAAGAGGTCTGTTAGTGAGCTCATCGCGTGCGGTGCGCCGTGGTGGTAGCGGCGACCATCCGCGTCCGTATCCATTTTGTGCGTTTGTTGTTGAGTCGCGGCACGCCAATGAGAGATGAGGTCGACTGTCGCGATGATCGTCTCTTGCGCGCGAAGCATCAGCGGATATACAGCGCTCTCGGTGTCCTGCAGATCAAGCTCATCGACACCATCGACAGAGGCGTCCGGTGACGCGGCGGATGATGACGAGGAGGACGAGGTCAAGGACGGTGATGTGTGTGGTATGGAAGCGAGCCCACTCGACGGCAGACTCGACGAGAGCGAGACGGGCGCGACTGTCACACTCGTCTTCTGCTCTTGATGTTCCCGCTCGTCGCTCAGTAACTTCTCGCTCACATCCTCGACCGCGGCCTCGACCTCGTTCTTGCTGTGGTTGTTGGCTGGACGAAATGACGTATCATCGCTCCCTTCCAGAGTTTGTGTGCTGCTGCCAAGCCCGCCTCGGCTAGGCAGCGTCGAAGACAGCGCCTCATTGTAGCTGGGACTTCCACTAGACGATCCGTGATGATGATGCCGGGGAGGCGGTGGTGAGCATGAGTTGGTTGCCGTGGACGCAGCTGCTTTTGCAGACAAAGGCACTGGTGAACGCGTCGAGGAACAACACCCATCGGTCGTGGTTGTTGTTGACGCCATTGTCGCGCGCTGACGTCGCGCCAAGAGCGCGTCCACGCCTGCGAGGAATTCATCTCGGTCTTTTTCCAGCACACGCGAAAGCGTCTGCAACCGCGTCCGATACCGAATGACGCATCTCTCATAATGCCTGATCTCAGCGAGCAGACGTCGGCGAGAGGTGGTACCCCCCTCGCTTGCTGTCTTTGACTTCGATGTCGCGATTTCACTGCGCGACAAGTGGGCGGTTGACGTCGGCGAGTGATCATCACCGTTCACGCTCTGAAGCTCCAGTGTGCGTCGCGCATGTTGGAACGATTCCCGCTGCCGCACTTCGCCTTCATTGTCAGCGGCTGCGTTGGCGCCTCTTGTCGCCTTGTTCTTCTCAGAGACCCTCGCATCGGATGAAGTCATGCGCGTTTTTTTGGCTTTACTCATCCCCTGAAGCTCGTTTTTCGTCCTCTGTGCTGTTGCGGGCATTGTTCTCCCCTGTACGACACCGTCACCTCTGCCAGGACTCGAGAGAGGCGACACCACACCACCACCCGACGGAGCGGTGGCGCCGTGCGGTGTGAGCATGGAGAGGGAAGAGCTGCGCGCCAACGGGCTTTGCATCTTGGTTGGGTGCGTGACATCGCTCCGCATCGACGCAGGCCCGTCCTTCACGTCATCCTTCCGGCCATCGCCTCGGCGCGTCTTCACACTTCTCTTGGCGGGCTTCGCCGCTTTTTGTTCGTCGATCGGGGTCGTCGCGTTGGGCGAGCGCGTATGCAGGACACGGGTAGATCCCGACGTGCGTGGGACGTCGACTGCGATAGGCGCACCAGGGCCGGCCAAAGCACGAAACGGGGATGGTGTGGCCCCACGCGGGGCTGGTGGTGAATGCGTCTGTGAGCAGCTGCTACGCATCACGTCGGCATGGTCACAACCATCCCCGACAGCAGAGCGACGCGCCGGGTTCGACAGCAGCGAGTGTAGACGCGAATGGTCCTTCGAGTCTTGCTGTGCGCGCCGCACACGCGTTGGCGATAGGCTCGGCGACCCGTCGCGAGACGGCTGCGGCTGCGGATGTGGGTTCGGCGGCGGCGGTGTGTAGATGGGAACCTCGCCAAGGACGGTAGTCAATGCGTCCATGTAGTCCTCATGCGTGCGTGCGTACAGTCTGGACAGGAAGCGTTCCCGCCTCGCCGCGGCCGCCGCCTCGTCCAGATCTTCGTCTTCGTCATCCTCCACGACTGCGCTGGCCCCGTTGCTGTTCTTCACACCGTTTTCGCCGCGTTCATCGCGAGCAGGACTCGGAGATGAGCGTCGACACCCCCCACGACCAACGTAGGCGATGCTGCTGCCTCTGCGACGCGACGACGGAGAGCCGTGTCCTCGTTCCGCACCGCTGGCGCGACCGCCGCGAGGTCTGCTCGCAGACAGCGCTGGGATGTGCGTCGGCGCTTGCAGCGACCGCTGAGCTTGGCGTAACGTGAACGCTTTCTCTGCTTCTCGAAAGTGTTCGCGCGTTGGCGAGTCCTGAGATGGGCTCATACCGTACCGATTGATCGGCACAGGCGCGGCCATCGCCTGTGCGTTTAAGGATGTGCTCGTGGTCCCATGGCCTGAGAGGTTTGTCGTCGTCGCGGCCGTCGCCCCTAGACTCGCGTAGTGAGCCAACGTGGCAATCGTAAGCGGCGCGTTGGACGACGCGCTGCTCATCTGTTTTTTTTTTTTTTAAATAACTTTCTGTGTAGATGTCTGTATGCGTAGCGCGATGACAACAAACGAAGAAGAAACGGTGGCGATAAGGACGAAGTCTATTTATCTATTTATCTATCTATCTTAATGCACAAGAGAACAACGTTACTCCTTTTTTTTTTTCTGTGTGTGTGTTGTTGTTGTTGTTGTGCGTGCGATACGGGCCGTAAATTGCCCTTTTCGCTCTTCTAAACTCAAGACAAGTGTACAGTATATTCTTTATGTATGTGTGCGTGTGTCTTGTTGTGCGCCGTCTACGCCCATACAGTTCCTATCAATCAATACCATATATAAATAGATAAAGTGAAGGAAGAGGAGGAAGAAACAAGGAGGAGGCGGTGTCGTCGAGTGTGTGTGTGTGTGCGTTTCGTGGTCGGGGTCAATTCTTTTTCTGTCGCTCACTGTCATGCCCACATGACAGCAAGTCGTGTGTGTGTGTGTGTGTGTGTGAGCTCCAAATACACATCGCACCATGACACGCGCACTCTCGTGCGCCACACAATAGTCAACGCACACACATTCACTCTTCACTTGGAGAAACAACAACAACAACAACAACAACATTGAGACCTATACGTGACATGCTGTACGTACGTGTTGGCTGTTCGCGCCATGTCCAGCATGTGGATTATGTAGACGTCCCTTTCCTTTTTTTTTTGTTCTCGATGACATCACGGAGATTTTTTTTTTTTTTGGTATTGTTGTTGTGGCATGGGCTCAGCAAATAGTTTCAAAACGAGAGGGAGGAAGAAGTAAAGTCAAGATGAGCGCGATAAGCGATAGGACAGCAAAAGCGAGGAGAGAAGAACACCGAGAAGGCTAAGCATCGGCGCTCGTCTTCAACTGCTTGCAGATGTGTGTGTGTGTGTGTCCTGTTCCTCTCAGTCTCTCTGTCACCCCAAAGGCCGATCACTTCTTCGCTGCTTTCTTGGTACTTGGTCGGATGTTCGTAGCGCGCGGTGAGGCACCTGTTGTTGCGGCGCCATCGGCCACACCCGCCGTCGCCCCTGAGGAGGGACGGGGTACGTCCAACTTTGATGTGTTTTCTGCGGCGTCGGCATCGTGTGCAGTTCCACTCGTGCCTGCCGCCGTCTGATGCGCGGCGTTGTCAGCGGTGGATGACGAGGCTGCTTTCGGCGTGACAGCACCGCTCTCTGCCCTTGTAGATGATTGGGCTGTAGGAGCGGCTGTGCGCGGTGGTAAGCCGACCATCACCGGCGGCGTGGCCGAAGAGGTGCCGCGTCCGCTGAACGACCCCGGCGTCACGGGAGGTGTGGTAGAAGGGGCGGCGGATGCTGTGGTTCCGACAGCTGATGGCGCGTTGGCCAAGTCGACCGTGCTCGCCGCATCCTTGTGCCGACCGGCTGGTGCGGGGGAAGCGGACCCACCACCGGTGCCCGTCTTCGCAGCCACAGCGGCGGCTACCGCCGCCACATGAACCGCATCGGCGTGTGGATTGACAGGTGCGAGCAGGCTGTGCCCAAGCTGTGCATTCTCCTCCTCAATGAGTTCCCTCTCACTGTACACGACACGTACCCTCGGCGTGACGGTCAGCCACGCGGCAACGTACGGTGGTGTAATGCGGATAATCGGGTAGTACAGCTCAATGTACATCTGGTCACTCACGCGGGCCTTGTCCCCTGCGAAGCGTTGATATTCCTCAAAAATGGATACCAGCGACCACCCCTGCAGCAGGCGCAGGGCCGCGACGACGGTGCCTGTGCGGTGTTTTCCCTTGTTGCAGTGGATTAACAGCGGTAGGTTGCGAACGTCGACGAGCGCGCTCATAATACGGTGCATCAGGCGCTCGGAAATGTCCGTAAACGGCTCCTTGTTGCCTTCGGTCGGGAAGCGGAGCACGTGAATGGCATTCTCTTCGCAAAATTTGAGATTACTCTCGGCGTAGTCCTCGGGACAGAGGTACAGCACACTTCGCAGGCGTAGTGCGCGGAGGAAGGGATAGTTCTTCTTGGTCGGGTAGCCGCTTCGGTACACGCCAGGGCATGCCATGGCGAAGTTGATGGGCGGCACCAGTGGTTCATGAATGTGCAGCGATGAGGACATTGTTGTCGTGGACGTGACAAAAAAAAAACAACGAAAAGAATAAATTACCACCACCGCCACAACACTCGCAACAGTCAGTACCAACACTACGATCTTTTTCACGTACGAGCACGCGTAAGACCAGGTGCACCAGATCAGCGGGGAGAGAGAGGGTGAGAGGGTGAGAGAATCTGTATGTAAGTACCGAACGGATGAGGCACGAGTCGAGTGCATTGTACGGAAACTGGAGAGATCCGACGCCTTCGTAGCGGATAAGGAGAAGGAGGAAGGCGCTAAAAGATTGACATCTCTTGTAAACGACCATCGCGTGGGTCTTGCAAAAAAAAAAAAAACATATATTCTCTTTTTTCCTTTCGTTCTGCTCTCTCCTTCTCTCTTTCGATTGTGTGGGTTGCAGTGTGTCTACTGACAGTGATAAATGGCACAAGAAGGGGACAATAAACAAAAGCCTCTAAAGGCACATATCGACGGAAGCCATTCTGTCATTCGCGTGAATGACGATTCGACGGTGCAGTGGGACATGTGTGTGTGTGTGTGTGCGATAGAGAGAGATGTGGTGCGAACCACAGGTGATGGTAGGGCAGGGAGGGGGGGGGGGGAATTAAAAGAAATCCTCAAGACTGTTTTGTCGCGGCGCCGGATCGGCGTGGCCCCAGGGGCTTCCACTGCTCTCGTTGTTCGCCCCGCTGTGGGGCTCACGCGTCATCGCAGGCTCCGGGGCGCCACTGCTGAAGGAAAACAACGCGTCCAGCGCGCTGCCCGGCGCCGGCGCGGCGACTGTGCGACGCACCGGCTGCGACGGTGCCGCGCTGGTCGGGCCTGCGTGTACCGTTGGACCCGCTGCCCACCAGTCATCCCATCGTGCTCCGTCACTGCCGGTGGTCGTGGCTGGTGGAGCTGGCAGCGGCATGGGCACGTGTAGCGGTGGGTCTTGTGAGGGCCCCACGTACCCAGCCGGGGCGCCACTGGTGAAATAGAAAGCGCCCCACGGGTCGGCGTGCGCCGTCTCCACCGTCGTCGTCGTCGTCTGCGGCGCCTGGGACGACGGCGGCGGCAGACTTGGCACCGTCGTGGTGACCACCGGCGCTGTTGTTGCGAAAAGGTCATCGAACACGTCCGGTGCGGGGGCGATGACGGCACGTGCTGGTGGTGTCGCGGCCGCCACGAACGAGGATGATAAGCTAGTGGTACGAGCGTTCGGCGTCTTCAGACTTGTCTTGCGGTCTGCGGTCCTGTTCGCATGGGCGGCGTCGATGTGACCGGGTGCGGTGCGGTTGTGATTGGCGTGGAACACCGATGATAGCCCGCGTGCCGGCGGTGGCAGTGGACATACGAGGCTCGTCTCGTACAGCGCAGCGGCGGTGGACTTGAGGCGGGTGTTTGAGGGGACCAAGGTGCTCAGCCGCACCAGATATTGGGATTCGTCGGTTGTGGGCAGCACCAAACGGACGCCATCATCGCCACGCCCTCCTCCGCGAGTGCGGACGGCGGCGACCACGGCGTCGGGACCGGGCAACGTTTCTGGAAAGAAAATGGCCTGCAGACTCGTGGAGGCGGTGCCTTCGGTGGGCGCCAACAGCGGGTGGTACGCGTCGAAGTGATGAATGACATCGACGGGGAGCTGGCGAACGAGAAGCGCCATTCGTGCGATCGGGTCTGTACGCGCGGAGAAGTGCTTCGTGGTCGCCGTCGCCGTGGCGGGCCGACTCGCAACAGCACGAAGGAACTCGGCCTCCATGCCGCCTCCACCACCCACACCTGTGGAGGCCAATGCGCTTGGTGTGCTCTGCGCTTGTGGCGTCGTTGTGCCGGCGTAGGCGGCAGCCGGCAGACCTGCGTTGGTGTTGCTCGTAGGGAGGTAGTCGTACGCGACGTGGTGCCCCGGACTGTCTGGCAAGCTAAAGTCCGTGTGAAGAGCGGCGTACTGCTGTTGGCTGGCGACGCGTCGCGCCCGCTCGCGTTGTTGCGCGGCACTAAGAAACAAATCGTCCTTGCCCTGATCGCTTCGTCGATCTACCACGTACGCGCACACGGGGCCAGTGCTGACGGACGCGTAACACTGCGCGTACACGGGTAATGGGAGCGTCTGCGTGTGCCCAGTCGTGTTCGAGCCGCCGCCCAGCCCATGCTTCATCGCTTTGGATGCCTTGGAAAAGAATCGACGCATCCCGCCGCCACTGCCACCACTGTTGTTGTTGCTGCCCGTCTTGCCGCCCATCATCCCAGCCGCTGTCCCGCCCGCACCGCCCCCCGCACCATAACCAGCGCTGTGACCGCCCACCGTCATGTCGAGCTCTTCGCCGCTGCGGCCCGCCAGAACACCGAGGGCACAGACAAGGGCGGGTGCCACAGTGCGGTCGGCACCGCGACTGCCCGCCGCCCCTGTGAGCGCGCCGGTGCCGAGTGAGCCTGTATCCGCGAATGTGTTTCGCAGAGGCCGCGATGAAAGGGTTGCTTCCCCACCACCCGCACCGGCTGCTTGTTGGAGAACGAGGGCCAGGTTGGTGCGCACGGCATCCCCACAGACGACGCTGGGGGTGCCATAGGGGGTGATCTGGCTTGGGACGTCGGGGAACAGGTCACCGAAGCGTCGCCGCACACGTTCAAAAAAGAGCGTGAGAAGACAGAAGAGACGAGGTGAGGCGACGTACGCGTTGTTCATGCAATCACACTGCGCCGTCGACGCCGAAGACACGGAGGGCGGCGAGGCCGGGTTCGAAAGCAGGAACGCGCCACGTAAAACACCTGGCACCCCGAGCTTCTCCACACACAAAAGCGTGTGTAGGAACTGCCGGAATGACGCCGTCTGACGAACGCGCTCAGCGAGATCGAGGCTGTCCCCAAGCGTGGCAGGCAAGAAGGCGGAGACGTCGATGCCGCCGACGCGATTGGCGAGTGCGACGCCAGTCGGCTGCACGGCACCCGTCCCGTTGTTCATGGTGCGATAGTGCACAGGCACGAGGCCTTTGCGGTAGCTCCCGAAGAGGCGATGACTGTTATACTCGAGAAAAGCCGCGTGGACGTCGACCAAGGCCTCGAACGAGATCGTCGGAAACGACGGCAGTCGGTTTTGTCCATCGTACTTTGGCAGCGCGTGATGGACAAACGTGCTCACGCCTTCACCCCACGCGTCGGACCGCAGTCGACCTTGACACCGGCCCGATTTCCCAGACGCACTCCTCGGTGGTGACATGTCTTCCGTTTTGTGTCGATGAAGGTGCGGACGATGTATACGTCTGTGGCGCTTTTTCTCTTCCTTCTGCGTAGATGTGCCTGCTTGTTCGTCGATCACGTGGCTGCCACCGTGCGCGTGGCGATGACGATGGTGGCTCTTCTTCCGCCGCTTGGCTTCGACGACAATGGACTGACCTTCGCGCGTCGCGCTGGACATGTGAGCGTGACGATCGAGACGCGTTTTTTGACTGGTGTCGCCGAAAGGTGCAAGGATGCGCGGATCGACTGGACCGCGATCAGCTCCTGTGTGCTCTCTGCCGGCGCGCAGCGCGTCGGGTCCTTCAGGGGACGAAATGCGAAGCGAAGACATGAGGCCGTCCCCGTTGTCGGCCCATTCGCCACTGTGCGTGCTACTACTGCTGTCGCCGCTCTCATCATCGCTGCTGGTGGAGCTACTGCCCGTACAGCTGCCCGCGCTCCCACCACTCTCACTGCTTGAGCTCCCGTTCGCGTCGTCCTCGTCGGGCGCGGTGCTCGGTGTGGGGCGCGCCTGCGTCGGCCGGTACCCGTCCTCACCCTCGTCGTCGCTCTCCGGTGCGCTATTCAGGCTCGCCTCAAGGCTGTCCGCATTTCGAATGGACAAGGCAGCCGGTGAGCCGAAGCTGTAGCTGCTACTGTTGATATGGAGGCCACATTTCCCTGCGCTGGCGTTTTCCATGAGCATGCTGTAGGGCCAGCTCTGGCGCCGGCGCTCGCGGAGACCGTGCCAACGGAAGCGCAGTGCTAACCGTCCCAGCCGTGCGAGCTCCTGCGCACACACCCCAAACCACTCGATCTGCCGTTCCTGCTGCGCGTTGGCGGCGACGCGGAACGCCTGTCGTTTTTCCGCCGTGATCGATCTCTTCACGGCGTTCTTTAGTTTCTCGCTACTGGGTGGTAGCTCGAGAGGGGCGAAGGGGCGGTTGACGGCGTTGACCGCGAACAGCGCGCGATTGGCGGCCGAGACGAGCTGCTGATGCTGCGATTGAGAGAGCGCCGTCGACGCCGCGCCAACAACAGTGGTGGTACTCACACCATCGGTGCGCGGTGCCAAGAGATCGGCGGCAGGCGAAGGGATGGACGGCGGCAGCGCTGGCGTCACTGTCGTCAGAGGATCGAGTGGGGCGATGCCAATCGAGCCCGATCGCGCGTCGACGATCCAGACGCGGTTGTCGAGAAAGGCGGCTTCTCTCGCATTTGCATTGGAACTCACACGTGCGTACGTGCCCGTTGGCGTCCGCGCCGTTGTTGCCGCTATGGCGGAGAGTCGCAGCAAGACGGGCGCGACAATGTCCGACGTGGAGCCCACCAAAAATCCGGTCGAGGGCCTCAGCTCGGGTGTGTCGCTGGGCTGCGGCGCGGGACTAGCGAGCAGGGCATCCAGCATCCACCACTCTGCTTGTGTGCCTTCAACGTCGTACTGCGTGAGCCCGCCGCTGCCGTTACCGCTACCGCTCCCGGCAGGCGAGACCGAGGCCAAAGGTGGTGGTGGTGGTGATTGTGTGCACGGCGGCGGCAGGAACGGTACAATCGGCGCGCACCAGATCATGGGCGAGAGCAGCGCGATCGCACTGGTCACACACGCGCTCGCGTGCTGTGCCGTACAGCCAATCACGAAGATGCGTTTTTCTTGAATCATGAGGGTGTGAAGCACACGGAGCGCGTCGAACGAGAAGCTACAGAGAAGCACATGCAGGGGGAGGTCAATGTAGGGGTGTAGGCGGTGCGCCGGATACCGCACATTCACGGGCCGATCGGAGCTCGGAAGCTGGAGCAGCATCGGCCGCCCGGGCATCGAGGACGTGGAGACACCGCGACGCTGCGTTAACGCGATGAGCGGTGCGACTTCTTTTGCGAAGAAGCGATCGAGGTTGGCGAGTGTGTGTTGGGATCCATCCCGCTGCGAGCGGGTGGCGAGTCGACTGAGGCACACGACCACCTCCAGGGCGATGGTGCGCAGCGTACACAGGACAGGCGCATCAGAGGCTAATAGGAGAAGCACACCACGCGCGCGGTGGCGACGAACCGAGCTACACGTCGTGCCGGTGAAGACGTCCCCGTCGGGATCGTTCATTTCACTCGCGCTCCCTGCGGGGACCGTCCGACGAGGACAGAACGCTTCTCCGCACAGAAAGAAGGCGTAGCCGTAGATCATACCCTCATCCTCGGCAAGCGCCGCGGCGGAAGAACTTTTTGGCGCCATCTGTGCCTTTCGACAGCGCGCCGCCACCGCACTGCGATAGGACACCACGTCAGGCAACGGCAGCGCGGCACCGGTCGACGTCGACACCGCACTGCTCGCTGTTTTCGCACCCTGCCCTGGGGTGGAGGTCATCCACAACGCACAGTGCTGTGCGAACCCCGTGCTTGGCACCTGGAGGAAGCAACCCTCCTCCGCGACTGGCTGTAGAACCATCGGGTTGATGTGGCCGTCTTCCCCTGTCGAAGACAGAACCGCCGCGTACCGCAGCGCGGACGGTACGGTGTGTGCAGTACTGCGAGACGCGTCCGGGCTGGTGGCATTGTGCTCACCGTCATCGACGCTAGAGCCGGTCAGCGGACCACCACCACCACCACCACCACGCGTGGAGCAGAACGACATGTTCTGTGACGGCGTCACCGGCTGAGAGCTGCGCTTCCCGGTCTGTCGCTGCTGATGCGCGACGGCCGCGCTGGAGACACACTGAATCGACGTGAGCGTATCGAGCGCGCGCTGCTGCCGTTGAAGGAGCCGCGTGGCGAATGCGTCCACGCTCGTCCACAAGGCGGTGTTTTCGGCGAGGTAGGCGGGCAACAAGACAGACGAGGAGGAGGAGGCTGCCACCGCACCCACCGCTGCCTTTTGTGCGTCACCAGACAACGTGCGAAGACCATCGATGTCCAGATCGGCGATGACGGCGTCCGTTTGCGTGCGTCGGCCCGCGTCGTCGAGGCTCACGCGGAGGAGCGAGGCATGAGCAAGAAGTGGTGACGTCTCTGTCATCCGCGAGCCGGAGGACGACGACAAGATCGGACAACAGACACACGGAAGGTTCTTGTTTGGGGGTAATTCGAAGTCAAGCAACGAAACGAGAGACAGAGAGAGAGAGAGAGAGAAGAGAAACAGGAAAAAGAAAGAACCGAACTGTGGTGAAAAAGAGAAGACCGTGCCTCTGGTCTCGGAACGTCTGCGAACGAAGAGAGAAGAGCAGTCAAAACAAAAAGCAACTGCGAGCCAGCGCGGTGAGTCAGAGTACGAACAAGAGAGAGAGAGAGGGAAGAGGCGAAGCAGTTTTTACGACAGATGCGTGTTTTTGGTGATTTCGGATATTTTTGTGTACTGCTTGGTTCAAGACGAGTATGATGGTTGTGATGATGAGGTTCGCGAGTGATGGAGGCACGCGAGGGAAGGGAAGTGTGTGGCATTTGAAAATGTGTGTGTGCGTAGTTCTGATGCCCCCCTGGCGTCCCAACTCTTTTTTTTTTTTTATTGCTTTGTACAACAGCGCGCAGGCGTGCGTTGTTCACCATATCTTCATTTCGCGACGCCATAAAAGCCCGAAAATTATGACAAGATTAGACGAGATAAGGGAGGTGGTGAGTTCGTCCCAAGCTAGAAGACGTGTCCGTCGAGCTCCCCCTCGCTACCGTGTGTCTTTGTGGTAGCTGATGCTCCGTTCTTTTTAAATCATCAAGAACTCAACGCCCCTCTCTCCTCGACATGGTGTTGATCAGTGCAACAGTTCGAGGCGAGCGTGAAGAGGCGGAGAAACAAACGCGGTTAAATACGGAAAAAGAAGAAGAACGTGAGAAGTAGTACGTGTGTGAGAAAGAATGCGCGCCGAATGCATGTGATGAGAGAGACAAAGTGTGAGTTCGCCAGAAGTCGAAGAGGATTGTTTTTTTCAAACAAAAGAAGAGTATCTCCTCATTCCTTTTTTCTTCTTCCTGTTCTTTTTCGTGTCTTCTGACAGAACAGCGATGTCACTTCATGCGATAGAGCGCGCCACATGTTGTGTACGAGAAGCAAAAATCAACAGAAAACGAAAGCGAGCCGAGCGCGTCGCGTCGTCCTTTCTGATGTCCATCACTCGACTTATCAATCAAACAAAACAAAAACAAATAAAAGCCACTTGTCTTTTTTCTTTTTTCTTTTCTCGCGCTTTAGTTCTCGTTCAAGTAGGCAGCGAAGCGCGGGAGCACGAACGAGGCTCCGTGCATGTCGGAGCTGTAGTACTTGAGCGTCTTCGCGAACGGCAAGGTCTCGACGGCGCGGACAGGCTTCGTGACATCCACACCCGCACTCTTCGCACACACCAACGTACCAATGCTGCCTCCCGGGTACGTGGGGATATTAATGAGTGCGTACTTCACCGTCGCGAAGCCGACGTCTTTACGCAGGAAGCTCATCATCGTCTCAATCAGTGGACGGTGAAGCCAGATGGACTCACCTTGGTTCAGCACGATGCCACCAGGACGGAGAATGCGAAGGATGTTCTGGTAGAACTCCATACCAAAAAGCTCTGAGGCAGGACCGGCGGGGTCGGTCGTGTCGACGATGATGATATCGTACGTGTCGTCCTTGGCCTCGTTCTTGACGAAGGCCACGCCATCACCGACGGTGACCTTCACGCACGGGTCATCGTAGCCGCACGCGATCTGCGGGAAATGGATCTTGCTCTGTTCAATAACAGCACCGTCAATGTCCACGAGCTCGACGGACTTGACGATGCCCGCCTTCTCGTCCTTGTGACGCAGCACCTCACGGACGACACCGCCGTCTCCGCCGCCGATAATAAGAATACGCTCCGGTTTCGCGTGAGCGCAAAGAGACAGGTGCGCAAGCATCTCATGGTACACAAATTCATCGTAGTCGGTGAACTGCACGACACCGTCCAGGGTCATGACTGTGCCCCAAGGGCCCTTGGGGTCCGTTTCGAACACAGAAAGGTGCTGGAACTCGTTCTGCTGGTCGTAGAGAACCTTTTCCACTTTAAAGCCCTGGGCGATTCCGGGCCACTGGTCATTCGCCTCACGGAACCAACCGTCAGGGAGAAGTCCGGGACCAGGCATGCTGCTGTTGATGATGCGCGTGTCAAGTCGTAGAGAAAAGGTTAAAAAAAAAAAGGAAGGAAAACGAGTGTAAAAACTATTGTGTGTTGACTGGGTGAGCAAAAGAGACGGAGAGCCAGAGGTGCCGGAGCGCGGAGACAGGGGGACGGTACGCGTGTGGAAGAGCGAGAGAGATAAAACCATGCGTTGCTGTCGGGGGAAAAAGACAATGCGTGACTGTGTGTGTGTGTGTGTGTTCGAGTGAGGGAGTGACGAGGTGCATCGTGCCAGCGCGTGGCGCACGCGAAGGACGTCGGTCAAAGCCACTTCAATACCGCCTTTTTTTTCTTTTTGGAGGTGCGTGCTGCGGAAAACAATAAAAAAAAAGGGAAACGAAGAGGCCGCGGCCTCCACCTTCTTACTGAACATCCTTAGCTCTTCTTTTCAGGGGCGAATATGTATTAAAGTGCTTTTGAGAAAAAAAAAAAGAGTGAACACGCTTCGCCACCTCACTAGTAACATTCTCCACTTCTGTCCCCCTTTTTCGTTTTGAATGTCTTTTGATTGTATCGCTGAGATAGAGGTGTGTGTGTGTGTGTGTGTGCGTGTCTGTGTGTGCGCGTGTGTGCGTGTCTGTCTGTGTGCGTGACTGTGTGCGCTCATGCACACGTTTACCTTATCACTGCTCGTCTCCTGTCCTTTCTCATCTCAATCCCATGTTGCGCGGATGGACAAGAAGCCCATTGTGAGAATCCACAGGATGGAGCCTACATGGCACACCACGCAGTACGAGAGGACCAAATTCAACGATGGATCAAAGGAAGGGCAGATGGTTCCACCGACCAGAATGAAGACGACAATCGCGGCGCCGAGTCCGCGCACCTCGCTCGGAGACTGCAGCTGCACGAGGGGCGCAACCACGGCTGTCGCAATCACGGTCACGATGACCAGAAACGATGTGAGCCTCTCCGCCGTCGCAATGGCCTTCACCATACGACGCTCACGCAGCCTCGGGCGACCCTTGGCCACACGCTCAGCGTTCTCCGCCTCCCACACGGCGCGGTCCTCAGCGATCTCCTTCTGCAGCACCGCCAACGCCTCTGGGTTGTACAGAGCCTCACGCATGGATTCGGCTTGTGCCTTCTCGAGTCGCCACTGTGCGTTGAAGATACGCCGCGCGCAGCCGTGAAGAAAGCCTGTCGTCGCCACCCCAACGATTCCCAGAATGGCCAGGTCGGTGTACATCATCGCCGTTTCGCGGCCTTTTTTCTCCGCAGTACGGCTCGCCAGGCGCGCCCGTTTCTTCTTCATATTCAACATTACCATACCGCGCGGCGTGCTCAGGTACATATCACTGGGCGAGAAAAAAATCAGATAAAGCGAGAGACAGAGGACGGCGACGCTGACCAACACCTCTAGGCTCTTGGCGAACTCCCAGCGCGAGAACTTGACCTCCACATAGCGAACAACAGGCTTCGGCTGTGCAGTCACAGCCGGTGCCGCGGCGCTGTCTTTGTTGGTGTCCTTCTTTGCCATTGATCGGAAAGGAATAAATGTGAGCACGCACAAGACGAACGGACACAGTCACGTAGATTGAGGTTTCTCGTCACCTGTGTGTGTGTGTGTGCTGTTGCTGTGTAGACGACAAGAGGGCGGATAGACAGAGCTCGTGAGTGATAGAAAAGCACACCGAATCGGCTCGTTTAGTCATCGCAGCACGTGTGAGACGCGAACGCAGGTGACCAACACGAGAAGAACTTGTACAGCTCGAAGGACGGTGCCGGTAAAGAGCACGCTCTCCTCCTTCACGCAGCGCGATGGATTTGAGTCGTCACCTATTCGTCGTGCAAGGTGTGGTGTACCACAGCAGACATCGCCGCATTCTCGTCCAGGAGAAACAGTTCCTGTTTTTTTTTTTTTCACAAATCAAGCCGATCGATTTCCATCTTCGCGGTTGTTAAGAAAGAGGAAGAGCGTAGCACTTCTAGATCACATCGAGAGGAAAAAAAAAAGAACAACAACCAAGGGGTAGATGGGAGTGAGCCTCACCGCGAGAATGGCCAGAGAGCACGCGGAACAAAAACCAAACCAAATGACAGAAATAAAGGAAGGAAGATCCTCGCAAAAGGTTAACTAAACAACCAGCCACAGACATTAAAAAAAAAAAAGAAGGTGCTGGAGTACACATACACACACATACCGGGGATAGCGACAATATAGGTAAAACACCAAACGGGATGTCGACATGAGAGGGTCAAACGACGAGGAAAACGAAAACGAACGTAACACACGACGGCAACAACAACAAGAACAGATAAGAAGCGGTGGCGACAACTATGCGCATGCCACTCGAGCGCCGTCGTCAGATTTCGCTGCAGGCGGCCAGCTCGCCACTCCGCTGCTTCCACACAGCCATCCCCTCGAGTCCTGCGTGGATGATGGACGCTGCCTTGACAGGATCGCGGACAGCATGCATGACGAATATATCGTGTGGCTCCATCAACGCACCCGGCATCGGCGCGAAGGCGGGCGTCGCCACCGCTGCTATCGTCGCCGCTGTCAGAGACGTCGGTGAGCTCGCTTGCTGCTGAGCGGCACTCGGTGCCGCCAATGTCGTGGCTTCGAGCACCTCCAAGAAGCGGCGTGCAGAGCGGGCCTCGCCGACGACATCAACAGCTTGGCAGAAGCCGATTGGCAACTGAGAGGCGTACGCGCTACAGTATCTGCACAAGAGCGATGACGCCTTCGCCACCGCCTCCATGCCTTCGAGCGCGTCGAATGTGCTGGGCCGCTCGCTATTGGCGGTCTTGTTGCTCGAGGTGCCGTGAACGGCCAGAGCGGTGCTGCGCGTGACAGGCGGGTAGAGCTCCACAAGAGGCTGCACATCAGTCATGCTGACGTCGGACCCGCCTGCGCCACCTCCACCGAGAGTCGGTGTCGAGGTCGTCGATCGCCGAGGCGGCTGTCCTTCCACGGCGGTGGCGCCGATCAGCGTCGTTGTGATGGTGGTACCTGGCGCTCCACTCGGCGCGAGGGGAGGTTTTGCGACTGTTGTGGTCGCCATCGGTGGCGTCGCGGGGATCGAGAAGGAGGGGATGCCTGGCGTGGACACGCCTTGTGCGGCGATTGCTGTGGTCGCTGTTGGTGACTGCGCGCGCATATCCAGCGTGGCGCGTGCCTCTGCGGTTTCGGCGACGGACACTCTACGCAAGCCTGTGTGCGCCTCATCAGGTTGACTGGGCGTCGATGTGAGAAACGAGTCCATCCGAGGTGTGGAGGGGAGCACCGCGGAAACGGCATCCGGCGTGGAGAGCGCGCTCGTGTGCGCTGTCGCATCGGCTTCTTGCTTTGGTGGTGCCGTGCGCATCGTCTCTGTCAGCGTAGGAATATCGGAAGCCTCAATCCATCCCGAGCCACCTGGGCTGCTGCCAGAGGCGCTGCATTGTGCGGTCAGGCGGTCGGAGTGGTGATCAGCACGGCTGTTCGCGTGCGTGTCTGCCGTCGCCGCAGCGATTGTTGCCGCCACTCTGGCGACGGGGCTTACAGGTGACATGTACGACGCACTGGACTCTGCGACCTTCACTGCCTCAACCGCGGTCAACACCGTCGTGCTACCGTCCCGAGGAGCTGATCGTGTTGTCATTCCCGGCGGCGGCAGAGGCGGCGGTGATGGCCGAGCTGGTGTGCTCGTGCGACTGGGACTCCTCTCCACACTGTCCACAACGCCCTTGTCGAAGGCCTGTGCGGCCGTCGCATCTACGCGGCCGTACAACGCACGCCTCGTTTCTTCCGATGCAAACATGAAGACGGCGCCGTGGCAGCAGAGTGTGTATACCATGCTAGCGTTGTGGTTCGCAATGACGTAGTGCAGCGGTGTCAGCCCGTACTCGTCGATACGATTCATGGCGACCATGACGCGCGCGATGGTCGCTCGCACACGCTGGTGGTGCTGCTCGTCGTGCTGTTGTCGACGCGGGTGCGCGCGCGGTGCCGCTGACGGCGCGGATTGGGGCGGCTCATCAGCAGGAGCCGCGGCAAGCCCGTGACACGTCCCTGCGCTTACCGTGGCGGGGTCAATGACACCACCAACGGCGCCGCTCACGTGGGCACCACTCTGGTCCGTGTCACGCACAGACACCGAGGACGCCGCACATTGGGGACGCGCTGCCTCCGTGGTCGACGGGAGCGTACGGACTGTCATTTCAGCACAGGTTTGGGTGGTTGGCGTCGTCGCGGGCGTCGTCGCCGCCGTTGACGGTGCGCTGCGCATGACCCGAGACGACCGTGTGTCCGAACTGACTGTGACGCTCGTCGTGCCACCACTCCGCGGTGCGGGCCAATGCCACGCGTATGCGCCCGCTGTACGCGGGTACCACTCTGACCGACGCCGACGCGCGCGTTGTTGAAGAAGCTGTTGCTGCAAGTGCAGTGACACGACCAGCAGCGCGCGCTGCAGGCGATGGATCTCGTGTCCCGCCATATCGAGCGCCGAATGACACACGTGGTCGACGGCCGCCTCGAGGGCACCCAAGTGTGGCAGGTCAATGGGGATCGTCGGGGCTCGCTGACGTAGCTTCATGACGGCCGTGTTGAAGCTCATCGGAACAGCGCGCAGCATGTTCGGCGCACGTCCGTGCATGAGTGGCTGCGATGCGAGCACCTTCCTGTGCTCTTCGATGCGGCGGTGCGCGTTTTTCCACGGACTGAACGCGTCAGCAGCTACACCGCCGGTGGTGATGCTGCCGTTCATCGACTCAGACTTGATCTTCGACTCCGCCAGCGCGTGTCGCGGTCGACGGCGTGTCTGGCTGTGACTGAGCTCCGGAGCTGCTCCGCTACCGGGATGACCAACATTAGGGGCGCCAGGCACCGAGAGTGAGAAGGACGCGCCGGCGGGGCCCCACATCGGTGACTCAGCCGTGCCCGCGCTCATCCGCGCCACGTCTGCGGCCGCCTTCTCGGACGTCTCTCGTAGCCGTGACAGCCCAGCAATGACGCGGGACAGAAAGACGTGCTGAGAGTCGACGGTCACATCGTCACTGCTCGCTGCGACACCCGCACCCCCGTCCGACACCAATAGCGCCGCCGCGTCGTCCTCTACCCCTGCGAGCACAGACGACCTTGCCTCGTGTCGTGCGGCCGCACCGGCACTGGACTTCGGCGCGTGCGTGGTGGTAGTGGTGGTCACGGTCGTCGAGGCGCTGAGCTTGCTGGTGCCGCCGCGGGTTCCATCAAACACTCCGGTGGCTGCCATTGTCAGCCGGCCAGGACTGTAGACGACACCTGTGCTCGTCACGCCCAAGTGACTCTCCGCCGACGCCAGTGTGTGGTGCGTCGATTGACTGATAGCGTGACCCGTGTGCGAGACCAGCCGTGTGTCGCGCGTGCGGTGCGGGTGCTGCACGCGCCAGGCGGTGTCGAAGGCGGCGAAGGGGTTCCCTTCCGGCACAAAGTCTGGCATGCCAAGGGCATGCAACACGTACGCCACCGCTTCCGTCGAGTCACCTATCGCCACGTAATGAAAGAGCGTTTGGCGACGTTGTGCGCCACTCGCGCAGACCATCGCCGCTGCCGTGGTGGGAGCGGCGCGCTGCAGGACACCAACCGTGTTGGCGGCCAGATCCACGCAGTCGAAAGTATCCGATGGTGCTATCACCGCGGCTTTTTCGACGGCCTCGCGTGCGGCAGGCGAGTCTGCTAGCGCGAGCGCGCTCGCCCTTCGCGGGAGCGAAGAGACAGCCGAAGCGTCTGGTGGCTCGTCGCTTTTGCCGCCACCCCCTTCAGTCGTCGCGTGACAACCCTGGATTTCCTGGTTGGTTTCCCCATCCCCATCTCCATCCCCACGCACTGGCTCCGACGGCTGTGCGTACGCAGCCGCCACTTCTGCCACACCACACACGACACTCCCACCTGAGCCGGACAGCGTCGGCAGCAGCGTGGACTGTAGAAAATCTTGGTACTCGGCCTGCGCGCGCCACGCCTGATCCCAACGTGATTTGGTTCGCCGCTTCGAGCGACCACTCTGCGAGCCGCTCCAACGGGAGGAGAGGCTCGCCATCGAGTGCGCATCGTCCTCACCCCTATCACTGAAGCTGTCGACTTCTTCGATCGCCTCTTCCTCATCGTCGTCGTCCTTGTCAGCCTCATGTGCGTCGACGCCACCCGCCTCTGTCACAGGGCTCGTCTGTCGCTTCATCGTGTTGCTGCGACGGAGAGCGTCACCGAGGCTTTTCCGATTCCTTCGTCGCCACCGTGCTAGCTCGCCATCGCGCAGCCGCGTCTGATGAAACCACAGTACGTGGTGACGCAGCACCGTCTCGACGACGTTTGTCTTACCGAGCACGAGGGCCACATCCAGAATGGTCAGACCGTGTAAACACTGTGGCATGAACTGCCGTCCCCAGGCGCCAGCCAACTCGTTGAGCGCGTTGGTGCCTGCGGTGTCACTCGGCTCCGCATGCGAACCTGTGAGAGACGCGGTGGTGGGTGTACAGGTGCTATGGGCGCGACTCGTACACGATGAAGTCGGCACACGCACACCTTCGTCTTGTGTTGTGTCTGTGAGGGTAGCGGCGCTGGACGTGACAGGCGTGAGCCTTGACTGCTGCACCGGCGCAGAAAATTTGCTGTTTGCACGGGCCCGACGGTGCAGCTTCACCGACTCCGCGAGGCAGACGGCGGCAGCCACCGCACTGGCTGTTTGGGCGACGGCGCGTGCGGTGGTTTTGGCAATCACTCGTCGCCTTCGCTGCGTCGGCGGGACCAGCGTGGACGCCTTGACCGCCTCCATCGCACGTGCCTCTGCATCGGCGGCGACCTTCACAGATGACGATGTGGGACTCTCGGTCCTGGACGACGGTGCATGCAGTAGTGAAGGGCACCGTGTGGTGCTGCCTCCGAGTCCGGGCTCAGACGGTCTGCGGGGTCGTGAAGCGGTCGATTGTGTGGAGTACGCGAGCGTGTCATCGAGTGAGGGCGAGGCAGACGCGACGGAGCCCGCCTCACTCACGTGACCGACAGCACGCGCTGCGTCTGCCCGTCGCGACGCGATGCCCTTCTTCTTATTCTTCTTGAGTAAGCTCTTGAGAGTGACGACATCGTCGGGGCTCCACTGCTGCCGCGATCGGGATGTGATATCCTCCCAGATCCCCTGCCGCAGGATCTCCTCTTCGAGTTGCATAAAGGCCAAAATACTCGCCACGGACATGGAGGAGCCAACCTCCAGCGCGTAGAGCAGCGGCGACTTTCGGAACGACGCGCCAGAGACGACGCCGCCATTGGTAATGTGTACGGTCACCCAGCGGCCACTCCCAGGCTGCGCGCTCTCCGCGTCGTCTTCGTCTTCCCAGCGTGCGAGCGGATCGGCGCCTTCGCGCAGCAACGTCTGCACCGCACCAACGAGCTCGCTCGCAATAACCATGTGAAGCGGTGTCCGTCCGTCGTCTGAAGCAGCGTTCACGTCTGCGCCGTAGCGCACGAGTGCTGTGATGATGCCGCGCCACGCGCGGTGCGGTCGCTGAGTCTGCTTCAAGGACCCGACCGCACCAGCGGGGGCGGGGAAACCGGCCACCGTGCCTGTTGTCTGGTCGACGGTCGTCGCCGTCGTCGCGGGTTGCGACGGAAGGAGCGAGGACCGAGGACGAGGCGGGGGCTGCCCGTCACCACAGCCACTACTACCGGACGGCACTGGCAACGGCGGGCGACGGTTCCTGATGGCGTACGGACCAACGGGAAGTTGATGCTGGTGATACGACGCTCCCTGCCGACGTCCGTGCTGCTCGCTTATATGACCTGGGTCATCGTCGATGTCGGGATGAACGGCGTAGTCGCACTGCGCGATAACGGCCACGTGAAGGGGCGTGAGGCCCTTGCCATCGCGTGCGTTGGGGTCCGCACCCATCTCAAGTAAAAACTCGACACCGTGCACGTGGTTGCCCAGTGCCGCATGGTGGAGCGCGGTGCGGCCATCCTGATCGCGCATCTGTGCGTAGAGCGTACCTGTGGGGGCCATGAGCTCGCGCAGCATCGTCAAGTTGTTCCCCGAGTGACGTACCGCCTCGAGGAAGAGGGAAAAGCCGCCGTCGGCGTTGCCAACAGCCACGGCACGCAGCGCGCGGGCCGCCTTGGCCACCGAGGCGACGATCGCGGCAGAGCGACCTTCCTCGCTCAGCGCGGCGACAGCCGCACTGTGGACAACGGACGGCATCGAGCCACTCGACAGCGACAGCGACGTGATGCCCATCATCGCTTGGCCGCCTTGGGTCTTGTGCCCTGGAAGCGAGTAGCTGTTGGTGAGGCCGCTGTCATCATTCTGGAGACTCTCGTCATTTCCACATGCGTTGTGGTCGCTTGGAGGGTCCAAAATCAACATGGGTGGTAGTCGTGCAGGTGTCGAGCTCGCGTTGCTGCCGTAGGACGTCGTAGTTACGGCTCCCGTGGCGGACGACGCGGTGCCGCTGGTCGCACTCGCGGAAGCCCCATCGTTCGCGAGGACCTCCCCAGACCTGCCCTCGTCATTCTCACCACCGCGCCCAAACCACTCGGCAGGATGTGCGAGAAGCGCGAAGGATTTGCGCAACACCGCCGGGATGCCCGACGACGCGGAGGACGCATCCTCGACACCGACATCATCGGTCGCACAGCTTGAGGTGGCCGTCGTCGTGGTGCCTTCCGCGCTCACACCAGCGCTCGTTTCCGAGTGCAGCGGTTCCGCACGCGCGTCGTTCTCACCGCCGACACTGTGCTGTGCTTTATCGGCACGAGTCACGTCTTGCTGCGCTTCATTCTGTGCATGCGGTTGGTCGCCGGTTGTGGTCTTCGTGCCCGCGCGGATTGCCATCGGCACCTTCAGCAAGATGGAGCCATGTAGATCACCCAGGCTCGTCGTCGCGATGGCATCCGATGTGGAGGTGGGGGCTGCCTTGCGCGTGTGCCGATGATGCTGTCCGGGAAGTGCCGTGCTCGAGTTGGTGGGCCTTCGTCGGTCACTTGTATCCGTATGCGTGCTGTCTCCGCCACTACCACCGCCACTGTTACTATCGCTTCTCGTCATGGTGGTTTCGGACGTATCGTCGACACCTTCCGCAGGCACATCAGGCATCAACGCACTCACGACCGCTGCAGACGATGCAACGGCGTGAGAGAAGAGCGACCGCATGGACGTGCTCCCCTCCGGTGGATAGCCGCTCGCATCACCACTCGTGCTTGTACTTGGCCCGTTCGTAGGCAACGCGCGCGGCGGTGACCACGATGCGTCTGTGAGAGGGTCGGTCATGTCCGAGACAGTGACAGTGGTAGCGGCTGCATCTGAGAAGCGGAGACTCCTATTGGCGTCCACTTCGACACTATCTAGCAGCGCTGGCATCCCACCGCGGCCGCTTCCTCCCGCACTGGCTCCCAGTGCCAACGTGCTGTCCGACTGTGCGAGGTCGGCCGGGCCGTTGTGCTGCTCGTGCACGCGCGTGGCGATGTTCTCCCAAAAACTCGTCGCCGCCCTCGCCGCCTGCTGCCCAGGCGTTGTGCGATGCGGATCGGCAAAGCCAAGCCCCGCGAGCGGCGCCACCGGTGGCAGACACTGGTAGCTGCTGCCGCCATCCGTATCGTTGTTGTTGCTGTTGGGCTGACCGAAGGCCCCCGCCTTGTGGTAGCCGTCGCTGCTTCTCTGCTGAACGGCTGCGGCGGCGTAGACGATGGCATCACGAAGGACGAAGCTACTGTTGTCGCTGCGATGATCCGCACCACCGCCGCGCAGCGCGACGCAGTCCCCCCGGAGAGAGGAGCAGCGCGACGCATAATCCCCAACCGCAGCGGTGGCCACCAAATCCCTTTCGCACACACCGCCCGTCAGTTCATCGACGAGCTCGTCAGGCAGCAGCGAATGAACCGCTTGCGCGGCGACGGTGGCGGCGTCTTCGGCTGCCATCGGGTTCCCATTGCTGGCATCGTTCATCGCGGTCGTCGCAGCCGTGGCGGCTTGTGTGGCGAGTATGACGCGACGGGAGCGGCGACGCTCTTGAGCGGTCTCCAATTCATCCTCCGCATCTCGCTGCGATCGTGCCTTCTTTGAGTCGACGGGATGAAACCAAAGACCGAAGACCAGCGCCGCGCGCGAGTGGCCTTCTCGCCGAGCCTCGTAGTTGCGGAGCGTTTGCCGGATAGGCGCCAGTGTGAGCCGGATCGTGGTCACACACAGGCACACCGTGGCCAGCACGACCGCGCCCCCCCACACATGGACCTCGAGCGGGCACATCTGCGCAGCAAGCGGAAACATCACAAGCGTCGCGGTGACAATGGCGTGTGGACGTGCGTGGGGGATGGCGTCGCGTGCGGCGCGAGAATGATGCAGGCGCACCACCGCACGCTTCGAGCGTGCGGCTGCGAGGTAGTCGCCGAGCAGTACGAGCGCGCCAGCCAGGCCGAGGTATCCGTCGATCGGAGGGACAAAGACGACCCGCGAGGACGACTGCCCCGACGTACGGTGCGCTGGGCCCCCGAACAGGCCACGCGCCTGAGCGACGACAAGCGACTTGGTCCCGACGCTTTCGGAGAGCTGTGCGGATACCACTAATAGAACAACACGACAGGCGCACACGACCACAAACGGGATAGCCGTCAACGTGAACATCATGAGATCTGGTGTCCACAAGGACGCCAATAATTTCCGCTCGTACCGCTCGTCGCGTTCGCGCTTTCGACGCTGCCGCTGCCGCTCCTGCACCTTGAGCAGTCGCTGCTGTAAGGCGAGGCTCTGCACATTCAGGCGCGGTCGCACCGTCACAGTGTCGCCCGCGACCGGACGTAACACGCCGCCCCGGCCCGAGTCCTCACTGACACTGCCGAAGCTGAAGCCGCCTCCAGCCCCAAGAGCACCACTATGTCGACTGTAACTGCCGCTCGAAGGACGCAGAGAGGACAGCCCAACGAGACGATCGCTTGCGTGGCCGTCGCCATCGTGATCGTCATAATCGCTCCCATCACTGCTTTTGTCCTCACCATCGGCGAGCGGACCACGATCAAAGGTGACGTGCCGTGAGGCCATCGCACGCGCACTGCTCGACGACTGCCCCTTGTCGAGGCTCGCTGCTGTCGTTGCGGTCACGGTACCCTGTGCCGTCTGCGCCTGACGGCCGAACGTCGGTAGCTGTAACGCGTGCCAGAGACGTGTCAGCGAAGAAGACAAGGGGGACGCGTTTGTGAGCCTCGCAGCGTCGCTTTCTTTTTCATCGCCACTCGTTGCGCTGGCCAGACTCGCGTGCCGGCTTTTGAGGGGCTCACTTGGCGTCGACACTCTGCCCACGCCAAGGGACTGCTCACGCTTAGCACTCACCGGCTCGCGCACGCGCACGCTCTCGTCAAACAAGCTGTTCGCGAGGGTATCTGATGAGCGCACACCACCAGATTGTCCTTGTGGGCACTGCGCGTTCCTCGTCATCGTTGTCTGACTGCTCGATGCGCTCGCCACGGGACGCACGTCGCGTAAAAAATGGCGAGTGCGGCGCGTGTACTCGTTGAGCTGCCCTCTGTGAATCGCGATCTCGACGCTACGAACACTCTCTCGCCACAGCGCGTTCATCATGTTAATGAATGTGGCTATGGCGAGGAGCCACGCCGCCGACTCCACCACGACGACAGCGATGGGCTGCCAGAGCGAGGTGACTTCGCGCCACCAAATCACATGTGCGAGTGTCGGTAGCGAGGACGAGCGTGACGAGGTGAGGAGCTCAAATGGCGCCAAGTAGGCGTCGGAAACGCAGTTCCAAAGCTGCACCGAGGCGATCCGCAGCGCACGTGTGCGCCACCACGCCGGCAGAGACTGGACAAGCACATCGCACGACGAGACAGTCGAGGCGACTGGTCGGTTCGGTGAGGTGGAGAAGATCACCACACGCGCCGTAAACACGCCAATCATGAACAAAGAGGCCGCTGTGTGCTGAGCCACACGTCGTGGGTGAGCACGGCGTACATCGCCGACATCACGTAGCCGGCAGACAAGAAACAGCAGAGGCAGCACAATAAATACCAGCAGAGAGGCTGTGAGACGTAAAACAGCGACCGTCACACTATCGGGGGTGAAGACATGCGTGGACGACATCCACAACAGCGCGTCAAATGCAGACGAGGAGGGGGGGGGGGGGGAGGAGGAGAATAGAAGAAGCGTGGAGGAAGAAAAAAAAAAAACAGAAAAAAAAAGGAAAAAAAAAACACAGAAAAGAGAAGCGATAAAATGAAAGACAGGAAGTATCACAAGAGATTTTCCACTAAAGGAACAGTAGATGGCACAACGAGGATGAAATGAACAGGGCAGAAGAGAAACGAAAAAAAAAAACGAAAAAAAAAAAACTGAACAAAGGGCACGTGTGAGATGGAAAAAAAGAAGGTGAAGAGCACAGCTCAACATAAAGATTGATGTAGGTCTGCGCCACACAGCTAGATATTAAAAAAAAAAAAAAGAAGAAGAAGAAAGAGGGAGATGAGTCGGGGCGACACAAGTTTGTTGTTGCTGTAGCTGTAGCTGTAGCACACTGTCTATGGGCAAAGAGATCGTCGTGCTAGCGCGTCGAACGCGAAAAAAAAAAAAAAAAACAACGGAGGAAGTATGCTCTTTCTCAGCAAAAATTTTTTCTGGGCGTAGACCGGAGTAAGGAGGAGAGAGAGGAGAGGATCGATTTTCACAGAGGACTTTTGTTTTCTCATTTCCCTCTGCAATCCATTCATGTTTGCGCATCATCTTCTTCGATGATTTTTGCCGTGCCCGGTGAGGCGCTTGGTGAGAGGGGAGGGGGTGGTGCAGCGCATTGATTTCTTTTGTGTTGGTCGGTTCGTTCGTCAATACTTGAGATAAGGCAGGTCGAATCCCGCCTCCAACGCGAGGCGGATGTGGGTGCGGAGGGCGGGACTCGAAAAGAGTGATAAAACACACGTTTTGAAGCCTTTAGACTTTACATAACTAAGAAGTTAGACTAAGATAGAAGGAGTGTGATTTGTTGCTGTACGATGTTTTTTGGATGCAGTTGCTCATCATTTTGATTCACGTTCTTTTCCTGCGTCGTTTTACAACGCGCATAATGTTTCCATGTCCTTGTACTCCTTTGACCTCTTAGACAATTTACTACGCGAAGCTACGGAAAAAAAAAAAAAGAAAAAGAAAAGAAGAAGTTATATGCTCACGCTCCGCAACTAAAAGGAGCGAATTCGTTTTCGATCTTTTGGGTTTCAAAGTGAACGTTTAAGCGAGCTGTTGTGAAGGGGTGCTGAGTCCCGTGTTTGTTTGGTTCTCTTTCTGTGTCATTTGAAGACAAAAACAACAACAACAACAACAGCACGGGCAGCGGATGATATCGAGGAAGTACGGAGAAGAGCGCACGAAGGCGGCAGAGGGAAAGGGAGGGAGTTCCATGCACGATCGAAAGGGGAAAACAAGTGGAGGTCCTAGCTTTTGTGGGACTGGACCAATGACGTCACGACCTTGAGTCTTGGGGTGGATGGCCCAATGAACCCGCGACAATCGTCCACCATGCAGGTGTCCGAGGTGCGCTAGGCTGTTCTCACAACAGTTTCTGAGGTAGTTTTTTTTTTTTGTGTGTGTGTGTGCTCTCAGTCTCTTCGATTCCTATGCGTGCACCGTCATGGAAACAACAGCTAGATATGTTATCCCTTCTTTTCTCGCTCTTGCATATGTCGTGTTAAGCGCTGCGAAGAAAACAAAACCAAATCAGCAACAAACGAACAAACAAAAACGAGTGAGAAGACCGGACGCAACGCCATGGACACAAAACCACTTCTCCGAATAAGTACTTGTGTGCCTGTACGTCCGTGTGTGTGTGTGTGTGGTCTCATGACTGCCCATCGTCTTCTGGATCGGATCGGCTTTCTTCGACGCGGCGCACCTTGACGTCTGAGGCGTCCACACTCCCGTCACTCTCATCACTCTCATCACTATTCTTCTCCGCGGCGCGCGTCTTCTGCCGCTGCTTCTTCGCTACTCGACGTTGACGCTTCTTGGACTGCACAGCCTCCAACTTTTGGGCCTTCGCGAGTGTTTCCTTCCTCGCGTCTTCGTCTTTGCGATTCTCTTCCAAGCCTCGGTGAAGGCGATCTGTACGCAGTACCTCGCGCTCCTGGGCCATGCGAGCGATCACATTCGTTTTTCCGCCAGCACCTGCGATCGTCGACTGTAGACGTGGCAGCGACTGCATCGTGGCAATGCCGCGAATAAAAGCGTCATGATCGGCTTGAATGCGAGCCAACCGGGCTTTCTTTTCATCCTCCGTCAGGGGAGGTGGGCGACCGGACATGTCTCTACGTATGCACGCACATGCACAGCTCTTCTGTTCGTAATTGTGCCCTCGTTGCGTCGAGTGCGTTCAATGTGCCACAGCCAGGAAGAACAAACAAACAAAACAACAACAACAACAGCAGGACGGAAAGGTGAGAGGGACAGACGAAGAGGCTTTGTGCCCAAGCGACATGTGATAGGCTGACTGTCAAAACAGTCGAATCGACGCTTCATCGCGATCGACTCAGGTGTGCGTTGGGACAGATGCCCCATTGTACATACTTGTTTCTGTCTTTGAAGAGAGAGTGATATGTTCGCTTCTTTTTGTGCATGGCGCGTTGTTGTGCCTTGATTTGTGTGCGGGCTGGTAGCGACCTACATCGGGTGTGAACCGTCTCTTGGCTCTTGACCCTTGGCTCTTTTCTTTTCTTTTTCTTCCCACTAAGTGTGTGCACGTACGAAGGATTCTGAGAGAGAGAGAGAGGACGACCGTGAGGACAAGAACTGACAAAAAGTAAAAAAAAAAAAAAGAAAAGAAAAAAAAAAATGGATTCAGTACGGCCGTTGAATGACAAAAAAAAAAAAAACAATGGCGGTATAAATCTACGTGATATCTAAAGAAAAGATTGAAAACAAAACAAAAAAAATTGGGGATTTCTCTACTGGAACTTACGCTTCTTGATCTTCTGATGGCTTGCAGACGCCGAGCGTGATGCGCTCTCGACAGTTGAGTCGAAGTGTCGCTTGTGCTTCTTGCCAGAACCCACCGCACTTGTCGTCGCTTCACGTGGCGCGTTGACCTTGCGCTCCGATAAGCGAACGCTACTGGTGCTGTTGTTGGTAGTACTGCCAGTAGAAAATGTTTTGGGTAGCTCGAACTGCACAGACGCGCGGGCACGCTCGCCCGCACCAGCTGCTTTCGCCCGCGCGCTGCCTTTGGTATTCCGTGAAGGATGCTTCCCGCGACGCGCTCGCTCACTCGTCGCGAGCCGCGGTGGGTTCGGCACCACCGCGGCGTGCGACCGTGTCTGTGAAACGCTGGTGCTCGCGCCTAGCCCCGCTGATGCGTGTTGGGTGTGTGATGTGTGGTGTGGCAGCAAAGAGGGCTTTGCGGGGCGACCACTCACGCTGTCCTGTGTGTGTGACGAGGCAGTCTTGTCACCGTTTCGCCCAACACGTCCGGCCGTGAGTCGTGTACCCACGCGTGATGCAAAGCGAAACGCCGATGGCGCTGACGGTGGCGACGAGCGCGCGCGCGGCAGCGGGGACGTCGACATCGTTGGCACGGCGTCCGCTTCCCCTCCCACCACAACCACCGGCAATGGGGTTGGCGCGGGCGAGCACGAGACCTCACGGCGACCATTAATAACATCCATCGAGCGCGGCGAAGCGGCTCCACCCGGCACGCCAATGTGGGCTGATGTGATGGACTCATCTTCTACTTCGTCATGCGCACGGACCGATGGAGTTGCGTCCACTCGATGCGCGCTGAGGGTCTGAGAGGACGAAAAGACGCGCCCCTCGCCCACTTCCTCGTCGTGATGCGACTGTAGCTGTTCCTCTTCCGGTGCGGACTGTCCGTCGGCAGCGAGGCCGTCACGCGCTTGGCTGTGCGCATCGTGTGAGAGAGACGTCTGCGACTGACCTAGTTCGACACGACCATCGCGTGGCATCGTCTGCGCGGGCGACAGCGACTTAAATGACGCCTGAGGTGAGGACGCCACCGACGGAGAGGCCACCCCCGCACGCTGAGGGGAGAGCGCAGGCTTCTTCGGTGGGCATGAGAGAGAACGGAAGGAGACGTGCGGCAAGCTGAACACGTTGTCATCAGCGTCGCGTTGTCGCGGTGGCTCACCGTGGCTTTTACTGGACGTGTGACCGGATGCGTTGTGCTCCGGGTGAATCGGCAAAGGCGAGACGGAGGCCACGCGCTGTTGCTGTGCGCGCAGGATTGCATCTACCTCGTCAACCCACTCAAAAGAGGTGAAATCGAGCGAAGGACGTGACGCCAATTCCACTCGCACATCCTCAACCGCATCGATCCTCTGTTGTGGTTGTGGTGCCTCTTCCTCTGTCGCAAAGAGCTTGACCGGTACGGGCGCGCACACCTCCTCCGCCACCAGAATGACACGCACCGGGCTGCTCGGTTCCTCTTCGCACGCCGTGAGATTTGGCAGCGGTGTCGGCGACAGTGAGCTTGCCATGACAGCCTCTTCCTCCTCTGCGTGGCGTGTTGCATGAAGCGCAGCCTCGATGACGTCGGACTCTTCGCCAACATCAGTTACCGCCTCATCGTCTTCACCATCGCAGCCGACGTCGAGACCAGCGAAAAGGGTCGCTTCCACGCCGGCTCGATCATCGGCTGCGCTCACCTCGCGTGGCTCTGATGGGACACGCTGCTCGCACACCATCTCCGCGTCGGCGTCCAGCGCCTGCGACGCCGTCGTCGCACCTTCTCTCTCTTCTCCTCCTTCTTGTGCCTCGCCGCTGCCTTCATGCACCTCCCGTGACACGCGTGGTGCGGGCGACGGTGTCCTCACCAGGCCATCGGGACTGGCAATGAAGATACCCCCGACGCGTGCACGCAGCAGGTGCGACTGAGCCTGTTGTTGCAGAATCAAGGATGGACGACTGACGGAAAGAGACACGCTGTGCCCACGGCTGCGGCCCACACGTAGCCGTGGACTGAACACGAGCCCATCACTCGTGTCAGTGTCGTCGCGGAAGAGCACTGAAGGGGTGCGCTCGCGCTTGCGTGACAGGAAGGTGCGCCGCTGGATGGACGAGGGGCTGGGCACTTCGTACTCCGCCTCCGCACGGGCAAGCGAGTCTGCTTCGCAGAATCGCCGCACAGTCTCTCCTCCATCCGCGATCGGTACGTTGTCAAACATCTCCTCGTGCGTCTCCATGGGCGATGAAGAGGCGCGTGGCGGTGAGAGCTGCTCGGGCTCAGCTATTGAGGTCTTGGCAACCACGTCTCCGGCTTCTGCACTCACTTCCGCGGCGACTTCGTTCTCCTCCTCGTCGTCAAACCTGTGACGTGTGCACCTAGCAAGCGGAGAAGCTGAGCCGGACGGGCACGCCGACAGGGCCGCCTCGCGGTCACCGTGCCCGTCATCGCCTCGATCACAGAGGGACGTGGGGTTGGGCGATGATGCAGATGGTGAGGCGACGACTGTCGCTCGACTACTGCGCACAGTTTTCGTTACAGGAGGCGGAGGCGGAACGGGTTCGCATGGAACATACTCACCTTGCTGGGCCGGGTACTCCAAAGACATGCTCTTCTGTTTCACGCGCGTGACGGTGTGATTTGCATGCCTGTGTGTCTGTTGAGTCTGGGGTGCCGTGCGAAAGAGACGCCTCCACAGCATGTTGGTGCACTGCTGCCGTGCATCTACCTCTTTCTGGCTCTTGGCGAGTGATGTTTTTGGCAAATGCGTGTTCATCACAGCTAAGGATACGAAAAACGGGTGAAGAGAGCGGACGAGGAAGACTCTCCTATTCGAGAAGTTGCTTCGTTTCCTGCGGCCTTTAATCGGCTGAGCCGTGTCTTTTTTTCTTTGTTCTAAGAAGGAATGATGGGCGAAGAAGCGTATTGTGTGTGTGTGTGTGTGTTTGTGAGACGTACAAGAAACGCAACTGGAACGTCAGGCGGGCATGCCGCCAAGCGAAAGCAACAGTCTCGCCTCTTGAGGGGTGCCAGATCACTGTATGCGTGCCCCCTTTTCTGTTTTTTTTTTTGTTCTGGTGGCTGTCGCATTGTCCTATTCTCAGACCCCGCTTCAATGAGATTGATTGGATTAGAGTGTGTGCGTGGATAGAATGACCGGAAGAGACAAAAGAAAAATATGAAAAATAAAACTACTTTTCTGTGTAGAGAGAGAGAAAGAAAAATAAATAAATAAAAAAGAGATCAAAGTAAGAAAAGATATTTGTAGCGCGGCCATACCGGCTCTGATTGTGCAACACAGGTTTCATTTTCTTCAGCTCTGCGAGGACAAATGGTATGCACGTTTTTTACACATCCAATACCCAAAACAGACAGGAAGAGAGAGCGACTGGCAGCTTCACAGAGAGAACGCGCGGATGGAACATATACGTTGTCAGGGACGCAATCGTGGACAATTCAAGATGAAAAGGAACAACGAGGAATACTGGATCCGCGATGTTCAAGCAGCAAACAAGGTGACAGAATCAAGGACCTAGTTCATTGAAGAAAAAAAAACCCACGAAGAAGGGGAGTCAAGAAACAGAACCGCCGACAAAACGGCACGAACCAAAATGACAACAGCTGGTACCTGCAACACGAAAGAAGGGGTGTACAAGACCATAGCGAGTTGAGCGTTGCTTCAAGACACAGCCACGAAGCGTTGCACGTACGACTTTGGCTGACGTGCCGTTCGCGCCGTTGCGCTACGCAGCAACTGAGTGAGAAGAAAAAAAACAGAGCTAGCGAAGCAACTGTGTTCTCGCAATGGCTCACGCCATCAGTGCCATTGGAAGGAACACTTGCCGGTGCGCTGTTCCCTTCCTCTGAGACTATACCGTACATGGAGAAAGAGCTGGCACAATCGTGAGCGAAAACAATCAATCAAGCAAGGCAAGAGAATGAAGGAAAAAACAAAAGAAGTGAATGCGAATGAACGGAAGGAAGGGGGAAAAAGCGCCTCGGGGACGGGGAGCTGTCTCTTTTGTCTCCTGTTGCTTATTTGTGCCAAACAGAGGCTACAGGGGGTAAAGTACGTGTATGTATGTTGCTGCTCGTCAAGCAACATCCTCAAAGCACACAAAAAAATCAAATGCGATGGACTTCTCACACTGAAACCGCTCACCCCCTGTGAGCGACGGGTACTCAATGCTTCCTTGGAAGTCCAGGCGGACATGTGACTTCTGCTCATCCTCTGTGATACGGTTCACACCGTCGTCTACCGTCACACGCGGGCTGTTTGAGGTACCGATGACTAGCGGTGAGCCAACAGGGGAGCCGACACCATCCGGTGGTAGGCGACGAAATGTATAGTTGAAGTGGCCAACCCACTGCTTTCGCTCCATGTTGAGCATGGCATGACCCAAAAAGAGCTCGACGATCGTGCGGGCACCTTCCAAGGTCAGCGGACGGCCGCCAATACCGCCCTTCTGCGCTTGGCGGATGCTACGGTTGACAACAACAACAGTCTTTCTGTTTTGGAGCATTCTTTCGTATCCCGCCGTGTTGCCCTGTGAGCGGTATTGACACTCAGACACTAGGTCCAGGAAGTACTTGTTGAGCTGTGCAGCGAGCACATTGCCTTCCTTGTTGACGAGTCGCTGAAACGCCTCCGATTTTTCAGGATCCGACGCACCATAGACGTCTTGACTCACGGAGCAACCCATTACCGAATACAAACTGTGTGCGCGAAGAACACTTGAACACGGCTACCCTACATGGGAATGTTTTTATGTATAGAGAAAGCAGTAAAACGACCACAGAAGTAACACACCGGGGGGGGGGGGGGGAGAGAGAGAGCAGGATGCCAGTGTTGAATGCGAAAGCTGAAGAACACGCGACAGTGATCGAGGCGGTGCTGAGTGACTGAGTGGGAGGTGGCCCTCGCACATCCTACGCCTGGTGACGCTTTACTTCGCCAGCAAATAAATCATGGCCGCGTAGCCACGTTTCCACTCGTGACAGTACGACACCTGCAGAGGTGGATGAGCATTCAATTGGATTCTCCCATCCTTTTCTCTCATTGAAACAAGATACTTTTTCTTATTGCTTACATACATTTCGACAAATTCTTATTGACGGTCTCACCAACGATGTCGGGCTATTGTCCGCCGTATCCTTATCACAGGCCATTTTGAACACCCGCTGTGCTGGGCGGAAAAGTTAACAGGAGGAAAAAAAAAGGAGACGGAAAAGAGCATGCCAACGTGTCACATTCTCTACTCAGAGGCGCGCATGTGTACTTGTGCGTGAATGTCTGTATGTGCACGGGCGTGCTTGCCACCACGCGTGCCCGTCAAAGCGACGGAAAGACAACTCCACGAGCACATCAGCAAGACCCACCAACACACACACACACACACTACTCACTGTGTGATGCAAAAGCTCCCTAGACAACGACAGAGAAGGAAAAGTCGGTCTGACTGACCAGTATGAGCTTCGCACAACACGTAGTCTAGTGGACAAGAGATGCGCAAGTAGGTCATGGGACAAAGTGCCATACATGTTGCGAGGAAGCAGACGCAGGAAAGGCAGATGTGCACGAGGAGAAGACGGAACTAACAGAATATGAAGAAAAAAAAAAGAAAGGCATTCAATACCAAGAGATCAATCTACACTACCTGATATACTGCCATTCTCTTAGATTTTCAGTTCGTGTCAGTTCGCCCTGTCTTCTCTCGGGACAATCATACCACCACACAGTCTCGGCGCGACACTGTTTGTCTGGGTGACTTGCGAGCACAGAAAATGCGATATGGACATAATGGCGAAAAAAGAAAGGAAGGTAGAAGAAGAGATGGAACGAGCCAGACAAACAAAAGGCGTCGCCAGCTGCGACTGACAACCACCCCCTCATCGCTCGGCTCGGAGCGTCACTATCGCCCACGAATTCAGAGCGCATGTGGCAGAATATGTAGGGCTGAATATTTACTGCCTTGCCTGGTAACGCGCCACGTCATTTATTCTCTTTCTTTGCAGTACGTTTGTGTTCCTAACAGATGACTACGCGATGCAGAACTCATAGATGACGTGGTAGGACTCAGTGCACTTCCTTTTTTTGTTGTCCTCGTATTGAATCCGGCCAGTCACCTTCATCTGGCAGTCCTGACCAGTGCTGCTGGTGGTGAACTGCACATCACCAGACCACGTTTTCTGCGCAGCAACGTCCGCCATGGCGTAGGCGAGGAACTTTGTGGCGACGTCATGGACAGCTTTACGGTTGAGACCGGCCTTCTTGGCTTCCTCGACACTTTTGTTGACGCGAACTTTCTTCTGGCGCCGTTGAGCAAGGTGCTCGTAGGTGTCGGTGTTGCCTTGGCACTTGTACTTTTGCTCCTTGACGTACGCAGTCCAGTGCTGCAACATGGCTTGCGCAAGCGGGTTTCCGTCTTCAGCGAGCTTCTTGAAGGCCTGTGCCTTGGACCCACCCTTCGTAGTGCTTCCGGAGCAACCCATTTTGGCAATCTCTTATGTCAAGTGTGTGTGTGAGGCGCGAATGGTTTCACCTCCAGTTGGTTATACATATACATATGCAAACATGGAAAAACAACAACAACAACAGCAACATACGGGCCAAGAAAAAAATAAATAGAAACAAAGTTGGAAAAAGGTAATGTGGGGAATCGTGTCTAAGATGCGCTTGTTTAGCAGATAAATAAACGTGGAGTGCGAAATACTCTCGTCCGCGACAACGCGAGAAAGGTCTGAGATTATGCAAGCCTGTGTGGAAGTACACAATACCACAGTACTCACTTCATTTTTTTTTTTTTGTATGTGCGCTTTTTCTTTTTCAAGTGAAATCAGGTTGAAGTATGCGGGAGCGAAACACGCACATACTTCAGAGAGCGGCAAGAAATGAAAACATGTATCACGTGCCATTTACTTCTTCATCAGTGACGGGAGTGTTGTTTCCTCACTTTTTTTTGGACGTGAGTTTCGAAGCGGCATGGCACGAATAGCATAAAGAAACTGGTCGTTCGGTTGTCCTGGGGTGACCACTTCAGTATCTGTTGTTGGCTTGACGGCACTTGCTTCAAAGCGTGCGCTCAAGCGATCAAAAACACATGGGGAGCGCACTGCTTGCTTCTTGCCTGTTTTCCGGTTCGAGTCACTGTGGAAGGACATGCGTGCCCTTTGGCCTTGATTTACGCGGTCGTTCGTTTCGGAAGGAGCTGAGTCGTGTTGCTGACTCGGTGATGGCGCGCCTTCTGTCAGTGGTGAAGCCACAAATGCACTCATTGCCGCTGCAATCGCTACGTCAATTTTCTGATCCAGTGACACGATAACTTGTTCGAGGGTATTTAGTGACCAGCTCAGTTCACAGTCCACGTTTGAAGCGAGTGCTGAGCTGTTTTTCAACACGTCGAACGCCTCCGTCTGTGTGGCACAATCAACGTAAAGCTTTTTCGCGCGAGGTGGGACCACGTCAGATGTACAGGTGTTTGCAATGACAGCGTTATCGCTTGACAAGTACGGCTTCTCTGCGGCGAGTGCGATTGCCCTCCACTTTTCTGCCTCTTGCTGTGCTTCTTTGAGCTGTTGACGTAAAAGGTCTTTGTGACTGTCAAAGGTCCTCGTCAAGACCAGTTGCGCCAAGGCCTGTTCATTGACGGAGACAAAGTGCAGTGGGTCTGTATTGGAGATCGAGCTCCCTATACACTTCAGCGCATCCTCAATAATGCCATCACGACACGCGATATACGCTAATTCGTCTGCAACGTTCTCACAGCGAGGCACCGCTAGAGACTGCAGCCTTTTTAACATCTCTGTGAGAGACTTAACTTGATCATCATCCATGATGAGATTGGAAACGCAGCGTGTTATCTCATCAACAGCAACACTAAAAAGATGTAACTTGAATAATGTATGCAAGGGAATAGGCGAGCCAAAGAAAAAAAAAACCAGTAGCTTCAGCTTTTTGCCACTTTTCAGCTTTTTTTTTTTTCGTCCCCCAGTGTGTTGAACCGCAAGCGTTTATAATTACACAAGCAGCGCGTAAACACTTGCATGAACAAGGTGGAAAAACGGCACCGTACGGAAACGCACATATTTGTGACGGAATAAAAATGTGAGACCGAAGATTGATGATGGTCAAGGAGGGGAAAAGAAGAGGAAGCTTTCTCAGGTTAGCAAGTGCGCGCATGCGACTGTAATTTTCCAAAACACTTCAGAGCGTATTGAGGAGAATGGTAACTGCCACAGAATGTGTGAAGCAGTACGCATCCCCATACGCTAAAAACAAAACAAAACAACAAAAAGGCATCCCCTTCCGAGGATACTACTTTTAATGGTTTTGCCACTCATCGTTTGCACAGACTTCGCGAATGCATGAAAGTGCCGAGAGAGTCGTAACGTCAGCTGAGAAGCTTTCATAGCCAACACGTTCACGATGTGTGCGATGAGTGGAACGCGCGCACATGCATAACAGCCGCTCTCGACAGCTCGCGTGACGCCAGTCGTTCATGCCAAACTGCTGATATGAAGCGTGCTCAGCCGCTTATTTCGTCACTTTTCCACGGCACAGGAGTCCCCGCGTCATCCCTATTCGAACGTTTTTTTTTTCAGATACTTTTTTCCCTTCTCCAGGGAGATCCAAGAGAAGGAGAGAAATGAAATGCACTAAAAACATCTTGATTTCCCAAACAAAAATTTGCCTGTAAAACAAATGTTGACTGGCTTTTTTTTTTCCTATTGCTACTACAGGGGAAAACCAAAAAGAAGGAAAAGAACTTTTTTTTGAACGTGAACAAAACGAAAAATTATCACAGGAGAACGTCTTTCTAATGCGACACACTCTTAGAAGCTCTACCCTAGCAGGCTTACTTGACCTCGGCGTACTGAGGAGCCTGGCCGTAGCGGAACCACCAGATGCACAAAGTGGACACGAAAGCGATCATGGTGGTCAGGAACGCGGAGTACCAGATCAGGGACATAAACTCCTCATCCGTACCAGGGCGAGAGTTCTGGTGGAGAGCGTTCTCCGTCGCACCGACCAAGTTGGTAGACTCGCAGACGAAGAGCACGCGGGTCCACAGCTCCTGCATGTGCTTCTTGTAGTCGTTGCTCATCTTCTTGCTGGTCATGTAGCTGGTGAGGCGCTTCACCTCGTACTCATCCTTGGGGATGATGCTTCCCATGTGGTCAAGCTCCACGGTGTTGGTGATCGTGGCCGCGTAGCAGCCGCGCTTGAAGGTCATCTTCTCCTTCATGTAGCGCTTCACAATCTCGTTGAAGCGGAGCTCAGCAGCCGTGCGCACCTTCAGGCGGAACACGTGGCGGCGGAGCGGATAGTACACCTTGCCGGCCTCTTTGTACACGAACTTCTTCGCGAGAGGGCTGGTGTAGTTGCACATGGGGTTGGCCTGTCCACCGAACGTCGCCATAGCGCCGTTCATCGTCATGTTACCAAAGTTCATCGTCATTTTCGCTGAGTTGTGGGGCTGCTATTTTTGTAGGTCGTGCTTCAGTAGGTGTTTAATACCGGCTTTAACTGAATGCATGTGATAGTTTAGTCAAGAAGAAGGAGATATGATGGGGTGTTGTTGCGTGCGTTGGCGCGGGGTCGGGTGGCGCGTTTGGGGGGGGGGGGGCAGGCGGCGTCGCCGCGGGGCAGGCGCGCTCCCCGGCCGGGTATGCCCTCCGCCCACCGCAGGGGCGGGCTGGCGCGGGGCCAAGGGGGCGCGCCTGCCCCGGCGCCCACCCGAGAAAGCGCCGCGTGCATGCGGGGGAGGGAGGGGGCGAGGCTGGCAGGTGTTTGGGAAGGGAGGGGCGTGCCATAGCTCTTTGCTTTTTTTTTTCTTTTTCCTCTTTCAAGTCTCGGAGGAGGCAGTGCCCTCACCACGCCCAAGTTGTTATTCTCCCCTTTTACGCGTGAAGAGGGAGAGGAGGTGACAAGAGCTCCATTTTTTTTTTTCATTTTTTTTTTTTGCCTTTTAGATGAGTGTGACACATGATTGCATCACTTAGCGTGATGACCCACACAGTCGCGCAGCCACGGATGCTCTAGTGCCTGTCTGGCTGTGAGTCTTTCCGTTGGCCGGGCGAGTAACAAGGCACGCACAAAATCTTGTCCCATGAGAGATACAGGTGGCAATGGAAACTGCGTGTCGTTGGACCGCGTCGTCATGGCGGGAACGCGCGCTGACTCTCCCATCTGCCGCTGCATGGAGTACCACATGAAACGATCGAGGTCAATACCCTGCTTGGCTTGCGCGCGCGCTTCGCTGTAGCTGTCCAGGGCCTTCACGGTGTCGGCAAGAAGCGCGTCAAAAACCTGGCCGACCACAGCGGAAGCACCCTTTTGGGCCTGCTCTTCCACATGTCGCTGCTCGGCGGCCGCGATGCGGTTGCTCAACGCCCGCATATCCGACCCCCACTGCTCCTGCAATGCGGCCGTGGAAGAGGAGGAAGAGGGCCTTGGAACGTCTTGGACGTCACTGATGGACACATTGATCTCCTCGACGCAAGCCAGAGGAGGGAGCGTGATCGCGGCACCGGTCGTTGCGTTCCGCGGTGCGGCTGCCTCAGGTGGTGGCTGATGCTGCTGATGACGCACCTTGCGGCACCGTTCAAACGTGAGCGGTGCCGTGTAATCCACAACAGGTCCATGGCCAGCGCGCTGTCTCGAGGGGAAAGGCGCCCGCCCAGTCAGCAAAGCAAAGGCGATGACGCCGACCGAGTACATATCGACTGCCGCGCTGTAGCCAACGCGGTCGGGTCGAAGCCGCGGGTTCACCACCTCAGGTGCAGCGTAGATGGGTGTGCCACAGCTTGTTGTCATATCATTCCGCGCGTACACGAGCGGTGCGCCGTCGCCGTGGCCGTCCGCGTCCTCGTCCTTGGCTCCCGTTGTGGTGGTGGTCTGACGCCGGCGATGCTGACGGCCATTCGGCACATTCCCCATAACGTGTGATAGACCAAAATCCGTGACCTTGAGCAAAGGCCACATGGCGCGCGGCACGTGCACGGTGTGCAGCACCGAGAACGGATTGGCAATGGCAACGCGGCCACTCGTCTCCGCTGAGGCGAGTGTGGTGCCGGTTACAGACGTGGCGACGTGGCGACGACGCGCATCTTGCAAGCGCTGCTGCATCACGTTCAGCTGCACCGCGCACAAGCTGCCCACGCGACATGGCTGTTGAAGGAGAAGGTTCTCCAGCTTCAGATCGCGGTGGACGATTCCCATGGCATGCAAATAGTGCACCGCTTCCAGCACCTGGACCATCAGCATCTTCACAATGAACTCGGGCAGCGGACCACCAGCAGACAGACCTTCATCGTCCCAACCAGCAGCATGACTGTTGGTGTCGTGGGGGTTCGTGTGGGTGTGGTGCGTGGTCTTGGGCGGCTGCAACAGGTCCCACACCTCCCCACCGGTCGCCTGCTCCATCACGAGCGCGAGCTGCGTCGGGCCATCGAAGACTTCGTAAAGCCGTGCGACGCAAGGGTGCTGAACGGCGAGAAGAATGCTGATCTCGCATTGCTGCCGGCGCCTCTGCTGCAGCTCTTTCTGATAGAACCGGCGAAGCTGTGGTGAGAGCCGGCTGAGCAGCTCTTCACGGTGCTGCAAGCGTGCGGATGTCGCACGTGCCTTCGCCTCTCGTGCTTGTGTCGACAGCGCAGGCGACATCCACTCCGCCTCGAGCGAGTCCGTCACGCTCAGCGAGGCCACCAAGGGCTGTGACAGCGAGCCGAACAGAAAGGAGGCCTTTCGGGCGTGCAGCTCCTCCTCGTCGTCATCGCCGCTGATGGCCTCCTCCTGCGGGCGCGACGACGCAGGGCGTTGGCCTTGCTTGGTGTGGTGGCCGTGACGGCCAAGATGGTGGAGCACACTGTCCAGGACGTCATCGCGAAAGGCTTGCTCACGCTGCGCGGCGTAATCTTCCGGTTGGGTTTCCAGCTGCACAAGCTGCCGGAGGGTCTCGCGATCAGCCTCGGCGAGCTGTACACCAGCTACCTTCGGGGCACTGGCAGGACGAGGGTGCGCTTGTGTCTTGTCCTTGGTTGTCCCTGCGCTTTCGTGTGCCTCATCGCCATCTTCGCCGTCGTTCTCGTCGCCGAGAGCCTGTAGTAACAGGCGCTGCTTATTGACGAGCTTCACTGCGAACGGAAACGTGGCAGGCAGTGATGCCGTCGTGGTCGCTGTGCTTGTGCTTGTGCGGTCGCCCGAAACCGATGCGTGTGCGTCTGTCCGATGCGACGATGAACGCGGTCGCTTGCTTCGCGTCGTCATCGCCGCCAGCACCGACGGTGGCGCCTCTTGGGCTTTGAGCTGTACGTACGTCGTTTTACGCAGCACTTCATCCGTCGCCGCCGCGTCGTCACCGCCGGCTTTCTTATCGCGCTCACTCTCAGCGAGGTAGTGCGCCGGCGCAGGGGCGAGCTCCTTCAAGCGCCGCGCGCGTGCCGTTAGCGAGAGCGCACACGGTGCCAACGACGAAGCGGCTCCCTTTTCGTCACGCGTGTCCACCTCGATCAACGTGGCCGGCTTCAGCGCGCCACGATATACTTTGCCGAAGCCACCGACGCCGAGCGGGGTCTCCTTGTCGAGCTGATAAAAGTCTTCGACGTCGTGGTGGTACATGCGGTACACCTGTGCCAGGATATTCCACTGTGCGCGTGCGAGTAAGGCACGACGACGCGCGTACTGCTGCTGCGTCTGCTGCGCTGTTTTTAACGATGACGTCGGCGGCGTTGCTGCAGGTGGTGGCTGTACCTTGTCTGCCTCGCCCGCGGTGCGTTCGGTGCTTTCGGCGGCCAAGCGCGCTATAAAGTCGTCGACGTGGTAGTACACGAACTGCAGGTTGTACTCCGTCGTGTGCCGCGGACCGGCGTTCATGAAATCGACCACATCCCCGGAGGCCAAGGGTGCGTGAGACTCACCCCTGCCAATTTTCCGGCCGTTGATGAGACAGCTGTTCGTGCTGTAGTCGGAGAGCCGCACGCGTCGGTCACGACTGGCCTGCGTTTCCCTGTTCGACGACGCCTTGCCGTTTCCAGCATTTTCCTTCTCTTCACATGGCCGATGCGGCTCGGCTCGTGCGACACTGGACCCCACAGAGGACGGCGCCGCCCTGCCCACTACCGCATCTGCGACGAGGTGTGTGACCACATCACCGACGGCTTGACGACACTGCTCGAGACGCGCACTACCGCTGCCGATCGCCCCCTCTGCCACGCCCGCGGCCGTGCCCACGGCACTCTCTTGATTGGCTTCTGTTGTCGGCGTCATTGCCATCGTCGTGTCCGCAGCAGCAATGAGCGAGAGCGAACAGTGTACCCCACTCACGCACGGGTTCGTTGTGAAGGGGACGTCGTTACTGATGAGCCGACCGATGCTCGTCATATCGCGCGCGAGAGGCACCAAGACAACATCTGGCGGGAGCAGCAAGGTCGTGCCTTCGCTGTCGGTCGATGTCGCCGCGCGTGGAAGATAACGCTCGAGACACACGCGACTCACGTGTTTTCCTGATGATGCGGCAGTAGACAGCAACGTCATCAACTGCACGTAGTCGCGCGAGCTGTGTGGCGCTGTCGTGCTGCTCGTGGTGTTCGCGTCGCGCAGCGTGAAAGGGCGTTGGCGATACTCCAGATAGGTCAGCAGTCCATTCTCGACCGTTGCAGGTTGTTGGGATACCAACAGGCCCCACATACTATGTCGACCTGGATGCGCAGCAGAAGACATGAGAGCACACGCCCCACGTGTGATTACTCTACAAGGAGGTGGAGACACAAAATCAAACAAACAAAAGGATTGAAAAGGAAAGAACGAAGCAGACAGGGACTCGCACAACCACACTATTGTGACAAGTGGAGGCCAAACGACTCAAGACGGAAAAGAGTGGCGAGAGAGAGAGAGAGACGTAGATTTCGCGAGTACATAGGCTGAACGGATGAGGCTGGTGGCGCGTGAAGAGGTGTAGGATGGCTACACAGACATGAGCGAGTGCAGAACGACAACCTGTCCACAATCAAACTAACCACTTGTGTACCCCTGACGAGAGATGGACGTACTAGCCTCGCTTAACTCCGTGTTCTTCTTTTCTTGCTCATTCCCGCTTCAGTGAAGTGGGAACAACTAGAAGAGCTTGACAACAACAACAAACAAAAAAAAAAGGGGGACAGGGGAAATGGAAGAAGCGTAAGTGACCATGGGATAGGAACAGATGAGGAAGCACAAGACCGAGAAAAAGAAATAGATAATTGGCTCTGTGACGAGGCAGATGTAAGCAAACGTAAGATGGTAGGGAGAACAGAAAAAAACAAAACGAACGAACGAACAGAAAAAAAAAAAAGGATGCACCGAGGCCAGGGAACATACACCACACTTCCATCTCGCTCCTTTTTTTTTTTTAATGCTTTCTTTCGTTCCTTTGCCAGTACTGCTTCTTCTTTTTTTCTTTTGTTGTTATTTCATCCCCTTTTTGTGGTGGTTGTTTGACAGGTCATTGATTTTTTTTTTCTTTACCAGTTTTTTTTTCTTCCGTCTCAGCTGGCGGCATGTCTGTGTGTATAGTGCGTGAAACGAGAACGGCGTGTGGGGCCTCTCCTTGACTCTCCTTTTCTTTCCGATTCCTCACAGTTACTGTCGCGCTCACTGAGTGTTGTTCTGGCACTGCTGGAAGTACTCCCAGGCCCACTTGCAAGAGTCGGCGCTCTCCGGATTGGCTTCGAGACACTTGGAGTAGCCCACCAGCTGCGGCGCGCACACGTGGTGCTCCTGCTGTGCCGCCTGTGCGAGTTCCTGCGCCTCCGCGGGCTGCGTGGGTGCGGCCTGGTTGCCATGGCCGTAGAGGTAGTTGCTGATGCCGTGGCCAAGGACAGAGCCACCTGCGACGGCGGCCATGGTGCCGAGCATACCCGTACCACCACCACCACCACGGCTGTAGTAGACGTTGGTCGTCTGGGGAACTGGCTGGTGGGGTGCCGAGGTGTTCGCGTGAGGTGCGGGGGCTGCGCGCTGTGGCGGCGGCGCCGCATGCGTGGCGCTGTGCGACGAGGCCGTGCGAGGTGCGCGGCGAGAGCGGCCCATTGATAGATGTGTGTGTGGGTTTTGTGAATAGGAAGATAAAGCCAAGTTGTCTTGGCGAGATACTTGTCAAGGTGGTATAGTGGACAGAGGGAGAAAACGCTGTGTTGTGTGAGTGCTGCGACGAGGACAGACACCAGGAGTGGGACGAGTAAGGAAGAGGAAACAAAACAAAAACAAAAACAAAAACAAAAAGGAGCGGCGAAGGCATGAACAGAACAATCACACAAGAAGTGGAGAGAGGGGGAGGAGGGAGGGAGGAGGGAGGGAGGGAGGGGGGGGGGGTAGTGTGCAGTGGGTACGAGATTCACACATAGAAAGCAAATACATGGGCGCTCAGAAGATGAGCTGATCCGACTTCACATGACCGCATCCATAAAACGCGAAAAAAAAAAAGTAGCTTGAATGCAATGACCCTGAGCTACTGGTAGCAGTTGCTGTTGGCTCTTCACCGATCGTCTTCTGCGCTCTTCTTTTCGCACGCTCTTTTTCTTTTTTAGTTTTTTTTCCCGTCTTTTCGCAGAGAAACACTATTTTCAAGATTTGTGGAGAATATCGTCAATAATGCTCATTTCATTTCTTTGTTTGTTGTGTTTCCTGTTCAGGTTGTCCTTTACTCTGTCTCAGTGTGTCTTGATGATGCGGACTGCCAAGCACACACACACACACACACACACTGTTGACAACGAGAAAAGATATTACTAGCCATCAGCGAGTGTTCGTCGGTTTATGTAGGACAGAGAACAGCACCGGGAAGAAAGGGAAATTAAAACCAGAACAAAACCGAAAAAAAAAAAAAAACGATCCACGAGAATAACAGGAGCTGAGTGTGGTACAACAATGCGAGCGTGACCATCACTGTCTTGTCTCCTTCGAAACAAACAAAAAACGCCTTGAAGTTTTAAGTAAAAAAAAAAAAAAAAGCAGATGCAAAAAAAAAAAAAAGACCGAACAATCGCACATACAAGCGCGAAAAAGCAAAACAAGATAGCATCACTGTCGCGCTCACTGAGTCTTGTTCTGGCACTGCTGGAAGTACTCCCAGGCCCACTTGCAAGAGTCGGCATTCTCCGGATTGGCTTCGAGACACTTGGAGTAGCCCACCAGCTGCGGCGCGCACACGTGGTGCTCCTGCTGTGCCGCCTGTGCGAGTTCCTGCGCCTCCGCGGGCTGCGTGGGTGCGGCCTGGTTGCCATGGCCGTAGAGGTAGTTGCTGATGCCGTGGCCAAGGACAGAGCCACCTGCGACGGCGGCCATGGTGCCGAGCATACCCGTACCACCACCACCCGCACCGCCGCGCTGAACGTAAATGTTGGTCACCTGAGGTGTCGTCGACGCGTTGTGCGTGTTGTTGTTGTTGTGGGCGGTGCTCTGTGCAGCGGGCGCGGGGGCGGCGCTGCGAGCAGGCGCGCTCGTCTTGGGAGCGGACGCACGTGAGCGGGCCATCTTGTGACAGAAGAAGCGCCTTGAGGAATATAATGTGGGAAGAAGAGAACAGAAAAGAAAAAAAAGGGGAAGAAGAGCGAGAGAAGAGTACGAGAGCGAGGAAACTACCAGACCGACAGGAACACAGACCATGATGAGATTGTCGAACGGATAGGAGGGAGGGCAGACAGAGAGGGGGAGAGAGAGAGAAACGGTGAGTTTGAACGTTGTGGTGTGTATGTGTGTTGGCGGGAACCAACTAACAACGAAAAATCAAGTATGTCAGTGTGTCTCCTCCGTTGAAGCCACGTGAGTGGTGCTGACACACATGGGCAGCCCGCTCTACCTCTCTTTTTTCACTTCTGGAGAGAGAGAGCGATATCAAAAGACGGACATGCCTGTGTTGGCGGTTAGAGAGTAGAGAACTATGTGGTCACCCACGCTGGTACGACGCCGTTGTGACCCCCCTCACATCCACCCCAGTGCGATGCGGAAAAGAACCACTAGGTGTGTCGTTTTCTAACCGATCACCAGCACAAGAGGGAACCTCGCACGGGCACGCACCTCACGGTGATGATCGACTCACATCATCATTTTTTTTTTTTTTCACGCTGTGCTCATGCGCTCAGGTAGACTAGCACGGTCTGTTCTGCATTTCGCAATAATAAACGGGATCACGACACCAAAAAAGAGGGGGTCAAATAAAACCCGAGAGGAGAACAAAAAGTGAGAAACAACAAGAGAGAAAAAAATTGATTTTCTGGCGAACAATCCAGTCGAACCTTCAAGGTATCCGGTCCTTCTTTTTTTGTTTTTGTTGTTGTTCTCGTTTACATAGGCTGTGGCTCGCTAACTCGGTGCTCTTCAACCGATGCGTCGGGTCGTGACAAATCTCTTAGCTGTTTCTTTTTTTTTTTCCAACTCCTTTCCCCCTTTTTTGTTGTTGTCGCTCGAAGTGTAAACCTCGTCGGCCCCGTCTTTTTTCTTCTTTTTTAAACTAGTCAATTATTGTCATCCGCGTAGATGTATGGTGCCAAGGCGAGAAGAGGAAACAAAAGGCAGGGTAACCCTGGGGCGTTGACCTCGATGAAGACACACACAGAGAGAAAAACAAACGGAAAACAAAAAAGCCATGTGAGGAAGAGCGTCATGTCCGCACTGCTCACGCGTGGTTGGGGCCGTCCATGTTTCTATGCCTTCTCGTGATGTTATCGTCCGTGTGCGTCTCCGTGTTGGTCAACCCGGTTCCCCCTTTTTTTTCTTCTTCTTCTCGAAGCACACGTGCAGCGATACAGGGGGTAAAGCTAACAACAACAACAAAACGCAGCTCGTCCGCGTGGTGAACACAAGAGGACAAAGGACAAAGTGAAAAATATATAAATAAACATGCGAAGGACACACCTGACTTGTTTTTTTTTTCTATCTCTCTCTCTTCCGTCCTTTGCGTTCATTTTTTTTTTTTTTTCATTCTTCGCCTTGTTCCCTTTTGCTACACCGAAGAATGATGTGTCAATAGCGAGACAGCAAACGGAGTCAACGAAAAACGGAAAAAACAAACAAACAAACAAACCCAATCACGCACATAAAAACACACGTTTTTTTTTTTCTACTTGGACGCGTACTTACGGGTCCACTCGCGAGCCGTCGCCAGTGCCCCGGATTCGTCACGTTTCCAGTGATCCGCGACGTCGTTGGCCAGCGGATCATCGGGATTTGGGCTGCTCATGAGGATCTGGATAGAGAGCAGCACCTTGTTGATGAGCAGCGCCGGCGACCACTTGTCTTTGATGATATCGAGGCAGATACGACCAACCTTATCCACATTGGGGTGATAGATCTTCGTCAGGAAACGCACCTTGGGCGGCACCATCGGATAGTCTTCAGGGAGAAACAGCTCAAGGTGGAAGACACCACCCTCGTAGCAGCTCTGCGGCGGACCTTGAATCGTCACCATAAAGTAGCGTGGGTTGTCCGAAGTGGGGCGTGCGGCAATACCTGGCGGGCACTCCTTCTGGAGCTTCTCCGTCTCCTTGATAATGCGAGTGGTCAAGGCCATAGCTCTCTTTATTTGATTTATATATTTTTTTCTTTACTGTTCTTTGTCTTGGTTTTGCGACGGCGAATAGGAAGAAGAAAACAAAAAAAACAAACAAGTAACAAAGTAACTCGAAAAGAAAACAACAAAATACCAAAAAAAAAAAAAAGGTGGATATGCAAAATGTTTTGTGGGACACGGTAGTGACACGAAAGAAAAAAAAAACCTGAGATCACGATTTATACAAGACGCGTTCGCCCCGTTTTTGTTGGTGGGTTCAGCAGACAGAGTAAGAGACGAGCGAAGAGGTGAGATGTCACAAGGAGGATGTGGAGGATGAGTCGTTGTGTGTATGCGTGATGAGACGTTGCATCATGTTTGTCTTTCTGTGCTCTTCTCACTCGAACGTGATCACAACTTGGCGGTAAGTATCAGCGCCGTTGCGCTTTGTATTTTCCGTTTTTCTTCTCTCTCTCTTTGTCTTTATGATCGCTGCATCTGTGACTAGACACCGCGGTGCTTTTGTTCAGATCGTGACGCGCTCAAGAGAGGGCACCTTGATCACCGCAGCTTACCTGACCGTTTGGCACAGACGCACATCGTTTGACCCACACATACAGTCGAAAGGAGTGAGAGCGCCATTTCCCCCGTGTACTTTTTCTTCTTTTTTTTTTTTTCGGTTGACATGACTGTCACGTACCAGGTCGCACAGCCTTCCCACACACACACATAAACATTTGTAGAAAAGTGAGAGAAGAACGGACACGAGAGAGCCGAATAGGAAAAAAAGACGATTCGGATGGTTCCTCGCGTGAGTTTGTGTACCCCCCTTTTTTTTTGTTACATCAGATGGGCGAAGACAATCACGCGCCAACAGCAACACACGAAACACACCTACGACGACGGCACGTCTGCCAACAACCTACGCCGTCGCGTCAACGGAGCCACGGCGATCACGATCCTGCGCTGCGCGTACCTCATCCGTGTGCCGCTGGAGTCGCTCAAGAAGAAGGTCGTGAAAGTTTTTCTCGCGTGTCGCCTTGGTTTTTTCCAGTGTCTTGCGCTCTTCAATCCAGCTCTCAATAGAGCGTTTCCGGGTCTGAGCAGAGTGCAGCTTCGCGCGGAGGGCGACCAAGTCCTTCTCGAGAGCCGCCTCGTCCACACTCAGCTCTTCACGACTGCCTTGATCCTTGTCGAGGCTCTCCTGCGAGTGGGAGAGACTCTCTCGTAGCACGACTTCGCGTGCGTTCAACGCGACGTCGGCCTCCGCCAGCAGCCGAGACAACAGCACGCCGCACTCCGCCGAGTCGAGTGTTACCTGCCTGAGAAGCTCGTCCCGTAAAAGATAGAAGAGCAGGGTCGTGCGCTCCGCGTTGAGCTCTAACATGTTCAGCGTGGTCATCACGGTAGCCGTCCCGCCCGTGGTCGGGTCCTGTACGGCGGGCACTGTGCCTTCGTGGATGGTGCTCGCGAAAAAGGTTGACACGTTCGTCGCCTTCTTGTTCTGTGTGGAGGTCTCGGGACGGTTGGCCATTGGCACGGCCTTCGTGGTCGTACCCCTACTAGCAGTCGCAGGTCCACGAGGAGGCGGGCTTGGCCTCAGCACACGCGCTTCGCCACCGACGGGGCCCTTCTCGAGCCGCTTCTCGCGTTGTGCACGTGTTTCTGCCAAAGCCTCGTTACCCTGTACGGTGCCGAGGAAGTTGCTGGACTGCGGGTTCATATAGATCGGGGCCCCCCAGCACCGCGCGCGGGTCTCGAGCAGGTGGGCCTCCAAGTCCTGCTCAAGCCGCAGCAGGTCTTCGCGCGGGCACTGAGCGCGACTGGCGCGCTCCACCAGCAGAAACGCGGTGCCCACCACGGCGTTCTCGGCGTGTTTTTGTGCATGCTGTGCCCGGACGTCGTCGAGAAGCTGCTGCATCTTGTTGCTCGTACCATCGCTACTATCGCGGTAGTACTCGATTAACAGTTCGCGGATGCGCTGATCGCACACCATTCGACGATTGTACTCGCGTGCCAATGCGCCAGGCTCGACATCGAAGAACACCAGCAATCGCGGCGGTACAAGTGAGTCCAACACCTGCTCCGGCTTGGGTTTTACCAAGGGATGGTATGCGTAGGCATCGACTTCCGCGCTATGGGCCGCCGCGGCTGGTGCGTCCCTTGCGAGAGGACTCGCCTGCGTGGCGGTGGCGACGTCACGCACATCGCCACGGCCCCCCTTCACCACAGCCGATGATAGCAAATGACGCATAAACGCGGGTGTTTCGTTGACGAGCGGCGTGAGGGCGGTGGTCCCGGCATCCACCTCGCTGAGTGTTTTGGACCACTGGGTGAGCGTCTCAATGTACGCCGGCCGATCATTTGGCACTTCACGCATGCCGTAGAAGAGATCCTGATTGACTGTCAGTTTATTGTCAAGCGATGGGCTCTGAAAGAGAACCGTGGGGAGATCGGCGAGGTCGATGCCGGCCATCTTCGCCGCTTCCTCGATGGAGACCCGTGTGACTGTCGCCGCGCCGTCCACTTCGCCCCCCTCACTCTCCACACCGTGCGTCGAGTCCATCGATGCCGTGGTTGACGGCGACATACCGCGCATCAGATAGCCCATCGCGAGGTTGTGCGCGTACTGACGATCCTCGTGCTGCACCAGTGCCGTGTACGTCTGTCTCGATGGTCGCGTGGACGCCGCCGCTTCCGCTATCCCCGCCTCGGCGTGGAGAGACGCGGGTGTAATGCCGACTGCCTCGAGCGCCCGCCAATCCTTTGGTCGGTAGCTCTGCACGCTGACATCACTCGTACACACGGGTGCCTTACCCACGGCGATGGACAACACATGGGGGAGGAGCGCACCCTGGTCGATCTGTGACGCGGCGTGGGGGCGTGTGTCGGCAGCACTATCCGACACGCTCGCCACCGCGAGAGCGCCGGCCTCGTTGCGGTAGCCACTGCGGCCCGCACGTGAGGTGGTCGCCGCCGCCGCGCGCTCTTGCTCCGCGCTGAGCACACTGCCGGGAAGCGACAAGGACGGCTGATGCGCGCGTTGCTGCTCCGCTGTCCACTTCTGTTGTTCGTAGAGATAGTCGAGGACGTCACAGTAACGAATGACGCGGCGGCCAATCAGCTCTGGGGCGGCGTAGCGTGTCAAGGTGATCGGTAGATCGCGTGCGTACGCGGTTTCCAAGTGCCGCTGATGCGCAGCAAAGCGCTCCTTTTCTTGTGCAGACATACGTCGCGTCGACAAAGACACAAGTTGAGCAAGTTAGAGGCTGTCTCGTTTCGGTCACAACTACCGCGATTTCTTTTTTTTTTTTGTTTGTTTGTTTGATCGAGCGGTGCACACCACTCAGAACGCGGAGATCAAGACACAAAGAGCAAAAACGAGCGAGGAAGTGTGTGTGTGGGGGGGGGGGGGGGGAGTTGAATCTGGTATGGGTACAACGATCTCCACGCGTACATGCTTGTGAAAAACAACACGTAGCACGTTTCTTCTCACCTTTTGTGCATCGCACACGGCGCCTACCGAAGATGACAGCCGCGTGTGGACAAATTCACATCATGCAATCGATGAGCAGCACTCCAGCCCAATCGTCGACTCTCTTCTATTTTTTTCTTTTTCTCTGGAAACCAAGGGAGCATATTTAACCTGCGATATCGAGACTAAGTACAGTCTGATTCATTGCGACTCTGGTTAGGCGAGGCGAAAGCAAACGCTGTCAAAGGAAAAAAATATATATCAAAAAGAAGAAAAAAAAAAAAGAGAAGGCGACGAGGAATAACATGGCACCCGAGCACACATCGGAAGCATATCCAAGGAGATGAAGTGAGATGTGTCGCCCAACACCACAAGATAGTTTTCGCATCGCAGTCTGTGTACAGCTCTGTTTTATTTTGTTTTCCTCTGCTCTGTTCCGCGTGCGTCTGTACGGCTGTGTGCGGGGGCGGGCTCACCGTCTGCATGGCGCTTCTCACGTCGTCTCAAACCTGTCCTTCGCCTCGGACGTGGAGCTCCTCACATCTAGAAAAAATCTTCTCCGTCGAAAAACGAAGTGTAGTACGTAATTCACATCTGATCACTCACCCACATGAGACGGCATGTAAAAGAAAAAAAAAAGGGGGAAAAGGACGGAGTACGTGTACATGTCGAAAACAAAAACCTCATCATATTGCTTACTCTTCCTTTCCGCCAAGGGTGCGCATGACCACCCGCACAACGAGCGAACACGATGACGTAGAGTGAGAGCAACAACAACAACAACAGAAAAATATGACGTAAAAAGTGAATGCACTCCCCGAACGCTCTGGAGTTAATGTAGACAGTGACGGAGGAACAAAAATGAATAGTAAAAGCCTCTCCACAAAGTAGGACGATCGTCACAGAGAAGAGGAAATGCGACACGAAAACAAAAACAAAAAAACAAAAACAAGAAGCAATGCCCACACAAACGAACGTAAAGTCTGCGAGAGGACGGTGCGGCCGCGGGCTCGACAAGCGACTAAGGAGAGTGCGAATGGTCTGTACGTGTGAGAGAGAGAGAGAGAGCAATGCGTGATAGCGCGCGTAAAGACAAAAAAAAAAGATAAAACCAATAATAGTAATAAAAATAAAATCAGACGAAGTCTAAGCGAGAGCAATAAAGAAAGGAGTGCCACAACTACAACGGCCTGCTGGTACGGAGAGCATCGTCCACACGACGAACAAGCGCATCCAGCCGTTGCTGTGTGCGGCCATCCACTTCCCATGCACTCGCAGAGGTGGCGTTATTCTTGACAATCCCGTTCCCGGTCGCATGGGGCACCGTCACCGTGGTCGCCTTGTCATCCCCCTCCGCCGTCGTGACAGGTGAGGGTGGTGCGGGGGCGACAAGCGCCGATGCCCAGCTGTGCGGCACTGCACGCGACTGAACGGCCAGCGCCACACCGAGAAGAGGATGGTGCTGCGTAACGCACTGAGACCACGACCTTTCCTTGTGTTGAGCTTTGGCGGCACGGACGGCCTGCACGGCATTGAGCGCGGCGACGCCTGTACGCGTCACGGGCAGAGGCGCCCGAACAAGCGCCTCTGGTACCATCAGCCACTCAATCGCCGTGCACACGACCTTGTCGATCGCCGTGTGGAAGTCCGCTTTCGCACAGGCCAGCCGGTGATCTTCCCAGGCGGTCTGCTCCGCGAGAGCTTCGGCCTGACAGTGCGCCAGGATGCGCTCGCGCTGTTCTACCGCGTCGGCGAGACGGCGCTCGTGGTAGCGCGTCGTGAGGTCGGTGGCGACGGCGACGAACACAGGCACGCGACCAAAGACGGATGACGCCGCCACTTTGCCTAGGACATAGCGCTCCATCTCTTTGAGAAGCTCGATGTCCATGTCGGGGTTCAAGCGGAAGTCAAGAAAGGCGTCGCACACGAAGGACGGGGCGCCGTCGGACTGCCCGCCGCTGGAGTGGTCTGTCAGCGTCCAAACACCGCTGTGACGCAGCCGCCGTACACAGCGGCGAGCCCTCTGTTCGAGGAAGAACATCTGACCAACCGCGTTGATGTCGACGTGCTTCCACGCCAACAGCACACATGCCGCGATGACGAGCTGCTGCTTGACGGGCGAAAAGAAGGTGCGGAACGCATCCTGACGCATGCGTGGCGGTGACGATTGAGGTGTGGACTGCGGCGCGTGTGCACCACCCTTCTCCTTGGCCGTCTTCTCAGAGAAGACGCCTGCCTTGAGATCGACGTCGGCGTCGGAGGAGAGGGTGTCTGTGTCGCTATCATCGCCAGACCGCCGGTGGAGGCGATGGCGGCAACCACGCCGGCTTCGCTTCTGCTTCTTGTAGCGCGCCTCTTCCTCTGCGCAGGACTCCGTGACGGCGATCACCACCCGCGCGAAGAGCTCCACCGCGACGAAGGGCAGCATGGCCAGTGCCGTGCACTGCGCGCCCGCCTGGCCCTCGTGGGCGTCGGGCGAGCGGTACATGTTGTGCGCACGGTAGTAGTGTGCGTGGAAGTCCCAGCTCCAGCGATCAATGACGGCGCCGTTGTACACGCACCCGCACGGACACAAGTCGGGACTCTGCGGGTGAGCAGGGCTCTTGTACGGGACGGTGCGAGCCAATGGGTCGCGCTCTTGGCACACCGAGGCGGTATCCTCAAGCGATGTGAGGAACGACTCCGCGTCACTGAGCGGGGCGGGGTGGCGGCGCATGTAGGCCGCTGTCCGCATCAGATGGTACGCGAAACTTAGACACTGCGTCAGCTCCTTCGCGTAGTGCGTCTGCACAAACGTGAGTGACACGCGTGCGAGAGACTCCGATTCAAAGACCGAGTGCCGTGGACACATGTTCACGTGGAAGTCGCCGTTTACCTCGGCATCAAGACCGAGACCGGTGAGTCGCCACAAAAGCATGTCCAGCCACACCACCGGATCATCTTCCGACTGCGTCTCGTCTTCCTCCTCTCTGCACGTCGCGTGCCGCGCGACAGGTGCGCCGAAGAGCCCACGATGGGAGTCATTAGACGGGTCGTCGTGTGCGGCGCCGAGGCTCACACAGAGCTGGGCCATCAGACGATCCGCCAGCTGGCCGTCGCCCGTCCGTGGTGTGTAGGGCAGGTGGTGTAGTGCGTCCATCATCCTCGGCACGCCGAGCGCGTCAAGGGCCGCGAGTCCACAAGGTACGTAGCACCGCCAGAGCTGCCACAGGGAGTGCGGGAAGTCGGAGAAGTGCGCTGATGTCGGCATCGGTTGGATGTCAGTACGATGGCACTCCTCGTTCGACTGATCGACCTGATCGCGCACATTGGTATTGTTGTTGTTCTGGCGACTGCGTGTGTGTGGAGGGTGCACCACAACCACAATCGGTGTGGCTGGATTCGTCTCTGGCTCGGGCACCTCTGCCACACCGCGATCGGCACCGCCGCACGCGTCGTTCTTGGCGACGTCGTTTTTGCTGTGTGTGAAGCGAGTTGGCGGTCCGACGCGCACCGTCGTCTGCGGCACCCACTCCTCAACAGTCCCACCTGCCGCATTGCTGACAGCTACAACAGCCGGCCGAGTCGCCGTCACGGTGCGAATGTCCTCGAGGTGACCGAGGTCACGCACACGCATTCGCGCGCCGCTGGCCGCTGGCGGCGGCTTCGTTGGAGGCGACGGGTGCGGGTACTCTAGCAACGCCCCACTCAATGACTGCGTCGGTGCCGACGTCGTCCACTTCTCATTGTTGACGACAAGATCAATCGCCGCAGGGAGGTCAGCAGAGGCTGCGAGGCGACTCTGGGTGGCTCTTGGCGGTGGCGGCAGGGCCGCATATCGCTTCGCTGCTGTTCGTGCTGTGGTGGTGGGAGACGGGACGGAAGGAATGCCACTAGGCGCGCAGCCATCGGTGTGGGCATGATCGTGACGCGTCCCGCGCACGTCTGCTGTGCTGGCCGGTGAGTCCGGAGGTGAGGAGAGACTGTGCGTCGGTGACGAGAGACCCATGGTCTGTCGGTCGCTCCCACTCGCGTTCAGCGACGCCTCTGTCAGTGCCTTCAAGACGGGGTGCTGGGGTACCAGCGTTGGGGCCTCAGTGAGTTCTGGGAAGCCGTTCATCTGTGTGTGCGTCTGTGTCTGTGTCTGTATCTGTGTCTGTGTCTGGTGAGGTGCTGATTGTTGTGTTGGTGGTGCCGACGCGTTCTGTTTTGTTTTCCCACGCCTTCCTTCACGTACAATTCGGGACGTGTCTGCGGGTCTGATAGCGTACGCGTCTTCTTTGTTGTTTTGTTGTTTTCTCTTGTACCGGCGTCTGAGGAAGCGGACGGGCACAAGAGGGGGGGGGGGGGCGAACACCAAAAAAGAAAAAAAGAAAAAGAAAAAAGAGTGTGTGTTTTGTGTGCGAATGAAATGGAGCGATGCGTCTGGCGCACAGAGCGTTGGAGTTAAGTAGGGAGGGAGAGAGAGAGAGGGTGAGAGGCGCGGATGGATGACAAGAGAGCTCGTCGAGAGACCGAGACTAGACACGTGAGAGCGATCTTCACTGATGTGACACGACAGCGCGACACGTGTTATGCACGTTCGTCAAGACCCTCTACGGCGCACCTGGGGACACACGCACACACACCATGACAAATACGTCCCAAGAACGAGTGGGGGTACATCTAAAGGAGACACACACACATACACACGCCGTCCTTCGTCATGCTGAGTCCTTCACTTCCAAGACATCGTATCGACTTCCGTCTTCATATGTTTTTGTGCGGTCGTGTGGGGAACACGTAGAGAGGCGGTCGCGCTCGCATCGAAATCTAGTACAGTGATGGATACAGTATACACAACAACAGAAGCAGCAAGAAGAAACCAAAAAACAAAAAGCGAAGCCTGCGGACACTATATGCATACATATATATATATATATATATATATATATATATCTAAACCACACACAACAAAACAGTTTTGTTTTGTTTTTTTGTTTCGTGTGTGTGTGTGTGCTTGTGTGTGCCGTTGGTTCCGATAAGGGTTCCCCGATACCTATCCACGCCTCTTCGCAGCGCCAACGCTGACAGGCACAGCCATTGGTAGTCCTTCGCGCACGACCCGTATGTCGGCGACCGAGCCCGGTTCGAGTGATCGCACCAGCTGACCAAACTCGGCGGTACTGTGCACGGCCACACCATTGATCGTCTTCACAAAGTCGTGCGGACGCAGCCCGGCGAGAGCAGCCGGACCCGCTACTTGTCGTACCAACACACCGTCGCGATACTGTGTCGGAATGCCGTTGACGATGAGGGAGTCCGTCACATCCACACCCAAGACCGGCACCGCGCGCACGGGCATGCACGCCTGTTGATCTTGTCCTTCTTGATGCGCGTGTTGTTCGGTTGACGGTGCGACGCTGCCATTCATCCCGTCGTGACGAAGCACGCTGATACTGTGATGACGGGGGAGTGGCGCCGTGGTCTGAGGTGGTCTGCTCACGCGATTCGCATCCGTCTGGCTCGCCCGTGCACGTTCCGCGCCGCCGCCGCCGCCATCGGACATCCGCGCCACGTCGTGCCCGTGCGTGGTCATGTACGCTGCCACACGCTCACGCCAGTGCTGCAGTGCTTGTAGGAAGGACGGTAGCAGAGTCCGCAGGGACCAGGGCTGACTGGTGGGCATGAACAGACTAGTGGACATGAGAATGAAGTCTTTTTTAAGCGAGGCGGAAATGCCGCCGCCACACACTTCTCGACCGAGTAGTGAGCCTTCAAGGAGCATCTCGTACAATCCGAGGCGAAGCTTCTCGTCGTACTGAAGCGATGGCGCCGTGAGGAGGGTCGAGTACACGTACAGACGCTCGGTGCTCACATCGTACGTGACGAGCAGCGTGTACGCGTCGCTCAGGTTGACGATGCACGTGTTGTTGCGGTCGAAAGCGAGCGCGTCGTCACCGACAAAGCCGAGCGCCTCGCCGAGTCGACGTAAGTTTTCTGCGGCATTCTCCTCAGGCGCGTAGTATCCACCATCCTCCATCACGACGAGCGACGACTGGGACGCGAGGTGACTCTCCACAACACCGTCTTCGCGCGGCACCAGCGGCTGTGGTGAGGCTTGAGTCTGCGTGTGTGCACCCGCCGTCTGCGGGGACGCGGCGTGACGTATTGGCCGCGATCCCAAACTGGTGGCGCCGGAGATGTTCGTCAGCGCGTCGCCTGTCGTCATCGTCGTCGCGTGGCTGGTCATGTGCGCGGTGTCGAAGGACACATCATGTGGCCACTTCGTGGCCTGTTGTGGGTGGTTCGGCTGCTGCGGGGTTGGCGCGGGATGACCTCCTGGACCGCGGCTGAGGCTTCCTACATCACTTCCTAGTGCTGTACGCGTCCCTGCCGGCGCGTGCGGATCTGAAACGCCCCTTTGTGGTGCAGGCCAAGAAGGCGAAGACGCGGCATCCGAGTGGTTTGTCGGACGTGCTTGTGAACTGAACGGTGTCTCGCGACTCACGGAGAGGCCATCACCCTGATGGCGAATACTCGGACGTTCGACCACATACGGCGGCGGCTGATGTGGATGGACCCCTGGTGCCGACCGGGGTACCGTCGAAGTCGCCCCTGTCAAGCTTTGCGCTTCCCCAGGGCCGCGGTGAGCGGGTCCGCGCGCGTGGGCGACTGACGGCACATCGTCCTCGTGGGGCTCACCCGCCCCGCTTCTCTGGCCCGCGCCTCGATAGCGAAGCGGTGAGTGGCCAGATACGATGGGCGTCTGCACCGAGGAGTCGCCGATAGGATGACTGCGATTCATGCCAGCGGGTTCCTGTTGCGGCGACAAGGAGGAGGAGGGTCCAGCGGCGGCGGCGGCGGCCGTTCCGCCTCGCGCGGATGACGAGTATGCGTGCGGGTAGGGGTGTGATGTCGGCGGCGACTGTGCGGGACGCGGTGTGGTCATACCACCGGATGCCCCACCAGACCGACGACGACGACCTCCATCCTCACCGTCCTTAGCGACCGTCGCGTTGAGCTGCCGATACGCGGCCCGCTCCTCCTCGACGAGACGCCGCTCCCACTGCAGCTCCTCCGCTTCACGCTCATGTGCGAGGGCCTGAGCCTCGATTGTCAGCTGCTTCTTGGTGACCGATAAGACGCGATCACGGTACCGCGCGTCCATCGCGGACTGCTCCTCGCGTGTGCGGCGTCGCTGCAGTTCGTACAGCTCGCGTGCGTGCACAATGCGCGCGTGGCGCTGTGCGTTCTCAAGTTTTGCAAGCGCCGCTTCGCGGATCGCCTCCTGTTCGCGGCGGAGTTCCACACGTCGCGCGGCGAGCTCTTGCTCACGGGCCAGCGCGCGCCTCTCTTCCTCTTCGCGAAGTCGTGCCAGGCGCTCGCGCTCGGTTTCGAGCTGCCTCGCACGACCCTCGACGAGCCTCAGCTCGCGCTCCGCCTGCTCACGCTGCAGCGTCAGTGCGCTCTTCTTCACCGACGTCTTCGCAAGCGTTCTATCTAGTTGGTTGAGTGTGTCGTGAATCGCGGCCTCGCGCTCCCAGCGATCGTAGCGTAGGAAGTCGTCCTGCGCGTCGAGTGTTTGGAGCTCCAGCTGTCGCCGGGGCAGTGAGTTCAACGTCACGGCTTTCGATGAGTGAGGTGCTTCCCGTTGTGGTCGTCCTGCAGACACCGGTGACGAAGAAACACTGCACGACGACGACGCGTCCGTCCGCGCCGCTGCGGAGGGCACCCCGTCGCGTGCGCGAGACCTCGTCGCGGAGGCGAAGTCGTCGTTGTCTTCGACTGTCAGCGTGGTGCCGCAGCGAATGCCAAGATCGGCACACACGTCCTCGTCCGCGTGCAGTGATACGCCATTCAAACCAAGTCGCATGCGCGCGCGCGGCACCGGGCAGCGCGACTGCGCCAGACAATCCTTCACGCGACCAACGCGAAGGCGGCCGACATCACCGCGAATGTTCAGACGGAAGCGCTTGCCTGTGTCTGGATGGATCACGTTGATGTGATCGCGGTGTGTCTCTTCGATTGACATCTTTCCGCGCTCTTTTTTTTTTTTTGTTCACACGCCTCTTCTCCTAGATGAGCAGGACAAGAGGAAGAACGACGGCGAATTCCGAGGGTTGCAGTGGTCAAGATCAAAAAACAACAACAGTGTGGAGGTGGGGGTGGGGACGTATGGAGGAGCGAGCGAGGAATGCGTATGCGGACATCACGTGCTGTCATTCTCTGCATCCACAAGTAGTGCCTCGAGACGAAATACAAATAAACCTCATGAGAGAGCGACATGGTGTTCACAAGGACATGTCAGCAAGAGACAATCCATCCTTTTCCTTTCGTCTTCGCCTATCCCTCGTACTCGGCCAACGGGAGACCCCCCCCGCAAGGGTAAGCGAGCGCGAGAGAGGCCTGACAAATGGGCACACTCGCCGTTGAGACGTTTCGCTAGGTGGACCCTCTCCCACCGTCTTCAACGCGTCAATATTCTCGTCGGGAGAGATGGTGGACATGCACGGCCGCACAGACCCGTTTCTTTTTATTTCTTTATGGTTCGCGTTTGCGTTGAGTTCGGCACTCTCTGGCCACATGCTTCAGCGCCTGGGTGTCGCTGTTTTCAAATCAGAAGTATAGCCGCACGGCGCCAAACCAGAGAACCAAAATAGCGTGGATCCACACACACACACATACACACACACACACACACCGGTCGCAGGAACAACAACAGCGGCGCCCCCGCTCCATGTGTGCGTGTGCCATACTTCCAGTGTCGGCGGTGCACCAAAACAAGAGAAGAAGAAGAAACACACTGCCTTTTTGATTTTTGACGAACAATAGCAGACGGAGGGGGGCGGGGAGAGAAGAGGAGAGGGTCTTCTCTCTCTAATGGCATATAGTTCAAACTCACACCCACCCACGTACGTCTTCCGGACGTTGTGCATAAGAAAAAAAAAAAACACGAAACCGAAGTTAAAGCGTGACAGAAAATCTCCAATATGCGAACGAAAAAAAAAGGGAGAAAAAGAGAGTCTGATCGAGCAAGGGGTGTCCCATCAGACTTGGAAACCGCAAAAAAAAAAAAAAAGAAACCTCACTTGAAACAAACAAAAAAAAAACAGAAGTCAGACCCAGGCTACACTTAAATGATACGAAATGTGCCTGGAGACGACAGCAGCGAAGGTCTGAGTGTCATGGCGATGAGCGATGAGTAAGGAGAGCGGAAAGCGTGAACCATTCGGTCTTTTCACTTAAACCAAGACACTCACACACAGAGAGAGAAATAAAGAGACATCGAAGATCAGACCGTACACAACCAAGCGAACAGCAAGGTCAATCGATTACATTGAGAATATGGACCCGATCTGCAGGCCTCACGGCTGAGGGAGAGGCGAAAAAAAAAAAAACAAATCAATGAAAACAAAAATGAAGAGCACTCACGTCACAGGCCTGCATTTTTTTATTTATTGCGTAGCTTCACTGCTTACGGCGGGCTCTCGCTTGTTCACGGCGCGTCAGGTGCCTCAATGAGCGAAGGACGACCCAATCGCCGCACACACACAAACACACACAAACACGAGCGAGTGAGAGAAGACTGAGAGAGAGAGAGAGAGCAAAAAAAAAAAAGAACTTGTACTTTTGTGTGATGAGAATTAGTATAAATAGGAATTTTTTTTTCCGTACTGGTACATGTATATATGCGTAAATCTGTGAGTCGTACCCCACCTCCCTCCTCCCCTCTTCTTCCCCTCTGTGCCTCACTACCGTTTTTTCTTTGATCACGTTGTGACTTTTTCATTTTATTGTGTTGCACGTCTTCTGCTCAACATGTGACTGTTCGAAGCCGACAAAGAGAACATGGAGCAGGCGTAGTGCAAACGTGCGGTACAGGGAGCATGCCGCTGATGACATCAACTGCTTTTTATTATTATCGTTTTCGTTTGTGTCAACAGCATCAATTCTTCTCTCTGTCCCACACACACACACACACATGTCGACAAGACAGATGATCATCAGAAGACTATAAAACGAGTGCTTCTCTTTGCGTCAATAAAGCGAAGAGAACAGACAAGCACAGGTGAGAGCACATGACGGGCCATTCAGACGGGGGTGAAAAAAAAAAAAAGAACGGACGAACAACAGAAATGGTAGATGACACTCAGCTCGTTAAACGAAAGAGAGAGAGAGAGCGAAGTCCCAGAAAAGTATATGTGAGAAAAAAACAAAACAGAAACGTAGAAGAAGAAGAAGAAGAAGTGTAGACCATACAAAGAAACATGAATCGAGTGACGTTACGATGTCACAATTCCACCCAGGTGTGACAACACGTAAAGGGGGAAAAAACAAGGAGCAAAAAAGGAGAACAAACAATGTATACTGGACGCAGCCTCACTACGGCCACGCACTGCACGACTGATAGCCGGAGACACGCGCCAGCTTCTGTTGTACTTCTCCGTGGCATGCGCACGCGAGCTGTAGGTGGCACCAAAAGCAACAACAACAACAGCAAGGAAAAAAAAAAGATTCTGAGCTAACGAGTGCTTCACGAAACAACAAAAAAAGGCATAAAAGAGAGCGATAGAAAAGGATGGACCCTTCACAGGAAAACACCTGTTCAACGCGAAGCACCAAATAAAACATCTGACAAAAGCCGTGGAAAAAGGGACAAGGAGGCTACAGACCTTCCAAAAGACGAACAGAGAGGGAACAAGCCAACGGAGAGTTGTGTCCAGTGCTGCGAGTCGCGGGGAACCAAAAAGAGCGACAAACGAAAGGGAGAACACAAAAACGCATGCTCGATAGAGACGGAAGGCGAAGGTAGACACACGTGGATCCACCTGATTACCCCTCACTCACGGCTTGTTCTCTGTTGTCGTGTTGTCAGGCCGCACCAGCCGGATCATCGCGAAAACTAGAATCAGGAGGGCGAGAGTCGAACAAGCTCTCCATGCTCGGCCGCGAACCCTCGTCCCACATGGAGAAGGCGGCGGCACTTCCCGAGAGCTCCAAAGAGCTCAGTCCAAGCGGGTAGTCGATCCCACGCCGACCTCCACCCACGCTCGCGCTCCCTGCGGCGTCGAGTGGGTCTCCTGTGTCCGTCGCCGCACTGGCTGCGGCGCCGCCACGGTGGCGGTGCAAGAGAGGTACATTACTGCTGTGGGCACTGGGCAGGAAGTCCAAGACGATGCGTTCGCCCACACCCAGCACACGCTCCTGACCCAAATCAAATGGCGTCTGCCGCAGCTGCGAGTCCGATGCAGTGTCGAGCCCTGCGTCCAACGGAGGCTCTATCGGATGACCTACAGAGAGGGACGTCGAGTGCGCCAGGAGTGTTGCACTTGGCCGCCCCGACGGGTAGTGTTGTGGACGGCCGACTGCGTTCAGTGGTGCGGTGCCGTGAGACGCTGGCTGGCGCAGCAGCAGAGAGGCGGATGCCACCGCGTGCGAACGGAAAGGCGCCAAACTCGCAGGGGGAAGCGAGCCATCGCTCCCTCCACCACCGCCGCCTCTACCAGAGACACTACTTGGTTCCGTCGCGCTGGGCGTCGACAGGTATGTGCTACTCCGGGGCAGGCTCCACTGGCGCCTGTTCGTGAGGGCAACAGAGCCGTTCGCCGCCGCGTCACCACTCGAACTTGGCATACCTAGGCTACAGACGCTCTCCGAGCTCAGGTGTGCGTCGCGAACAAACCCGTGAAGACTGTTGCCTGAACGCAGCGGCTGCGGCAGCTGGGTCGGCGAATCCAGTGAGAGCTGCGTACTTGTGTGTTCATGTGGCCCCGATGCGGCGCTGGGCACACTCGTAGTCGGTCCCTGACGGTACCCGTGACCGGGCTGCGCGGCCCCCGGCGAGGGTACGCTACCGTCTGATCGGTACTCGGTGCAGCTGGCACGTCGATGAGCAGCAAAGCGTGACGAGGTGTACAGCAGCGGGGTCGGCAGTGGCTGTGCGGCTTGTGCCGCATGCTGTGCGGTGTGTGCATTGATCATGATGCTCGCCACGAGGGTGGTCGGTGCCGTCGGGGCAAACCGTGACGTCGGCGAGCTGAACCGACTGGACTCGGGACTACTGGTGTGGATCACGTGGTGCGTGGGATACGTCATTGTCGCTTGTGTCGGTGGTGGAGAAGGAATGAGCCGTGTCGCCGGCGCGAAGACGGTGAGCGGCGGCGGCGAGGATGCCGCGGACGCTGGCAAAAGCGCGGCAGTCGAGGACGCGCTTGGCGTGGTCGTTGTTGCGGCTTTCGGAACTAAATGCCGATGGACGCGCGACGGTGTCGGCGAGTCCGGTGCGCTCGCGCCGTTGTACCCACTCTCGCTGAGCTGACCGCTCTCGATGAAGCCGCTTCGCAGCGCCGGTGACGACGCGTGCCCGCTCAGTCGTACGGCTACCGGCGCATCGCCCATACCGCTCGACACGTGTGGCGCTGTCGGCGGTGACCCAGACGACGCGGAGGTGGTCGCTGATTTCGCGGTGAGCACAGTGTGCCCAGAAGCCGCGGAAGCAACGGTGGGACACAAAGGATGGATGAGGAGTACCGGCGCGGTATTCGTCGCCATGCCTGTCGCACCAATTACCGTCCCATCAAAGCCCGAAATGGACCGCGTGTCGTTCTGTGGTTCCAGCCGTGGTGCGTCGTCGTCCGCGGGCACCACCGAGCACAACACCAGCGATGACGGTGGCGTACCCGCCTCACGCAGTCCGCTTTCCTTCGTCGACACATCGCTGTGGTCAAAGCCACTCTCCACACCACCGTGACCGCCACCGCCCCGGCTACGCCTTTGCATAGCCGGGTACGTTGTGTTCCGCACGCCTGCGAGACGGCCGGACGACCGCGCACTCGGACTTCCCGGCCACGTCTGTTGTGACTGCGGGGTCACCGCGATCAGGCGGGTGGAGATCGGCGCAGATGCTGGCTGGTGCGGTTGATTGGAAGAGGCAGACGCCTGCGCGTGAAGGTTATCACGAAGGGCGGACATCGCCGCGACGGTAGCCAAACGCATGGACGAGCATGACAACGTCGGCGGAGGTGGATCCGTCCGACGCGCTGCGTCGTTTCGACTAAGAGAGCCGCTGTCGTTCGCCCCGCACCCTTTCTGCTTCGACGTGTGACGCCGGGCTGAGGACGTGGTGCTTGTGCGGTCGTCGCTGCGGAAAAGGTGAGCCGACGGGTGCCAGGCCGGGCACACCACCATCCCACCGACCGGCGCTCTGTCTTCCTCATCGCCGCCGTTGTCACCGGTACCACTCTCATCGTCACGTTCCGTACTCGCAGACGAAGCCACACTGGACACGAAGGAGAGCCGCCTGGAGAGGCTGCCGGTCGACGCGGTGCGTGGTAGCTGCCGACTGTGCTCGTCGGAGGTCGTGGAGGAATGCGCCTGCGTCGCCATCCGCTCCGAGGACACACAACTCTGTCGGTTCGCGCCTGGCAGGCCAGCGGCGTTTGCGGGTACAGCCGCGGACGGCAGCGTGTGACCGGCGGCGTGTACTCCTGTCGCTGTGGTTGGCGTTGCCACGCCGCTTGTCAGGCCTCTCCCCGCGAGCGGTGCGGTAGAACCCGGTGCTCGTCCAGTGGCTGCGCTAAACACCGCCGTGACGCCGTCAGCACCAATGTCAGCACGCGTGTACACAACCTGAGGGTCGGGGACGTTCTCGTGTGGATCAAGCCTCTGCGAGGCGGTGGCATCGCGACGGTCGGGTGTCTGGGTGTGGGCAGAGGGAACCGGCCTCGCCGAGAAGAGAAAACTCAGCATTTCCGTCATCGACAGGCCATCCGGGGCCGCCTCTGCGGTGGAGGACGGTGCGATGGGTTGGATCAACAAGTGCGGGGATGGCGCGGCACGTCCCAGAGGTGTGTGCGTGATCGCACCGTTGGCGTTGTGGGCCATCACGGAGAATGGCACTGTGACGTGTGTGCCATGACCAGGACTCGATCGGCCGGTCGGTATGCACGGTGCAGACGCCAAAGACGAGGATGACGATGCCAAGGAGGTGCTGATGCTGTGGCAGCGAACGAGAGGATGAGTGTTGCCGCTGCGCGCCGAGGCCGGGCGTGGTGGGGACCGTGGCAGATGCGACGGCGGAGGGTGAGGCCGTACGACGTGCAGGACAGCGCGTGGGGTGTCGGATGAGGCGGACGATCGGCGCGCGTCCTGCGGATCGACGTCTTGTGCTACCCCCATTGCAGACGGTCCTCGATTTGCCGACATGATGGGAGGCGATGGCGTGCGTAAAACCGCGTCCCTGTTGGGCGACACAACCAACGGGGGAGCATCGGCCTGGGGCTCTTCTTGATGACTGCCAGCTCGTCCGTGGACATGCGAGCGCTCACGCACCACGTCCAGCTCGTCTCCACTCGGGGTACCTGCCGCACGCTTCACGAGGCGGTGTAAGAAGGGCGGGGCATCGCAGTCGAGGAGTCCCTGCCATCGATCATGTGCGCTGGCGGCATCGCTACCAACTTCACCACCGTCCGCACAGGTGTCATTGGGCGCGGATCGCTGGGGCAACGCGTACCCACGCACCTTCTCGTTGGCCTCATTCGGGCGATGATGAGCTGGATTCTCGACCATTGGCGAAACGTATGCGCACGGGTCAGCGGACCTGGTAGTCAGCAGGCTACTCCCTGATGGATGCACTGATGGCGCGCAATGGCGACGTGGCTCGGGTGCCACGCGTGTTTGACCACTAAGCGAACCGTCCGCGCCTTCCATCAACCTGTTCGCCACCGCACCAACCTCCTTGTCCATCACGCCATGAGGGCAATGCAACGCGCACACAGGCGGCTTCTGAGCGGTGACGGACCGACTGCTGTGCGAGTGGGCACTGTGGTTTTTTCGTTGGGTGTGTCCACCCTCTGCGTCCAACTCCGTGACGGAGGCTTCCGTGTCGGATCCTTGAGTGGGCTCAAAACGTGCGATCTCCACCCACGCCCCTTGTATGGGCTCTTCCGACGGAGTTGGAGAATTAAGCATCACTCCCACTATCACACGGCTGTTTTCGTTTTCGTTGTTGCTATTCCTTTTTTTTTTTTGTGTCGCCCGTTCTCTTCTTTCCTCGACGGCGACAACGCGTCTCTGCGACAGTGAGACACACGCGTGGGCGAGAAGGGGGGGGGGAGGGGATGCAATAGAAACGGAGAAAAGTGGAGGGCACTTTAATATCACGGAAGGACAGCGGAGTCACACAGACTCAGACACACTAAGAAAAAGAAGAAAGGACTCACAAAAAGAAGAAAAAAAAAAGAAAAAGATGCGCGTGTGAGAACGATCGCAGGTGATCCAGAAGCCGACACTGGCGTTCTTCTCAAGTATGTGCTATTACAGTGGCCGCCACGGTACTCCTTGATAGGAGACAGCGGAAAAAAAAAAAACGCGCGCTGATGTTTCCTTGTATGTGTATCTTCGTTCCTCAGTCGGATCAGACACGATTTCTTTTTTTTCCCCCGAGGGGATTAACAATATTTTAATTCGTTCGGGCTTTGGTTGTCTTTCTGACTGGCTCGCGTCTTGTTTGCCGCGCACTCGCGCGTTTTTGTCTTGTGTTTCCTTGTGTGTATATAATGTCAAGAAACGGGTCAACAAGGTGAGCACTCGATGTGTACACGTGTGTGTGAGGACGGGTGGGAAGGGTCAAAAGAGTGGGAGAGCGAGGGAGCCGATATTGTGCTGAGGAAAGGTAGAGCGCCAGGAGCGGAAAAGACATGGACATACACCACGAGAGGTGGGGGAGCTGGGCGGCGTGTGTGACCACCGTACGCTGCACTCGCTCAAGCCTCTGCCCACCCACACACGTAACAGAGACCACATGCGCCTAGGAAGGCAGCAAGCGCGCGAAGACGCGCGGAGTGTTTGATAGCACCGCTGTCGGTACCACGTTGTCGTTGATTGGCTCTGGTGGTCTCACCTTCAACCGTCTGGGCGTGTACACACACAAAAAAAGAAAAAAAAGAAAAAGGAAGAAGAACACCACGGAAGAACCACATATACACAAAAACACACACACACGCACAAAAAAAAAAAAAAAAGCGAACACCCCACAAAGTGAGTGGAGGGACGGGACACTTACATGACAAGCCCCTCGTAGAGAATGGGCGGAAAGGGCTGGTGCTCCACCCTGACTACAGTTTCCGCTATCGTCAAGAAGGTCGCGTGATAGTCCTGTTGTGCGGTGCGAGTCCCGGAGCTCGCGTTCGTGGCTCGCAGCCCCTCAGGGCTGCCTGGCACACTCGTCGAGGACGCACTCTGTACACTGCTCAGCACCGGTGCGGCCAGCGTGTCCTTGAGACTAGCACCGTTCGCACTCGCATCGGTACCTTGACGGGGTGCGAGAGGCCACAGTACCTGGTCCGGTGCGCGTGCGCGGACGATTTCAATGCCGCCCGAAAGCGTGAGCCAGCCTGCGTGACACGGCAGCAGCGTGACGGTGAAGCGTGTGGTGGTACGCGGCTTCACGACGCCGAGCCGGCGCACGGCAGGTCCCATGTAGAGCCAGCTCGGGGCCAACTTCTCCGGGCGGACCTTGACGGCCACATCCAGTCCGTCCTTATCCGTGCCATAGTAGAGTAGCGCGCACTGCACGGTGACGGGCTCACCGGCTTGCAAGGCAGGTCGATGAGGTGGCGCGGGTGAGGCGAGCGCCCCTTCCACGGCCTCCCCGCTGGCACGGCTGCCGTGCCCCTCCTCGCTGTTTCGCGGCGAACTCGGATCAACCGCCGTGACCACCAACGCGAAGTCCGCCGGCGCGTCAAACGCCTCGAGAACGATCGTGCTGCTGCGGCCGTCCGCACCGTCCCCGTTCGCGCTCACCCAACGCCACGCCACGTGCCCCAGCGCGATGTGACGGTCGCCTTCCGCCGTCGGCATCCCACCGGTGCCGTTCGCCTCTCTTCCCCGACGCAGACGCTCGGGATGGGCGAGGAACTCAAACGTGTAGAGGCGCGTGTCACCTGGCGCCATATGCAGGTCACGCAGAGCGTCGTGGCCACCGCCGGCGTACTGCGACGCGAAGAGTGCGCTCGCCCCACCGGTTTCGACGCGTTGGGTGAACGAACCCGTGGTGCTGCACTGTACATCACTGGCACGGTCGTGTTGTCCCGCGCCACCGACGGTTGTGGTGGTCGACGCCGTCGGCGCGATGTTGAGCTCTGCGTCGGCGTTCGTGTGCACCACGCAGTAGTTTTCGTACCGCGAAGGAAGCAGCGTAAAAGGTTGTGTGCTGTTATCCGTGTGTGTCCGACTTGACACGGCGCCGCGTCCGCGATCACTTTGCGCGCCGCTCTCCGTGTCGAGCACCAGGCGTATGTTCGTGATGGCGACCGAGCTCCGTGCGGTGTTCCGCAGACCGACTGTCAGCGCGTATTTGCACAAAGGCAGGGAGAGGTCCTCCAGGGCCTCCTCGAGCGTGTGTTGTGCGATGGTCGCGCCACCAATCACCATGTTACTACCGCTTTGACTGTGCCGCCGTGGGTGCCGGCGGCGTGCGAGCGCGTCGCTGAGATCGTCGCTTCCGTGCTTCGCTTCTGCCGGAGCGACGTCCATCGCCACAGCGGCGGTACGTGCGGGCAGTGGCAGACAACGCAACGTCCGGTGTGCGTGCTCGCTGATCGCCTGCTCAACGTGGACTGTACTCGCCCACACTAAGCGACGCGATTCGTTTGACGGGTCGGTGTACGTGACGACGACGCTCAGCGTGTACGGGCCCGCCTTCTCCAGCGCCATCCCCGTGTGGCACGCGTAGGTGCTTTTTGCCGGCAACATACGCACCTCCTGGCGGATCAACGACACCGTGCGGTGGTCGGGTTGGTACACCGAGTCGACCTTGATGAGAAGACCGGTCAAGGGGTACGTCGCCGAGTTGAACAGAGACAGGAAGGCACGAAAGACTTCGCGCGTGTAGTAGGTGCCGATCGTGTCGGGCATGGTCATTACCGGCTGCACTCCGAAGTGAGCGTAGCCGATGCCTTGTACGTCACGCACCACCCGCCGCCGTCGTTCGTGCAGACACGTTTCCCAATCAGACGGCGAAGACGGTGCCGTGGAGGCTGTGGCAGGCACGGCCGGCGTCGTGTGGCGACGCGCTGTCGGCTTCTCGATCTGTTCATCTAAAAAAATATCGTCGTCATCGCCACTGTTGTTGTACGTGTCGGTTGCCGTGGTGGGCCTCACGGTCCGCCCTTGTGACGTCCGAGACGTCGGATTCATCAGACGCGCGAGGCCAGCCTCATCGTGTGCTGCCACATAATCGCCGAGCACATCGTGAAGAATGTCCCCAGGCTCCGTCAGCTCAGGGATGCTTGTCTGGTGGGCAAAAGTCGGCTGCCGCAACACTGTCGCCTGCAGTGAGAGCGGATTGGCCAGCATCACCTGACCACTTCCTGTCGCGGACAACACCGCCGGCGTCGCCGTTTTTTGGTCACTGCTACTCGCTACGCTTCCTGCGGTGGTCGCCGACCCACGCGTTGGTGCGGGTGTGCCGAGACTCACGCTCATCGAGGCGGTGGAGGGGCCGCGCGAGACGGGAGGTGTCAGCACAGTACCAGAGATGGTGCGGCTGTGGTCTGCGGAGGCGGTAACTACGCCCACAGTGGGCGTGGATGCTGACCTCGTTGGCGCGCGCGTGGGAGGGCACGGCGGTGTCTCGTGCGCGCCAACAGTGATATTCGTAGAGGATGTTGACGCGGCCGCCGGCGACCCCTGTCCTGTGGGGTCCGCAGGCGAAGCGAATCGATGCGCGGGGACTTCCGGCGCGGACGCCATTGTTGTTATTGCTGTTGCTGTTGTTTGTGGCCTCGCTGTAGAGGCGGTCGAAGGTTCTTCCGTGGATGCGTGCGATGTACCCGCTTCCGCAGTCGCCACGGGCTGCGTTGAGCCGCTCACCGCAATGTCGGCTTGTGTGGCCGCGATCGGCTCGACAGCCGCCTTTGTGGTCAACGTGTGTGGTGTAGTGGGCGTCTGACCACGTGAGGCCGCGAACGAGCTGTTTCGGGGCGTCGAGGACAGCAGTCCACTTTGGCGGCTCGGCGAGGATGAGGAGGTGAAGACGTAACCGAGGCCGCCGCCCGGTGTCATGAGCGCACCGCTACTCATAGCGAATTAAACGCAGACGACAGACGGTACGAAATAGCAAAGGGAAAAGCAGACCAAGGACAGAACAAAAAGAAGAAGATCCACCACAACACCGACGACGCGTTCACTCGAGACTATGCGAGCGCGCGAGGGAGAAGGACGTGACAGTCCGTTTAGTCACAAGAGTAACAACAACAAAGAAAAATAATACTAGTACAGACGGGGTAAGACACACGCGTCCGCCGTTCCCTACCGCCGCTTGCTTTGCAGATGGGACCTCTTAATCATGGCACGCACAGACGAGTGAACAGACAATGAGAGGGAGAGGGAGACGAGCTATGGACCGCCGGCACAGAGAAGGTGCGGGAGGTGGTGAGATGTTGGGTACAGATGGGGCTCATAGCACTCAAATTGTGTGAGAACTACAGCCACTCACGTGGACACACAAACACACATACAATCTCGGTTTTCAAACAATTTTTTCTTCGTTGTGCGTGTATTGTGGCAGAGCTGCACGTTGATTGACTGGCATGAGCGTCGAACAAGCGAGCGAGCCAAGCGTGAAAAAACAAAAAGCGACATGTGAAGGTACCACACAGTACTCCGCCTTGTGTGTGCGCGTTACTTCGGAGGCGGCGGCGGCGGGGGCGGGGGCGCGAGGCCCTTGGACGGTGGTGGAGGCGGCGGTGGAGGAAGGCCCTTCGACGGTGGTGGTGCGTTCCCCAAAAGGGCCGGTGGGGCTGCCGGCTGCATCTTCTCCGCTGTGCGTCCCGCTGGTGGCGGTGGTGGTGGTGGTGGCAGCTGTGTGGCTGCGGTTTCCTTCTCCACTGGCGCACTCGATCGCTGAGCGAGGGCCCGCCGCAGGTCAGACATCATGTCCAAAGAAGCGAGGACAGTCGGCTGCATTCCGGAGGGGATGCGCGGTCGGCTGTCAACCACAACCGTTTCCGAAGTCGAAGGCGGCGGTGGTGGCGGAGGCGGAGGTGGTGGGGGTGCGTTAGGGTTCACTCTGAGCGCCGTCCCTGGGGGCGGAGGCGGAGGTGGAGGGTGATTGCCTGACACGCTCACCTCTCCCTCAACCCCTTGAGCTCCGGCGCGGTGACGCTCTCCACCGACAGCGCGACGTCCACCTGAACGGGTGGGGTGAATACGGCGCGCAGAGTCTCCCGGTGCCGATCCCGTTCTCCAGCTCGGCACGATGCCCTCGGCGCTGACGGTGAGAGGTCTTGTCAACGAGCTGGCCGGTCCACCACCCCCATCACGACCACGATTCGCTGACACCCGACCATACGCTGTGCTTCCGTCCTGCCAGCCCGTCACACGCGCGAGGTGCGCCAGCGGGAGATCAGCGGGTAAGTCCTGCAGCACGCTCACCGCGTCTGCACCGCGCGGCACGTACCGATAACTCTGCTCATCGTCGTCGTCATCGTTGTCGTCTCGCCTTCCCGCCTGTCGGCGATCACGAACACCGCCCTTCGGACGCGGATGAACATCATTGTGGCTGTTCGCGAATACATTGAGGGAGTCAATGTTGTCCACATTGTCCGCCGCTAGCAGAGTGGCGAGCGCATGCCGCGGCGAAGAGGACGCGGGAGAGGTTGTAGAGGACGGATCGACGTGGGTGCGCGTTGTGCCTTTACTCAGGCCTGCCTCCAGCTCATCGCGCCACGTGAGAGCTGGGATTGTGGACAGTGCGGTGGAACTAGCCGGGGCCTGTGCGACTGCTGGTCCGGGTGCAGAGCCCGCTTCGACAAAGGCCGTTGCGTACACCACACGCGCACAGGGCCCCACGGCACCCAACGCGGCTGACCCGTCTGCTGTTGTGGATGCACTGAGCGGTCGCGCCGAGTCGTGCGAGGGCACTCCTTGATAAAAAACCGAGGTGATGGCGCGTAGATGAGCAGGCGGATCGGTAAGCGCTTCGGAGCCCATGTCACAAACAAGCGCGCCAGCCTCTGCCGACGCGCCACGCACAGACTGCCGCAACGACGGCGCGACTTCGAAAGGCAGGAGCGCACTCAGCGAGGAGAGACCGAGCGCGGTCGCACGCGGCGGAGGCGGTGGCGGTGGCACAGACAAAACCGATCCCACAAGGACACCACTCGGGGTGAGAGGAGAAGAAGCGGCTGCGCCGTGATGCGGGGGACGCGCGACAAGAGAGAATAGCGGACGTGGACGTACACTAACTGACACACTGCCAAGCGGTCCTGTGCCGAGGCCGCCTTGACTGCCACCAGGCCCCGCCGCAGCCGATCGCGCATGCGGGTGCAGACGTCGCCACCGCCGTGCGGTCAAGACGGGCAGAGCGGAAGACGGGCGACGGCGAGCCAAACGCGAGCCGAACACCCTACCGGTTACATAGCGACAACGCCACCGTCGGCGGGACGGCGACTTCTGATTCTGCTGCGGCTGCGCGTTATGCTCGCGCGGTGACGGGAGTGAGCACGCACACTTCTCAAGCGGCCCCGTGGGAAAGCGCTCGCGGCTGCGTAAAGTGATGCCACTGGGTCCTTCTGCGGCAGCCACGGTGTGGACAACATCCTCGCACGCCGCCACGCGCGTCCGCAGGGATCGAAGCGTTTCCTCCGTCTGACTGAGTGCGTCTGTGAGGGAGGCGAACACGCTGTCCATGGCCCACTGGAGCTCTTCCAGCGAGCACAGCGCAGCCAACACGCTTTCAGTGCTGCCGCACGTGTACGGCGCTGACACGCACATATCATTTCGAAACATAGAGAGAGATATATGAAGAAGAGAGGTACAGAGCGATATAAGCGCGGTCGTACGCTTGCGCGTGAACTAAGGTGACTTCCGTGCTTCCTGATAGAGATAGAGATAAATAGATAGATAGATAGAGATGGGAAGAGAGCTTTCTTTATCTGGCCTTGGAGACAACACGTGAGCCGGCTGCGTGCTCTCATGACACCGTGACACCAAACAACCATCCATGATGTCGCACCCTATACACCTCACTTCGCGTTTCTAGACGTCCGCGGCCGCAGTTGTGCACGCACACGCGCGTACGTCTTTTTCGCGCATGTCGACATGCCACTTCTGACTTTAAGAGTGCGACGTGTTTTCGTGACGGTCCGTCCGGTGCCGGTGATGCACGTTCTTTTCGCGCTGTTTACGTTTTTTTTTTGTGTTATGAGAGTAAAAAATGAAGAAATAAAGACTTGACGAGGATGTCAACACATGCGTCTTCTCGCGTGGAATCTGGATCGAACAAAAAGCACAAAAGACGTGAGGAGGAGGAGGATCCCTCCACAGCTCAGCTTTGTTTTCTTGTCCTTTAGGCCATCACGTTGCGCGCGGTGATCTTACCCTTGGAGGTGATCACCTTGCAGTGGATGCCGCGCTGCTCGATCTTACCCTCATCGCGAAGCTTCTCGTACTCGCTGCGGAGGATCTTGGTGAAGCCCCAGTACTTGGAGGTCACGATAATCTGACGACCAGGGAACTTCATCTTGGCGCGACGGAGGGCCTCGGTGGCCTGGGGCACGTACGTGTCGCGAGTGCGGAGGGACAGAAGAATCTGGCCAATGCGCACGCGGGCGGCGGTGCCGAGGGGCTTACCGAAGGCGCCACGCATGCCGGTCTGCAGACGATCGGCGCCGGCGCAGGAGAGCATCTTGTTGATGCGCAGGACGTGGAAGGGATGGGCACGGATGCGCATGTGGAAGCAATCCTTGTTGGCGCGCTTCACCATGTACTTGTTGGCCTGAATGCGGGCCGCCTCGAGCGCCTCAGAGGCGATCTGCTCAAGCTCGCGGGACACAACGTGCAGGCACACGGGGAACTCATCGACAGTGGCGCGACGGCGGCCGATATCGAAGTTGCGGATCTTGGGATCCGGCACACCGCGGCAGAAGCGGGACTTCGGGTACGGCTTGTTCTTGCAGAAGCGGTAGCACTTGGACGGACGGCGGGCCATGGCTCTGACGGTGGAGAAAACGCTGTCGATGAGAACAATGAAACAACGAGAAGAGGGTGTGCGTACGTCGAATAAAAAAAAAAAAAAGTGCGGGAGAGCATTTTTGCGAAGGACAAGAGCGAGTATGAGAGAGGTGGGCGATGAAGAGAGAGAGAGAGAGACAGAGCACGTATGTCGTGTTCCATGACAACAGCGAAAACCAAAGTAGGAAATCAAGGGAGATGAGGACAATCGGTTGAAACCGGCGCATCACACAGATCATATCCAGGCGTCATCGCCACGTCATGAGCCCTCTCTCTCTCTCCCTCCCTCGTGATGCTGTGCAGGGCACCAAACACGGCGGTCAACGAGAGATCAAGAGAATTCTACGAGAACGGGAGAACACGACGAACCTATACGGTACCGGTCAACACAACGACGAAGCCGGCCCTGAAAGAGCAGGCAGACGCTCACCGAGGCGTGACCGAACGTACATGGAGGCTTATGCTGCTCATACAACAGCACGCGCGTTCCTTTATTCTTCTTTTGCCCATGGGCTCGTTTTTTTTTTTTAAAGATGTCAAATGAAAAAAAATCACGAAAACAAGAATGGAGCATTGTTCAGGAACGTTACGATTCGATCCTACAGAGAGCAAAAAAAAAAAGAAAAAAGGCCGGTGCGAGGCGGTGGCGACAAAAGGAAAAAGTAAACGTGAAAAAAGAAGGGCGTCCCGTAGAAAAAGAAAAGGCAGCGGATGCGCGTGATGGTGTGTGTGATCTCAGACCCGCGAGCACCAGGTAAGACACGCTCTCGCAGTAAAGTGCGTTGATGTCCCCGAGTTTATTGCCGGCGAGTCGTGAATCACACACACACACACACACACACACCTGTTCTCGTTGTCTTTTGTGGCTCTTTCTCTGACTGTGCGTGCACGCGCACATGACCGCCCCCTCTTCATATTTCGGAGTACTGTGACCCCTTCTCTTCTCCCCGTCACTACACGCCCCGCACAATGACCCCGTTTTCCTCGCTCGCCATAATCTCGCTGTCATCGCGCAGACTTACCACAATACACCTTGTCTCTCTCCTTACATGGTGAGCTCCATAATGGCGTTCACCACGTCACCCTTGTTGCTCTGCAGGACCTTGATGGCCTTGTTGCGGGACACCTTACCCTGGGACATGACGGTGTTGATGTCCTTCTCGGGCAGATCGCCCGCATCGACCTCCTCGCCATCGTCGATCTCCTCGACCTTGCTGCCGGACGACTCGGCGGCGTCGCCACCGGACACGGCGGCCTGGGCAGCGGCCTCCTGGGCGAGCGCACCCATGTCCTCGAGCTGGGCCTCACCGAAGATGATGAAGGTGTTGGTGCCGGGGAAGCGGTACACCTCGGGCATGGGCATGGCGAAGCTGAGCGCACCGACCTTGCGGATGTTGACCTTGGTGATGTTGGCCTCGGGCTTGAGGCCCATCTTGGACATGGCCTTGGCGTAGCGCTTGGACTGCTTGGCGACCTGGGGGACCTCGACCTCCTCGAGGGTGGGGATCTCGTCCTCCTGAGCGGCGGCGGCGGCGACCTGAGCGGCGGCGGCGGCGACCTGAGCGTCAGCAGCAGACATACTTGCTTTGGAGAGTTTGGGGGAATAAATAAAGGGGCTGTGAAGCGGCGTGTGACGTTCTTCTGAACTGACCTACGCGGCGCGTTGACGTAAGAAGAGTGGGACAAACGCCAATCGATTATTCGCACAAGGTGTGGGTGAGGAGTGACGGCGCAAGGCGAGAAGAGGAGGGATAAATGTGTGTGTGTGTGCAACCGAAACACGCCCCAGACATTGAGTCCACCACGTGAACACAACGCTGGAACTAGGAATGGGATTTTTTCTTCGACAGAGTGCTACATGTGACAACGTCAGAGTTGAGGGTGTTGACAGTGCTTCTCCACCCGGCCGCAACACACGCGAATGATGTATGAACCACAAAATAAAACAACGTATGCGTGTGTGTGTGCTTGATCTTGTCTCCTACAACTGTCGGCGGGATAATCGATCTTCCCCTCTGGCCTTGGCGCTACTGCACTAGAAGAAAAAAAAAAAAAACACGTCGACTCTCCACATCGACCAGAGACGCAGCGCGAGCCAATCGGCTCCCTTTTTTGTTGTTGTTTTTAAGGCTTGTTGTTGTTGACTGAGATGTTAATTTATGCTGCCACTGTTTTTCGTTTTTTTTTTTCCAAAACGAGGAATCAACTTCCGCGTGGAGCACCCACCCTCAGAACGAAAAAAAAAAAAAACACGGAGGTCAGTGAGAAAAGAATCTCACTGCTGATCGCTCTGTTTCTTTTTCTCTCTGTAGATTTCCTTGAGCGATGGGACACCGCTCCTACGCGAAGATGTCGACGAGGTGCGAGAGCATTCACAGCCGGGAGCGGACTCTGCCACAAATTTGTGTGCACTCAAATCCGCTCGGACCGTGCACCCGTGTGTCTGTCTATCCAGACGAGCTCACGCCGTTGGCTCCCCGCGCCGCGAAAGAAGAATGACTAAAAAAAAAGAAAAAAAAACGAGAGGCAGCAGCGAGATTAGTAGACCAAGTCGAAACATCCGTTCTTGCCATTGTGGTATTTTGTGTCTGTGGAGAGTTCATTGAGGAGGCGAAGAATAGGAAACGCCTTGAAACCGGAAAGGACAGACATGAGCCGAACAGAGAGAGAGCGCGCCATACGTCCCACTCGCAGTTCTCGCCCGACCGAGAATCAGGCAGCTAGTTTGTCCCTCTTCTCTCCTGTTTTTTTTTTTTTTTGAAAGGGAAGAGACGGCGGCGTTGAACTGTCGACTCGCTACACGTCGTAGCGGCCTGCTACACCTTGTCTCTCTCCTTACATGGTGAGCTCCATAATGGCGTTCACCACGTCACCCTTGTTGCTCTGCAGGACCTTGATGGCCTTGTTGCGGGACACCTTACCCTGGGACATGACGGTGTTGATGTCCTTCTCGGGCAGATCGCCCGCATCGACCTCCTCGCCATCGTCGATCTCCTCGACCTTGCTGCCGGACGACTCGGCGGCGTCGCCACCGGACACGGCGGCCTGGGCAGCGGCCTCCTGGGCGAGCGCACCCATGTCCTCGAGCTGGGCCTCACCGAAGATGATGAAGGTGTTGGTGCCGGGGAAGCGGTACACCTCGGGCATGGGCATGGCGAAGCTGAGCGCACCGACCTTGCGGATGTTGACCTTGGTGATGTTGGCCTCGGGCTTGAGGCCCATCTTGGACATGGCCTTGGCGTAGCGCTTGGACTGCTTGGCGACCTGGGGGACCTCGACCTCCTCGAGGGTGGGGATCTCGTCCTCCTGAGCGGCGGCGGCGGCGACCTGAGCGTCAGCAGCAGACATACTTGCTTTTTTTGTTACGTGCTGTGATAGCGGTTCGGCGCAAAGAGAGCGAAGACGATCGTGATAGAGAGAGCGGTAAGGGCCTCCAAAAGAATGACGAAGTACACAGACACACACACACACAGACAGCCGAGTGTTTGTGTGTGATAAAAGGAGGTGTGTGTGAAGAGGAAGAGAGTCAAAGTTAGTGTGGGCGTGTGGCGGATACTTCCACAAAAGCAGCAGACTGAGCATATCACGAGCTGAAAAAAGAGCGCCCATTCGCATCATCGTCGAGAAGTTCTCACACGCGTGCGCATGCCCTCACAAACAAACAAGGTGACACACTGACTCTCTCCGCGAGCGGTGACGATCAACGCAACCGTGTGCGCTGAAGGAAGTGCCTTGGCGGACATGCGGCTTGTCGTGTCGTCCATCGCCGACGCTATGTTCGCGCTATCCAACTGTTCAAGTTTTTTTTTTGTTTTTCGTGTGTGTTGGCTTCTTTAACACATACCTTATGGCGAGAGAATGTATTCAAAACAAACAAACAACCGAATGAATAATGATTTAAAAAAAAAAAAAAGAAAAAATGCTGCAATCAAGTCGAAGGGAAGTGTTTGGAGACCCCCAAAATGGTGTCCCTCATTCTCTCTTCCCTTGTCAACGTGGCAGCAGTGAGAAGAGTGAAAAAAAAAAAAGTAAGAGCATAAAAGTAACGATGATACTGGAAAAAAAAAAGTGTCACACAACAAACAAAAAATGCTCTAACCGGCGCGATGAGCGCACGCAAGGAGGAGGGAGGGACAGCCGTTTTCCTTCTGTCGAGATGTTGAAGCGATGCAAGCCGTGTCGTGCGAAAAGACCGGGAGGAGTAGCTGCGTGCGTGAAGGAGGTCCGGAGACAGACTCGGAACTTCAAACTTGTGAAGGCGTGACTATCCACTAGACGGGAAAAAACAAAAAGGAAAATGAAACACGCGCGAATACGCACAGTGGATGAAACAAGAAACAAAAGAAAACATATGGGCTCAACGAACCATCCTCGACCTTTCGTTTTACTCTTAACGACAATGAAAAGAGAAAAAGAGAGAAGAGAAGAGAAGACAACGGCTCTACCCCCCGAAAAGAACAAAAAAAAAAAAGACAAAAAAACAAAGACAGAAATGGCACACGCGGAAATTATACTCTGACGGGGAAACACAAAGAAAAATTGAAACCTTTGAGCGAAAAGCGCATGTGTTGACATCGCACACACACACACACACAGACAGACAGACATACGACTAAAACACATGGCGAGCGCATCGCGCTGAAATCACAACTCGTCATTCTCCCTTTTGTTCTCTTCTTTTTTTTTCCCCTTTTGTTGTTTGTCAGATATTTTTTTTTGTAAAAATATGACGCTCACATGGTGAGATCCATAATAGCGTTTACCACATCACCGTCATTTCTCTTCAACGCTCGTATCGCGTCGTTGCGGGATGCTTTCGCTTGGGCCGTCACCAGCTCGATCTCGTGGTCCTGAAGTCCGCCTGCGTCCTCGTCGGCCTCCTCCTCGCCGTTCTTCGCGACAACTTCCTCAACACGACGCGCAGGTGCGTTTGTCACCGCCGCCGCCGCCTTTTCGACGCGACGTGCTGCGTCAAGGCCCATCGCCAGTCGCGGCTCTCCGAACACGGCAAACACTTTTGTACCGGGGAAGCGATAGGTGACAGCGTGCTCGACACTGATGTAGTTCATCCCATTCTTACGGAGAACGAGACCGGTGATGCTCGGCTCTGGACACAGGCCCATGCGGCGCAGTGCTTTTTCGTAGCGACGAGATTGCTTACCGCGACCACCAGCGCGGAGAGACTTCATGTCCATCTCCAGATTTGGGATTTCATCGTCGTCGTCTTCATCGTTCTCATCGCTGTCGTTTGCGGTTGGTAGAGAGCGGGTTTTCATGGCTGCGGCCTCCGCAGCCTTAGCCTTCTTCTCCGCCTCTGCTTCCTTGAGAGCTGCAGCGGGGGCGGTCTTTTCCTCCTCAGCCTCTGCCTTCTTCTTGGCCTCAGCCTCCTCTGCCTTCTTGGCCTCAGCCTCCACAGCCTTCTTGGCCTCCTCAGCCTCTGCCTTCTTCTTGGCCTCCTCGGCCTCTGCCTTCTTGGCCTCCTCAGCCTCTGCCCTCTTCTTGGCCTCCTCAGCGGCCCTCTTCGCCTCCTCGGCACGGCGCTTCAAAGCCTCTGCCCGTTCCTTGGCATTCAACTTGTGCGCGGCGAGTGCTTCCTGACGGCGGCGCTCCGCTTCCTCCTTCTCGCGACGCAGACGCTCCAGCGCACAAGATATTTCTCTCTTCAGCTCGCGCGTGCGTGCCTCCACCTCGGCGGAGGATCTACGGTCACGGGGCGTGTAGCCCTTGGGCAGAGTGGATTTGCGACTAAGGAGCTTGTCGAGGCGATCGTTCAGCTCAGCACCCTTCTCTCGGATTTGCTCATCGGAGAGTGCTGACGCACGCCGCGGGGTCATGGCCGTCGAGCTGGCGGCGGTTCGTGGGAGACTCAACATGGTAGGCGCCGATGTGTCTTTTCCTTTTTTTTTTCTTCTGCTTGATCGGCTGATCTTCGTATCGAGAGATGCGAGTGAAACAACAAGAAGACACGGGCGGACAAGACGGACGGATCGAGAGGTGGACCTCTGGATGAAAAAAAAAGATAAATAAAGAATGCCTCTTTTGCCCCCAGCGTGCCATGACGATTGTATTAGCGAAAAAAATAAAAAATAAAACAGAGAGATACGTAGATAGAGGGATAGATAAATAGATAGATAGATAGAGTAGCCATGTGGGTCAAGAGGGAGGAACGGAGGCAGTGTACAAACACATAAGATTCATGTACGTCACGTGACACCACACACCGGGTTCCAAATACCTGTGTGTGTGTTGACTTTTTTTCGGAGTCTTCCACACGAGAGCGAAAGCAATCAACGTCTACCGCCCAGGCGCACACGTGAGGCGTGGCTGTTCAGCGCTCTCCTCAACACCCCACCAAGACACACAACGTACCAAAGACAAATGTGCGCGCGTGGCCACCGCAAGGTGCGATTCTTCGGCGTGACGCCAACATTTTTAGCCTCTCCTTCACCTCTACCCCCCCTTTTTTTTTTGAAAAAATCCTAATTTAATCAGCAAGGTCTGCGAACGCTCTTGGCGACCAGAAACGCAAACAAGTAAAGAAGGGAAGAAAACCCACAAATGGTAGCTGCTCCGCGCGCGCGAAGAAAGCGTCAGGACCCGCGAACGACGGGGAGCGAAGAACATCACATAAGCCAGACAAAAAGACGTGTGCGGAGATGATGCACAGTACAGAGCGTGACGGAAAACAGACAACAACAACAACGGGGGAAAAAACGGTAAGTTCAGATGTGATCGCATACACTCTTAGTCCACATCCGCAAGACCATCCTGACCTGAGGGACGTGCGGTGGTGGTGCTTTGGTAGTTTGGCGAGAAGGAGCCCTTGGTCACTAGTGGACCACGGCTCTCCTTGTTACTGTTGCTGCTCGGGGGCGGTGCGTGTCCCGATGCGGCAGCGTCGAGCTCAGCGTGGTCCGCGTACGGATCGCGATCGACACCGAGTAAGGTACGACCGGACAGACTAATGACAAGAAGCAGCGCGAGCGCCAGCATCGTGGGGAAGAGCAGCACTGCCAAGAGTGGTAGCGACGCCATCCACGCGGTCTGATAGAAACGCTGGGGTGGCTGATGCACGTTGAAAAGCCGATCGGCTGTGGCGGCCCAGCCACACGACATCCACAGCAGCGCGAGCTCCGAGACAGAGAAGATGATCACGGAAGAGAGAACATCGCCGCACGATGCGGTCGGGGCCGACGCCACCACCGTGGGCGTTGTAGTGGCGCCGACGAAGACGTCTGGGCTGCTGTTCGCGGTGCTTTCCGCCCCACCGGTCGCGGCGCCCTCGACAACGACGGTGTCCGCGTGCTGCTGACGCAGTGCGCGCGCGGCAGTGGAGATACTGGCGCTGAAGAACACCACGACAATCGTCTTGAGCCCAATGCGCGCACACGCCAAGACCACGAGCGGTGTGAATATAACCCAGAAGGACAGCGGCGCCGCGACGGGTGGCGAAGGGGCTGCCCGGCGTAAGCAGAGCCCGAAGAAGGCCCACACACACACAAACTCCACCACGGTCGGCAGAACAGCGCCGAACCAGTATCCGCCCAGGCACATCACCTCGGCGACCGTCATACGCACAACGGTGCTCTCCACGCCCGCGGCAGTTTCACGACGCTCCACCGCAGCTTGTGAAGCGGCCCTCAGCTCGGCAGCCTCGGCCTCAGCAACACCTCGGGCGAAGACGGGCGGAATGATGAGGAAGAGCTTGCGCGTTGTGCGCATCGCATACCAAACCATCCACGTGACAATCGTCGTGACCGCCGTGGTGCGGCCGGTAAGAGCGGCGACGGAGGTCCCAACAAGCGCGATCGACACGAACGCCTCGACGCTGAGCAGAAGAGACGTCAAACTGCAGCTCGATAGGCTCGAGATGGCGAGTCCGACGGCGAGGGCGACTACCGGCAAACAGAGGAGGTACACGGGAATAAATGTAAGTGCCCAGGCCAACGAGGACGGACCCTGGGGGCCGTTCACTGTCCCTCGTCCCCAGCTCTCATCGGCTAGATGACAGGCAGTACACGCGGAGACAAACAACCCGGCCAGGAGAAGGAAGATCACCAGAAACACACACTGAATCCGTCGAATGGCGCTTCTGAACTGTTCTTCGAGGTCGTCACTATCTGTGTTGACGAGCTGCAAGCCACTGCTACCGAACTGGTCGTACAGGCGACGCGTGACGGTGCTGCTCAGGATGTGATTGGCGCGCTCGATCTCTTGAAAGCGCTCTGTCGTCGCACCACCTGTGCGATCAGGGTGATACTGGAGGGCCAGCCTACGATACTGACGCTTGACATCACCCGATGTGCAGTCCGGACTGAGCTCTAGCGCGTCGTACAAGGATCCACTGCACGCGCGAGGAAGCATGGCTGTAGGTGTGTTTAAACGGCGAAAGGCTGCGAAAAAAAGAAGAAGAAAAAGCCCACCTATATATATATATAGAGAGAGAGAGAGAGTGGTTGTTGTATTGTGACGAGTTCAGCACCGCGAGGCGGGACGGGATACAAAAGAAGAACAGGTGGCGTCTGCGAGAAGACAGTCTTGTTTTTTTTCTTTTTCTTGTTTGTCTCTCTTTCCGATTTCACCGAATAAATCAGATGTTGAATCACAGGCGTGCGAGAGTACAGGAACACAAAAAGTAAGGATGGCGACGATGATGATGGTGGTCTAAATCGGAAACACACGAGGTGATGAATACATCGAATGCGGTCGTTCACGCGCACCAGAACGCCCCGACAATAGGCTACCGTTTTATCTGCTCTCTCTCTCTCTCGCTGTTTAGTTTGGGGTCATGCTGAACTACTCGCAGCACAAGTACGGCTGCTACCAAAGCAAGAAATGAAAAGCGCACAAATAAATAAATGAGATATGAGAGGGGAAAAGAAAAATCACAACGGCGCACGCACACACACACACACATCAGCCGTTGCCCATTCACACTATGACGCAGCCGATGCGTCAATCCACCATTGAACCGTACCGCTCCCATCCACCGTCCCTGGGGGCATCTTGGCGAGCACGGGGCTGAGAAGACGTGTGGCGAGTGTGCGCGGATCGGCTACATCACGCGCTTTCAGGGAAGGGAGCTCCTCCACCGCGCCAGTACAGCCTGGCAGACGCGTGCTGACCGAGAAGTGGAACAGCGGAACGGTGCGGACACGGGCACCCGAGCCGGCGACAGGCGCAGTGTTGTGAAGCGTGTGTGGCAGAACAAGTTCGTACGCATCGGCCTCCGCATCCGGTAAGCCGAGTGCATAACCGTACCTACCGAGTGCGGCGATGAGCGGCCACGACGATACGGATGAGCAGTTGGCGGATGCGGAGCTGTGTGACCCCTGCAGGACACGAAGGAGAGACGCTCTCTCGACCGCCGCCGCCTCGTCGCCGTCGGCGTCGCTCTCTCGACCGCTCATGCATATACAAATGAGGTCGCGCACAAGTGTCGCCTTTTCCGCGCTGCTGAGTGTCGACTCTGCAAGCCTGTGGTCACGGCAGCAGAGGACGCGTACAGACGCACCAGGCGCCGCGTAGACCGCTGCGATCTGCGCCCGTGATGCCCCACGGTCCCACTGGTTCGGCAGGTAGTGTACGGCGGACGCGACGTCGAGCTGCACATACAAGCCACTCCAATCTGAGACAGGCGCCTGTGAAGACGATGACCGGGGTGGCGTGGACGCGGTGACATCGCGACAGGACGAATTCGTCAGCTCCGAGGAGCGCAGCGGCGGAAACTGTGTGGCAAGCGCGGCACACTGTTCATCGTGGTACGCCTGCAGAGTCGTGTCACTCCGATCCCACCCTGGAAGCGCCTTGAATCCCAGCAACGTGTTGGGCTCCAGTTTGTGTAAACTAATCATCCTCTGTGTGTGTGTGTGTGCGTGTGTGTGCGATACTTGAACGTCGCTTCTTCTCTCGTTGTTTTGTTCTTCATCTTGGTTTCGACAAGCAGCACCACAAACAAAGAACAATAAAGGGAAGTAGGGAGTGGATGGTGACGCCAGTGCGGTAGGAGGTTCCTGACAAGGGGGGGGGGGTGTCCGGCTCGGGTACGGGCCATCCAGGGGGATAGAAGGCATGTGTGCACGCCCAATGACCGTTCGAAACGACAAGGAATACAAAAAAAAAAAAGCAAGAGGAGACATCTCGACAGCAGGCCAAGTGTGCGCGGTACAACACACACACACACACTTTTCTTTTTCTCTTTTCTCGCTGTTGTCGTCGTCGTGCGGTGAAGTCGCGTGAGAAAAAAAAATTGTGTGTTTACCTGCGTAGATTGCTTTCGCAAGTACGTGTGTGCTTGACCCAGCTTTTTTGTTTTGTTTTCCGCTTCGCAACATTTTCTATTGTGGATGTGGTCGGTCGGCACCGTCAGCGCAGATCCCCACCCAACGCGCGGCATGTACTTGTGCGCGCAAAGCACAGGGAAAACAAAACAACAAAAACGAAAACAAAAATAGCAGCAACAAAACAAGGATGATCGTAACAACGACAACAACAATAGATATGCGATAACAAATTTCGATACGTGGACACATCCGCACACTACTCTTCTCAGCGCAGCCGCCACGCAGGCGCGCCGTCCCGCGTGATCACGGCCGTGTTCCCATACTTCGGGTGCGTGTTCGTATTTTTGGGTGTGGTGGTACGTACCCGAGACCTGGTCGAATGACGGATGGCCGGTCCCGCAGAGACGATCCGACGTGCCCAGCGGATGCGGGTGATCGGCTGTGCGGCACGTATGAGGCTTGTGGAGGGCTCCCCAAGGCGTGAGAGGACGGCGACACGGACGGCGTTTGCACGACGTCATCACGCGGCAGCACGTCCGCCATGTATGGTCTGGGCGAAGGGCTCGACTGTCGCACCTCCGCCAACGACTCCTGATCACCGCTCTTGTCGTCCTGCGGCCCGGCACGGGAGGGTGAGGCCGGGAACTGGTAGTTCCACTCAAGGCCACCTGGCGCACCCCCACGTGGCTGTCTTCCCCCTGGACGTTTCGCACTATCGTATCGCTTGAACTGCGACGGTGCACGACCGGCAGGCGCGGGACTGACCACACTGAAGTACCTGTCCACTGGCTGCTCCGCGTCATCGAGAGGGACGCCGGACTGGTCCACCTCGACGCCTTCAAGCTCTTGCCGACCTGGATCGACGAAGGTTTCTTTCCGCACCGTGCGGAACACGTCACTGTCCTTGTCGATTGTCGCTGGACGCGCTGCGAGTCGCAGTCGAGCGTCTCGGGATGCGGTTTGTTCTTGCTGCGTGCGGAGCTGCTGACCGTAGAACGCACGCATGCGGCTCGTTGCAGTGGAGCAGGGCACGACGTAAGAGCTGCGACGCGTTCCGTGTGGGCTGTTGGCCCCATCCTCGGCGTTGGGCTGCGCCGATGCGTTGGTGGCACGACGCGATCGCGCAGCGACAGAGGGCTTGCGCTTCGGCGGTTGGTACGGTGGGCCCCACACGTCAGGATCGTTTGGATCGTACGCGGCATCCGGCGGCTGATCGGACGGGTTCCTTCCGCTCAGTCTGTCGTCTTCCTCGCTCGCCTCGTATGCTGGCTTGCCGTGACTCTTCTGCTTCTCCTTCTTCGGGGCGTCGTACGCCGGCGCCTTGAAAGGCGGTCCCCAGACGTCCGGGTCAGCCGCGTCGTACGGCGCGTCACGCTCTGCACCCTCGCCCTTGTGCATGTTGTCCACCTCACCATCTTCATCGGAAACAGGTGCGCTGGGCTCTGTCGCACGGCGCTTCTTGTTCTTCTTTTCGCGCGGTGGTGGCTTGAACGGCGGTCCCCACACGTCCGGGTCGGCCGCGTCGTACACGTCACGCGCCCAGTCATCGTTGTCATCCACGCTGCTGCGGATTCCCGTCGTCGTCGTTGCCGGTGGGACTGGCTCGGACCTGATTGTTGAATCGTCCACACGATTACGTGGCGCATCGCGCAGCTGCCTTTGCCGCCGCTGTTCCGCTTTCCATTCGCGCTCCTCTGCCGAGTCGCGGCGAATCGATTGTCGCTCCGCGTGCGCGTGCGGATCTGTCTCGTGATTTACTTGTGAGGTGGCCGTCTTTGACGGCTTCCGTGAGGTCAAAGGGCGGGCTGCGGGCTTGGGGCGGCTGATATCGAATACTGGCTCGTCTTCCTCCTCGTCGGCCTCCACATTCTGCTCGTCGATGTGGTCGTCGTCGTCTTGGTCCGTGTGATGCTCTTGACCCGAAAACGCGCTCCCGCTACCGTCGGCACCGTCGCGGTGGTGCTCGCCACCCGACGCTGAGCGTCGCGACGACGATGGCGCCATCGGCGGAAGCCCTGCCACCGATCGTCGGAAGTGTGAGTGCGGCGCGTCAGTCGTCAACGCGCGTTCGTATGGCGTCGTGCTCGACACCACACCCTCGTTGAACCGCTTCTCTTCCGGCTCCTCGGACCAACGGGACTTGCGGTGCGTGTGACGCGGCTCGTCCATCGACCCGGACGCTGCGAAATTCACCTCTTGCACGGCCGCCAGCGGTGGGGCTGTAGGGAGCGGCGGGGGCGTCACGGGCTTGGAGACTTCCATCAGACGACGCGGCGTCTGACCTCGGCCTCGACTGTAGCTGCGTCGCGCGCGTACAATATCAGGAGCTTCGTTCGGGACAGCCGAGTAGTCCGGGTCGGCCCAGAGGGCCTCGCCTGTGCAAGGATCTCCCCAGAGAAGGTCTTCGTCTCCCAGATCACTATCCTCGTCCTCGCTGTCGTCGTCCATCCCGATATCCGCGTACTTGCCGGGCTTCTTTGACGTTTCCGAGCGCCGCGCGGGGGCGACGGGTGCGGGTGATGCCGATGCGCCTCCTGTCTGCGGTGTCGCCGGTGAGGGTGCGGTCTGCGCGGCGCGCGGCGTCGTTGGCCGTTTCTCCGAAGCAGAAGGGCGACTAAGAGGCTCGGCCAGGGCGGCGGCTGTTCTCGGTGCTGGCTTCGCACGCGCTTTGGCGGCGGGCGGGGCCGCGCTCGATGAGGGCGATGGCGGCAGCGGCTCGATGTAGGTGGATCGACGCGATGGGAGTGACGGCGTCCCGGCAGCGGCCTCGTCCGCCCCGTGCGAGCTACGAACCGATAGAGATGCAGCCGAGTGGCTTGTCGGTGATCCAGCCGTCGTCGTCGTCGGAAGGTGATCGGCGGCGCGCCCACGTGTCGGTGTCGCAGACGGATTGGCCGGCGCGGGGGATGGTGGTGGCGGCGTCACGGACGCCAGACCCATCACTGCGTGCGCGGGACTGCGCTGCGTCGCGGGTGCGGTGCGGTGCGACTGAACCGTCGGGTGCGGCTGCCGAGGTGTGCGCGAGCTGCGTCGCGCGTAGTGGGGCGACCACGCCTTGTCCTTCAACTGCGGCGGCGCATTCGGGTCGTCTGCGAGTAGGTCAGCCGACAACGCACGTACCTTGTGCCTCTTCTTCGGCGTCGGCGCGGGCTGCTGGTCCCATGACGGCGGGGCGCCGGTTGGCTTCGGCGAGCGCGGGCTGAGTGAGTGCGGACGCGCGCGGGCGTCTGTGGTGCTCGTCGCGCTGCTGGAAGGCAAGGGCGGAGGCGGGGCGGCTCTCTCTTCAGGCGCGTCACCAGTAACAAGACCGCCTTCATCATCGAGCCATTGGCCCGCATCGGAAGGGGCTGCGCGGCGTGCGGCGACCTCGGTGGGATCGACCTCCTCGTCCTCTTCATCGCCCCCAAGCGCGTCCTGCATCGGCGTTGACGCGCGGGTCGCACTGATGGGTGCTTGACGGGTCAGAGCCTCCATGGCCGCGAGGAGCTCGCGCTTTTCTGCTTCACGGCGTGCTTCTTCGGCCGCCTCACGTTCGCGTTGGCGCGCTTCCTTTTCTTTTTGAGCGCGCCGACGCGCTTCCAGCAGCCTCCGCTGTTCCTCCTCGCGCGTCTTCTTCTTTTCTTCTTTGCGGCGCTTGGCCTCCTCTTTTTGGAGACGACGCTCTTCTTTCTTTTTTTCCAACGCTATCCGCTGCTTCTCGAGCGCGGAAAGCGCCGGTGGAGGCTTGCCCGGGGCATCCAGCACCGTCATGTCCCGCGCGTCCACGACGGCCCCGACCTTCCTCTGGAGGAGTACCTCCGCATCGCGCTCGTCGAAGGCGTTCCGACGCACATCGATCAGGATCAAGTACGGAAGTAGAAGTGTGGCCGCATCGCTGGCGACCACAAGCTGGTGCTCATCGGCAGACTCCGCGGTGCCGCTCGGAGCACCAGTGGACGGCGGCTGTCCTCGTGATGGACGCGGCGATCGCTGAGTGCGTGTGATGGCGGTGGCACCGGCGAGGGCGCCACCGATGCGGTTGCTGCTTTTGTTGTGTGCGGCCTGCCCGGACTCCGCACGCTCGCTCGCGAGCTGCTCCGTCTCGAAAAGACTCGTCAGCACCAGGTCGACACCGTTCAGGGTGAGATCGTTGTCTGCCAACAAGACGCACTGCAGTGATCCGATAAAAAGATCGCTACGCACATTGGGCATGTAGATCGGCACGTCAAATATGAGGTCCTTCTTCGCCAGGGCATCACGGCTACGATCCTCTGCGCCGTTCTCCGACTGACCGTCCATGGCGGCCATAATATCCGTGGTGGTATACGAGGAGGCGGAGGCGCGTCGCGGGGGTTCCTCTTGTTCTGCACGTGCCGCATCACTTCCCTCCAAAGGCGAGCCGGGGCTCTTCACGCTGTCCGGCACTGAGTCTCTCGTCATCTTGGGTGGCGGAGGCAGTCGCAGCTGAGGCGGCGCTCCCGCCAGGGCCTGGCCATGGCGCTGGGCGATGCGCGTGTGCACGCGCTGCTGTCGACGGACGGTGAGTGCGTGGTGACGAACCCGGCGCACACGCTCAAGTATGTCTTTCACGAGCCAAGGGCCGGCGAAATCGTCCAAGGCGTTGTCACGGACGTCGAGGAGGTAGAGTGTCGGGGCCGGTGATTCGGACAGCGTCCACACCTCCTCGTCGCGCGGCACGTCGTACTCCAGGGCGGTGAGAAGACTAGACAAAAAGTACGTGGTGCCGCGTGCAAAACGATAGCCCTGCTGAGGGTCTTGCACACGATCACCGAGCTGCACCGAGGCGTCGATCACCAAGCCGATTCGCTTGCCGCAGCTGCTTTCGTGGCGCACCGCTCGACGAACCTGGCCGTATACGGCGTCCTGCTCGTCATCCTTGCCGGAATTCCCTCCCGACGCCCCTTCACCACCACCACCGCCCCCCGAAGCCGCTTTACTTGTGCTGCTGCCCACCACGTACGAGTAACAGTTCGCCACTAACAGGGAGACCTGATTACGTGAAGCCGCTGCAGATGCACCGCTCCGGTCCTTGGTGTTGACGCTGGTCGCCGCACGCGCGTTGCTGATGAACTGGATAGCAGCGTCTGCCTTCATGACACGAAGTTCAATGTAGCACAGTGGATCTCGGTTCTTGACGAGACCCGCGTCTTCAAAGGCCTGCACGAGGCCGTCTGGCGACGGCACACATGTTTGAAGGACGATCGACAAATCATTACCCATTTTGCCAACAAAGAACAAAAATCAGTAGTCGTAATCCAGTGAGACGCCTACACCAACACGGAGGCGTGTTGGAAATATGAAAAGATACGGTGCGAGGGTAAATGTGAAACGTCAACTCAACGCACCCACCTACTGTTCCTTGTCACTGCACGGAGAGGAGCGGTACACACACCGAGGCCGATACGAGTCGGACTAAAGCGCAAGAGAGACGGAACCTGAGAAGGGACAAAAAAAAAAAGAAGACAAAAGTGGTCGGTGCTCGTAGAGTGAAAAAATACAAATGGAGAGTTTTCTCTTCTTGTTTGTTTGTCTGCGTGCGAAGAACAGCAGAAAAAGAAGAAGAAGAAAAACAATACAGTAGGAAATGAAACGATGCTCCCTCTCAGTGCACGAGCTGAGCAGAGTAAGACGAAGCGGAAAAAGCTCAAGAACGGAATGCGTAGAGGATGGCGAACAAGTGAAGAGACAGTGCACAGCCAGAGAAACGTCTGGAGGTGGGGTCACAGAATAACCAAATGAGCAAATAAATATAAAAGCACACACTTCGTGGCCACTCTGTTGGTTGTCTCTTTGTCTCCAATTCCGTTCGAGACGCTCCAAACGGAAAACGAGAATAGAGAAAGAAAATGAAAAGACGTGAACGGTAAGCGAGTCGCACGAGTGACAGCACTGAATCAACAACGAGTGAAGGGCGCACGCATGGAGAGAAATGAGGACGTAGGTGGTCACAGAAAAGAAGAGGAAGATGTGAAGTGTGCAGACATTTGTTTCGACACGATGAGCGGGGGGGGGGGGGGGAGGCATCGCATCTGCAGGCACGCGAGACGCGCCTATAAGACATTGGCCCGAATCTTTCGTCGTGCGCCGCGACATGAACACATCTTGGTATCGCTGACGGCGACTCTGCGGTGCTTTGTTGAGGAGCAGCACCGGAGGCCAATGAGCGAAGAGGGACAACACCTCTCCGCGGGTGCGATCGCGAGGGGACACACGCGTGAACACACACACACACACACACCCAAACGCCCGTGCACGCACACGATCCCCACGTGTGGTACAACCACTGTTGATATTTCTCGCCCAATCGTACGAAGTGTGTGTGTGTGTGAGAGGGGATCTCACTGTTTTTTTTCTTTTGTTGTCCCATTGTGACCGTCGAACAGTGTCAGGCGGAGAAGAACACCAAAGGGAGGAGGATACACACAGGTGAAGAGTATTGTACATCTAAAGTAGAGAGGGAGAACATCAGAAAACAAAAACAAAACAGCAACAACAAAAACAACGAAGAGAGCTCACACGGCTCACCAATGACGCCCCTCAAGTGGACAACTCGACAAACCTACAAGGCATACTTTGGTTCAGTGAAGTACGTGTGCTTCCCGAATCGGTTCACACCGGTCGGATCTGCAGGCGTCTTACCGTGCACCGTCATCGTCTTGCCGCTTTTAGGGTTGCCCGTGTAGAGCGTGATGGGCTCATCCGTGAGGTAGTCACTTCGCAGCTCGTGAATGGTCTCAAGAACCTCATGGTGACCGTCACACATGCTCGCGTAGTACACCGACTTGCTGCCGTCGGATCCGACAGCTTCCAAGTTCGACCCGGCGCCTCCCAGAGGATGACGACTACTCGCACGACTGACGGTTGTGCTGGCCTGCAGACGGCGCTTCTCTTCTTCCTCGCGCTGCTCCTTCTCCGCTGCGGCGAGCGCCTGTCGCATGAGCAGCTGACTACGTACACCCAGATCGGGTCGTTTCAGTTGTGTGACATCGCTCGACGCGGTCGTGTAGCCGGTGCGGTACGTCGTTTGAAGTTCACGGCCGTCTGCGTCGCGTGCGTCCGAGGTGAGGTAGGGGGTGCTGTTGAAGCCACCCGCGTAGATACCGTTGCCCTTATCCTTGACGACGTCGATACTCGCACCCATGTGATACGTCGCGTCGAGGACGGACGGCGCCGCGCCTGTCGTCTGCGTCATCCGCATCGATCGCTGGCGCTCCGCCTCTTCACGGCGCAGTAAATCATCCTCGAGGGCCTTCTCTTCCTGCCAGTTGCCGCAGAGAACTTTGCGTGCATTCTCGCCGGTCGGACGGGTGCGGTTGTAGTGCTTCTCCTCGATCCACGTCCCCGCCGGACTCGACGTGTCAATAACGGTGTACGGCTTGTGAGCCTTGTCGTACTCGTCCATGACGATGTGAGAAGAGAACAACAACAACAAACAAAATGTAAAATGTATAAAAGTCGAGACAACAATATGACCTGTACTCGAGTATGCCTTGTCTGTAATTGGACGCGAGCGTAAATATGGGTGTCCGCGGGCAACACGAGGGATAAGAGGGGAGAACAAGCACGCGAGAGCTGCGCGTTTGACGCAGACCACGGAAACGAGATGAATCATGTACGATGCGTGTGGACGTTTTCTCTCGCAAGCGTCTGAAAGGGCGCGGACATTCCGCCCGCCTTTGTTGGCGTGACGTGGGACCGCTTCGTGAGGTCGCGCTGGGGGCGTACCCACAGAAGGGGGAGAGGGGAGGGGGCGGAAGATACGCGTGCGGTGCGATTTCACGAGCACGTGATCTACTCAAAGCCACACACCTGTGGCGCTGCACCGGGTGCGAGATGACCTCCCGCGCACAGACCCCTCTCCCCGTCTGGACCGGTCGCCGCGTACCTCTTTCTTTGAACACCTTCGCATTCTCCCTTGTCTGTGTATGTGTCCTCGATTCCTCTCGCTATCCTTGTGTGCACTTTTTCTACACGTTTCGGCAGAAGAAAAAGCGCACATGAGAGATGAGAGAGAGAGAGAGACATCAACACTTCTGAGTTAGAAGTCCGGGTATCTTTGTTGTTTTCTTTTTCGCTTAGTTCATCAGTTTTTTTTTTTTTTTTGGTTTGCGGTATGCGCATTAAAGCGAGTAGAGACGTCATTTTGCAATTCTTTAGTGTTATCGGTTCTTATACGCGGTGTTTTAAAACGAAAACGAAAGAGAGAGAGAAGTGAAAAAATCAACGTGACCAAAATGCTGAACAGACGAGCCGACGCAAGCGAGAATGACGACAGAGAGAGAGAGAGAGGCCGCCTGTTCCCAGGGGTCACAGACATATTCTCTGCCTCGTTTGTTCGTTCGGTATGTTAATTCAAACAACAGCAATTTCTGTTTCCCCTCCCATCATTGACCGCTAGCCGTCAGAAGGTGAACATCAGCGGAGCCATCACGTGTTGTGTGATCCCGACAAGGCAAACGACAGAGACAGAGAGGGAGGGAGAGTAAACAAAGACGCACTGAGAAGACACGTACGTCGGTCATTAACGGACCCACTTGGGCAGCTTCTTGTACGGGTTGTCACCCTTGCGTGGCTTGGCCTCCTTGCCCTTCGCCGCCGCACGCTGACGCCGTGCGTCCACACGCTCGTTCACCAAGCCAGTGCCATCGGCTGCCTTGCGGAGCTTCCCTTCTTGAATGTGCTTTGCCTTCGCCTCCAGCATGCTCGACTTCTTTTCGTCGCTCTTCACCACACCGTTGACCATCTTGTAGTACTTGGCGGCCTTCTTACGCGCGACCTGCAGTTGCATACGGCGCGTGGCCGCCTCCTGCTTCTTCGCCGCCACCACCTTACGCTTCAAACGCGCCTCGCTATCCTCGGTCCGGCGGGCGGCCTCCTTGACCTTCATCTTGGTCTGGCGACGGCGGGCCACCACCTCATCTGTCGGCGCATTCATTAGGTTGAGCTCGCGCTGCTTCTTGACCTTGAGCGCGGAGAGCTTGGAACGCGCCACGTCCTCGGTGACTTCCTCCTCATCCCACTTGGGCTTGCGGCGCGCCTCAGCGAGGTCGTCATCAGAGAGGGACACGTCGTCATCGCCATCGATCTGTGGCACCGCGGCGTGGTCCTCGTCATCGCTATACTCCATCTCGAGTGCGGCCACCTTGCCCTCCGGGTCCACGGCGACGTAGCTTGGGTTCAGCATTTTGCGAATTTCGTGGACGCGTGCCGGCACGTAGCTGAGCATCTTGGGATGGTTCTTCTTGGCTTCCTCGACTGCCGCGTTGTCCTCGGCGGCGTTCGTGATGGACACGGCGAAGGGCGAGACATGCGGTGGTAGCTCCTCACCCATGCGGTAGCCGTTGACGGGGAGAAGGAAGCGCGCGTTCAGGCAGTCGAAGAGGTACTGCGGCTGCACGTACTCCAGGTGATCCTCGCGGGTCATGCCAGTGGGCAGCGCGGGGCGGTCCACCACGACGTGGGTGAGGTTGCCCGGCACGTACTCGGTGGCCACGCGACCACCACAGCACTCAATCACGAACTTGGCGTGCTTCGTCGGGACCTCGCGGGAGATATAAAACGTCAAGCCGCGGAACACACCTCGTACTTTGTGTAGCTCCGTCTCGATCAGCGACTGTTTGCTGGCCTTGGCGACCATCTGCTTCGCTTCGTTCGTGTTCATACTACCCACGTCAATGGTGGCCGTCAGCGCGGCCTCGGCGTGAAAATCCTCCGCGTTGACATTGGCGCCTTCTTCCTCGGCCTTCTCATTCTCCTCGAGCTCGCGGAGGAGGTCTTGGTTGAGCTTGAAGAGGATAAAACGCATCATTTCCACGTAGAACTCAAGGAAGCTAATGAGGATGTACTGCTGGATGCCGGGCGGAAACTTGTGCGCGTACTCGTGTGGGTGCAGCCATCGCACCCGCTCACCACGGACCACTGCTTCGTAGTAGTAGCCCTTGATGGAGATAAAACCTTTGCTCAACGCCTTGGCGCGCGTCACGTAGGTGGTCCACTGCTCCAGAATCTGTTTGGCACGCTCATGCAGGCCGGACGTCAGTGCGTGGTGGGTCTCGATGGTAGAGTCAGAGTTCACCTCAGGCGAAAGGAACGCGTAGAGCGTGATCATCGACATGGCGTCGTCGATATCACGCACAGCATCGATGAAGTACGGGTAGCGCTCCTTAATGGTCGCGACGAGGCTATGCTTGGGCTTGAGGGTCGTCGTGAGCGCTTTCAAATCGTCACGCAGCCCCATCGCCTCTGCACGCTTGACCTTCTTCTCCCACGCCGTAAATGCAGCCATGCGCTCGACAAGGTGATCGCGCACCAGCCACTTAATTTCCTTGGCGAGATAGTACTGCTTATCATTGCCGCTCTGCTTCTGCTTGCTGCGGGCGAGCGCACGGGGGTAGATACCCTTGAGGATACAGATACGGCGGAAGTGGATAGAGTCGAGCTGGAGCATGCGCGTTGCTTGCATTCGTGTGAGATACTTCTTCTTGAAGCGGTCTTTGCGGACACGCTTCGACCAGGACTGCTTCTTGTGCGGCATCGAGATGAATCAAGAGTCGCGTAGAGGTGTCTGTCTGTGTGTGTGTGCGCGCGATTAGGCACTTAAACGAAACGAAAACGAAGAGCGATTGAGGGGGAAGAAGAAAAGGACAAAAAAAAAATGGTGAGAGCCGGAAAGACCGAGGCCGCCAGAGGTGTGCTCTTTCCTTTCGTATGAAGATTCAACTGATGACATAGATAGATAGATAGAGATAGAGATAGAGATAGAGATAGAGATAGAGATAGCTTAGAATAGTGAGAAGTCCATCCACCATGTTCTTCCCCAAGCCTGTCTAACAGAGTGGTGAAGTCGAAAGGATCGAGAAGTAATGTGATCGGAAAGCACGCAGAGAGGAGGGAGATCGTTGCTTCCGTGTCTGGCGCGGTAACGGCAGATTCTTTACTTTTTTTTTTTGGTTATTTGTGTTCTTGATCGCGCTTCATTCGTAGATCATCAAGCTATCTCAGCTTGGGACAAACAAACAGTATCTGTGATGGTGCGTGTCGCGTGCACTGCTAAAGAGAGAGAGAGACAGGGGGGGGGGGGAGAAAAGAAGACGAGAAGCGACAACAACAAGAGCAGAAAAAAATATCGCGTCGCTTTTCGGGAGGGGGGCTCAGCTCATTTTTCCATCTCGCGTTCGCTGACCTGCACAATTAAACGGCGCTTGGCGCGCCAGTCGAGGTCTCCTCGCCTTCCTGCATGGCGCCGGCAGCGGCAGCCTCGGCCGGCGCCCGACCTGCTGCCCCGCCTCCCGCCGCCTCCGCATCCGTTCGGCCTTTCCGGAATTTACTGCGCTGGATCTCCTCGTACGCGGCACCCTCAATGCGCATTTGGCGGTCGTGCTCGCAGCCTGGATAGATACCATCTTCGAATTTTCGCTCAAGTAAATTTGCATCAGGGACGCCCTCGCCTTCGAAGGTGTAAGGGGGCGTGAAGATGGTGTAGAGGTTGGTGCTGCGGGCCTCCAGTGAGGGGTAGTCGTCGCTCCAATCGCTCATGAGACTGAAGCCTTCAAGGGGAACAACGTGGTTCGCATCGACCACGCGGCGTGTGAAGAGCACCCCGCCAAGGTGATCCAGTTCATGCAGCGCCATGCGTGCGCGCATGCCCATCAGCGTCTCCTCCACCACCTCGCCGCGCTGGTTCAAGGCGCGGATACGCACCGTACGCGGACGTTCAATGTAGTGCATCAGAAAGCACGAGCTCGCACACGGCTCCCACGCGAAGCCAGTCTGACCCCGCCGACGTAGATTCGCCATGTGCGCTTCTTCATACGCGGTGTCCGAGAGGCCACGCGCTTTGGCCTCGTCCTCCCAGGCGGCGGCGTCGAGGTTCTCGGGGTTGATGAAGACACTACCGTCTGAGAGCACAAACATCTGCACATTCCAACCGATCTGCGGCGCGCACAGAGACGGGTAGCGGTAATAGTGCCGTGCCTCTTCGACGCGCCGGATCATGTCATCGAACTCCCCACGCTTCAGCGCTTCCGGGTCGAGCGGGTACTGCCGACACCAGAGACTGCGTGCAGGAAGCTGAACAATCGGGTGTGCCTCTTCCAGCTTCTGGCCAACCGTGTAGGGCTTCTCCTTGTCGTCTGGTGCGAAGGGGAACGGTGACTCATCCTTCGTGTACGCGCGGCACGCGCTCCCGAGTGGGTGGACCGCAGCAGCGCCTACTCCACGACCCCACATCTGCGGTTGACTTGACAGACGGCGGACGGCGGCGCGTTTTCCGTCGAAGGACGCGTGAAAGAGATGACGGAGCGACGTAACGAGACCGTTGGTTGTCGCGGACGCGGAGAGCGGCCGATACCCAGCCGCGGGGAGGAGTGTGCGCATCTCAGACTGTGTGTGCGTCTCTGTGGTGAGGGAAGAAGAGCAAAAGGTATTCGTATTATCTGTGATGTCACTGTTGTTCTCGGAAAACATTTCATAATCGAAAAGAAAAAAAAACACACACAGAAGGAAAGAGAGATGTGTATGCGTGCGGATGCAATGGCGAGTGATTGCTGTGATGTCGGAGACTGAGCACAGAGAACACAACATGCGGACCTGTGTTGCGACCCTACGAAAGGCGAGTGATGCGTACACGAGAGAACAAGTGCCGAATTCTCGTTTCGCTGGCAACGGGATGTGAGTTCGCATCGTCAGCAATACCGACTTCTCATTCTAAATGTAGACATGCATCTTTTTTTTTTTTTTTCGCTTCCCCTTCACCGCATGTGTCCCACACGTGTGTTGGCACATGAGCCGATAGAAATCACTGTCAGCACATAAGTGAGGTCGAGGAAAAAAAAAGAAAAACAGAACAACACTATCCAAAAAAAAAAAAAGAAAGAAGAAGACGCGGTGCAAAGGGCTGTAAAGCAAAACAAAACGAAAAAGAACTATGCGTGTGTGTGTGCGAGAGAGAGAGAGAGAGAATACCAATGAGACGGTATAGTGACAACACTCACGGTAAAGAGCGAAAAGTGAAACGGAAAAAAAGGAGGACGTTAAGAAAAGGTAACGATTCGCAGTCATCATCACCACCACAGTGAAGCAGCCGACGACAATGGGCCACTTATATCCCTCGGAAAGAAAAAGAAGCAGTCCCAAAAAGAAGAGAAGGGAGGCACGCTTGCGTTTGAGCGGATGTAACAATCACAATCGCCTATCGACCAAATTCAAACACGAATTACGCAAGCGGCCGTGGCGGAGATGCGAAGAGTTTGGGTTTTTTTTATTCCGTTTCCACATTTTCCGCTCCGCCGTCGCCCTCGTTGTCTCTCTCGTTGCGGGATGGCAACGTCGCGATCAGCTACTCCCCTCCCCTTTTCCCCCCCACTGTCGGCTATCTTATTGCCAACGTAAGACACTGGACACCTGAGAGGAGTCATACGCCTGCGAGACCCGACGGCTCTTACTCACGCCCGCGCTAAAGGAGCGACGACCGGTTGGCACGGGCGCGTCTGCTTTTGTAGGCGGACGACGAAGAAAGATATCGTGATCTCTTGGCTTACACATGTAGGCGGGGCCCGGCTCCTCCACCGGTCGCCGCGCGCTACTGCTGCGCTGCACCCCCGAGCGTACCTGTCGACTTGTGCGATGCGTCACGGTGGCTTCGGGTGAGACCTGTCGTGAAGGCACGCCGTCGCTCGTCGCCAGCACCTCGACCTCGCCTTGCCCTGCCACGACCATCACAACCGGCGGTCCCGCGTCTACCACCACATCATGACCGCAGTGCTGACAGGTGTGCGCCGGCGACGCGTCACGCGGAGCGCGGCGGATAAGGAAGCTTGTTTCGTCACCGCGACTGGAGACCTGCGTGGGTGGGTCGATTGCCGAGGCACGCGGGATGGGTGAGACATCCCCCACAGAGGCCCACGACGGCGCCTTCGCCGCTGTGCTGACAGAAGTGTTGTCCGTGTTGTTTTTGTTGTTCGCCGCGGTTTGTTTCTTCCGCGAAGTCGACCGCCGCACCGGCGCGTACGGGGCCGCGGAGTACGGCAGGTAGTGTGAGGGTGCTTCGGGCAGTGGGGCGGGTACATCGACAGAGCCGACTGGAGCGCTGCGCTGGCGAGACTTATTGTGGATGCTGTGGCTGAGGCTGGCGACACCGTCAACGCCGCCAATGCGATCGTACATGTATGTGTCGAGATCATACTCGGCGTCGGAGATGGAGTCGCCGACCGGTGCATCCAGCGCGCCATCGCTGCCATCGGAGCCGTTCTCATCGTCGTCGCGACTGGGGGACTCCACCTCTCCGGTCATGAACGGACGGCGACCGTCGTTGAGCGAGCGCATAACCGCCTCCTCACCCACCTCGCTGCTGACACGGCGCGCGTGCGGACCTTTGTTGTGGCTATTGTTGGGACTGTTATCAGCGCCACTGACGCACTGAACGCGGTTTGAATGCGGTCGCGGCTCATCGAGTCGACTCGCGTGCTGCGAGCTGTCGCCCGAGGCAGCGGAAGGGTCAGTGTGCTGAGAGCGCGACGGCTGCATTTTTTCGCTGTACTGCCGCATCGCCGCGTCCATAGCGAGCTGACCAACACGTGCGGAGACCCCAAAGATGTCGTGATCGCCGTGCGCGCCTTGCGCTGCCATCTCGGACGTAAAGCGATGACTGTCGGGCCGCGTGCGCTGGTGAACATTATCGGGCTGCGCGGCGTACTGACGCGCGATCGCGTCACGCTGGCGCACACTCGGATGGTAGTCGGCACCGCTGTCGACGTTGTGGGATACGTCAGCCTCCGCTGTCGGCTGCCACGACAAGTCCAAATTTGTCTTTTCCGCTGTCGGCTGGGTTGACGGACGCCCGCGACGCCCCTGTGTCGGACAAGGAGGTTGTCGCAGTGACGTGCGACCCTCCTCGTCTTCTTCCGCGTACCGCGATGAACGCACGTCCTCGACGCCATCTGCCGTCATCGATGCCGACTCGTTAAGCATGTACTGTGGCTCTACCGACGCGTAGCGATCCTCCGCGACAACGGCAGTTGCGACAGCAGTAGCGCGCGTCGGCGTTGGTGGAACTGCGGAGCCGTGACTGCGATCTCGCCGCTCTTGTGGCTGGCGCTCGTGCACTGGAGGCACGCGTACACCACGCTGGGACGATCGGTAAGCCGATGAGGAAGCAGCGGCGTCCCTCACGCGGCTCGGCGCGTCGGGTTCAGGTGTGTAGGCATCGCTTTCGCGGCCTTTGTCATTGTAGGCACCATCGCCCTCTGCAGGGCGCTGAGAAAAGCCCGTGCGACTGCTCGTGGCGGTAGCGCGTGGGGAGACCTCTGTGATGGTCCGCACGCACGCAGGGCGAGAAGTCTCATCGTGCACTGAACTCGCGACAGCGAAGCCCGAGAAGCCGGAAACGTGTGACAACGCGGCTGCTTGAGGACGGGGGGCGGAGGCCTCTTGACGCTGCGGCTGCGGCTGCGGCTGCGGCTGCGATGGCTGAGCTTGGCGCTGCTCACGCTGCATCCGCCTCTGCGCGCAGCGCTCCAGCAACTCTTGCCGGGACGTGGACCGCGGTTGGGGAGGCTGCTCCGGTTCAGGGATAGGCGCCTTGTTCTTGGATGTCTGAGAGACGGGTGCGGAGCGCTGCGAGGCCGAGGCACACGCGGGCATCGAGTGATTCTGTGCGAGGTCGCTGCTATTTTCAGCGCCGCGCGTGGAGGGTCGCTCAGAAGCGGGTCGCTGCGACGGTGGTTGTGAAGCTCGCTCAGAAGCCGAGCGGCTGTCCGCTTCTGTGATTCTACCAGATCTGGCCGCCACACTTCCCGCCTCGTCTGCCACCGCGCGCGCGGCCTGTTCCTCTCCATCGAGCGGGAGGTCACGGATGCCGTACATACCGAAGATGTCAGCTTGTGGGGGTACGTAGAACTGCCGCTTACCAGGTCGCCTGCGCATCAGCGGATCGACAAGATATTGGTGGCGAAACAGCTCCTTCACGTCCTCCTCCTGCGCGAGATCTAGTCTCGTGAGGCCGACCGGCAGGGCGGAGTCGTTCGCACGAGGGAGAGCCATAAGACGACTCATCTCCCCGGCCGGCACGCGATGAACAGGTTTCTCCAACTCCATCCGCAGCAGCTCAGATTGGTGACGCGCGACACTGCCGCGCTGAGGGCTGCTCGTCCGCAGCTCGAAAGGCTTGAACGTACTACTTCGGCTGTGTGCGTCGACACTCTCACGTGGCCTGGTGGATGTCGTTCTGCGAGCTTGATTGGGATTGTGCGCGCGGCTGCTGCTCGTACTGCGTGGCGTACTGCGAAAGGCGGCGGCTGGATTTTTGTCGGCCACGTTGACCTGCCGCGATGCCGCCGTGGATCGACCACCGGTAAGTGCCGTCACCGAGAGTGGAGCTGCGAGGCCGCCACCCCCACCACCACCACCCGCTCCGCGTGCGACGGGACGTGGGGGAGGAGACGCTTGCGCTGCGGGTGTCGTGGACGCCTTCGTCAGCGTCGACGGCTGGCTGCACGAGCTCGCCCGCCGCGCGCGGCCTTCGACTGTGCCGTACAGAACAGGCCTGGTAGCTTCTTCCAACTTCCCCGCAGATGTTTCCGAGTGCTCGACGGAGGTCTTGTCAGAGTGCGCTGCCGCTGCCGAGTCGTGGGGCTCGGCGTCGGCTTCCACAAAGACAACCTCGTCGTCACCGATCGAGTCTACCCAATCACCTGTCCCCGCAGAGACGGACATCGCTGGCTTGCCGAGACTCTCCGACTTGATCTCGGCGGTGGCGTTGACCGCTTCCGTCGGTTTCGATGGCACGGATGTGGAAGAGCCGGCCGCCGCTGGTCCAGGTGCGGCTCGTGCGCGGCGCTGATTAATGGACCCATCCGCGAGGCGGGAGGACTGACCCGAACAGATACCCCCGGTCTCGTTTGCATCGTCTCGATCTTGATTGAGTGGTGTGGTGGCTGTGATGATGGTACCATGGCGTGAAGGCGCACCTGCTGCGGCGACGGGTGCGATGATCGCGCTGGAGGCGATGCTACCGCGCTGACTGAAGCGACGGGGTGGGAGGCGTGAAGAGGCCATACTGCTGCTGGCGGCGGCGTCGCTCTGCTGACGCGCCATGACGGGGGCCGCGTCGGACGTTAGCGTGCTTGACGTCGACGGCGTTGTCTCGTCGTGGCGGAACAAGGGCTTACTACGATACTGGAAGCTCATTTTTTTTTGTTTTCTTCTGCGTTGACGGATGTCTCTCTCTCTGTGTTTGTGCGGTCGGTCCTAGCCGTTGAACCTCTTGGTCAATCGAGAGGTGAACACAAATAGAAGGAGAGGAGAAAAGAACTACGTAAGTAACCGCTATAAAAATGACGTGACTTCCCGCGTGGGGCCGACAAAAGAAGACCAAGAGAGGAGGGGAGTGGAAGAGGCCGCTGTGTGAATCCGCATTGGGCGTTTCTGTGATCGCTCTCACGTCGCGAGAGCGGCGGAGATAGAGGCGTGCACGTGCCGCTCAACACACGCGCAGACAGATCGAGAATGCGAACACTCTGCCTTCTCGATTTGCCGTCGTGCGAAGTCCGCGCGCACGGCGAGGCCATCTCCCACCAGTCGAAGGGTGACGCACGCGTGAGCATAAGTGATTGTCATTTGTAATTGTGGTGGTCATCGCACACCGATACGTACAAGGTTTGAACAACAACAACAACAAAAAAAAAAAAACATGATAACCTCGTTTTCATTTCCTCTTCACCTTTTTTTGTTTTTACAGCGAGTAGCGCCGCTTCGGTCGGCTCTTGCTCCCTGCGATGACCGACTCACGTGTCCCTGAGGGAACTGCAGCGATGGCGGTGTGGAAGTGACCGTCTCGGTGCCGCGCCGCACTGGCGTGACTCGCCGCGAGCGTGCTGGACGAGACACGTGGGTGTCCTGCGGCGTGCAGGAGCGCACTACTGTGGTTGGACAGTCTGGCGAATACCCCACTCCCAGAATTGACCGCGCGGTCATCGACTACCCCAGCGATTGACGTGGCCGACGCGCGGTCGTGTGAGAGCGGCCCTCCGGCATACACCTGTGCGCGATCTTGGCGTGAGTGCCGTAACGGAGAGGAGACTTCAGAGCCAAGGCTGTCTGCATTCGACAGCCCTTGTTGTGGCGGGTGGGATGGGTGCGGTGGCGAGACCGGCGTCAGGGAACCGCCCGGCCGACCAAGAGAGAAGTACGCCAAGCTCACCCCTGCCGACGGTTGTGGGAGCAGTGGCGCGGTCAAAGGCGTCGCCGATGAGGCGGCACTACTGCATGTCTCCGGAGGTACCACAGCGGTGACGGCAGCGGCAGAGGGTGGCGCCAAGCTGCCCGTGCTTCGTTCGACGTCCAAGTGCAGACCAGCCAGACCGCTACCGGCACTCGCGGCGGTGCTTTCCGCGCTGTGCGTCATCAGCGCAGCCGGCGCGAAGGGCGGCGTCGACGTGCTCGCGTACTGGAGATGCGATGGCAGGGCGATACTCGTGTTTGCGCTGGAGCCTTTCGAGGTGTGGCCGCTCATGGCCACGTTCGCCATCACTGGTGGACTGAAGTACGCGCTGTTTTCGGTGCTCGCACCGCGGCCTTCGTGGTGAGTCTGCTGGTGCGAATAATTGGAACGGTGGTGTGCGCTGTGGCGACTGCGACTGCGACTGCCGACGCCGACGCTCCCTTGTGAGTTTTTCCGCGAGGGGTTGTATGGTGATGTGGTGCCCACGCTGGTGGTGGTGGGGTGGACGTGGCTGCTGACAGGCGCTTGGGGACCACCAGAGAGGTTGAGCGCAGCACCGGGAAGCTGTGCGCCGGACGGTGTCTGATGCCCCGCGTGCCCAATGTGGGCGACATCAAAGTAGATGCCCTTCGCATCGACGAGCTCCGACCAAGGCAGGTGGATTGACAAGGCGATGGCCGTCTCGTCCGCGGAGAGTTTGTCTTCGGCGCGCACAGTGGGGCTCGCCCGACCGACCAAGGATCCTTGGCGGTGGGCGGAATCTGTAGCGGTGGTGGGAAAAGCTGGTGGCCCCGTGACCCCTCCAGATGCCGCACAACCGGCCGCGGCGGCATCTGTGGCGGCACCAGCAGCCCCACTGTCGTCCACCGCGACCGGGTACTTGAGCTTTATCCCGCAGTTGTGCTTTCGCGGTCGCTCCACGCTGCGTGGGTCGGCCGTGTACAGCGCAGACAGCCACGTGGGCACCCTCCGCGGCACGGTCAACGGACCTGTGTAGTCTGTCAGAAAGGCCACCTCGTCTTCCGAAGCGCCGGCACAAAAGCGCAGATACTCCTGATGCGCGCTTTGGATGTCCCACTGCATCAGCTTTCGAAGACCCATCACCACCAAGCCCACCACCTGTCTGCCGTCTAGGCAGTGGAGATAGATGGGATGGTTCTCCACGGCCAGTATCACATTGAGCGCGGTGTTGAGGTCTGTTGGCAGGAGCTGCGTCTCCCCTTTGAACCGCTCCGCCTGTATGTGATGCAGCGTTATGCCTTCCGCGGCGCAGAAGGTCGCCAAGTCGTATGTGGGGTCCTCGGGGATGAGGGACACCACGGTGCGGATGCCCAGCTCCTTAAGGAAAGGGAAGTTTCGCAGGACGGGGTACGCTCCGCGGTAGACGCCCTCCTCGACGGTGGCAAACCGAAATGGAGGGATGAGGTCGAGCGGTGGTGCCGCTATCGGACGCCCTGCGGCATCGCGCAGCGTGACGTACGTGTGGTCGCTCATAAAATGTGTAATGGGTGCTTTCGTCAGCACGCCCGAGGCTGCGCCGGCGACGGGACCGGTGGGGGCCGAAGCGGTGGGACCCGGCGGGGTCGCCGTGGTGGCTATGCGCGAGGTGGGCGTGGGCGTCGGCGTGTGCGGGGTCGCGGTGGCTGTGAGCATCGTCGCCGCCGCGGTGGTCGAGCTTCCGGCCGTTGATGGACTACCCGCCCCACTGACAGCGCGTGAGGCTGCGCGCGAAGCCGTGGCGACGACGGGCGTGTAGGCGGTGCGCATGCCCGACAGCGGACCACCGCTGGTACTGCCGGAAGCCGGTGTCCGTGAGAGCACTCTCACCGTGTGTGTCGTGGACGGACCAAACGGCCGGCTCGCACGGTTCGCGTGCCGAACGAGGGACACGTACGGGCTTAATCGTGCGGAGTCTGTTTGTAGGGCAGGTGCCGTCGCTGCCCTGCTGACAGGCGAGGCTGGAATAGACGCCGAGGAAGACGCCGCATTCGGTACAGTGACGGCGGTGGCCGTGGGCGTGGTTGTGGACGGCACCGTCGAGGATCTGGTGCATGGCGCACTCGGTGTGGTCTCTGTGGAGCGCGCGCCGTACGGCGCCGACGCCCCTGAGCCGACGAACGTGACCTTCGTGGTCGATGAAGAAGACGCCATTGTACAAAATGGATGGCGGCGTGTACTCGTGTGCTTGTTTTTATCCGCACCCCCACACGGAGGAGATGAACACAACAGCAACGACACACACACAGGAAAAAAAACCCGCGGATTGCTGTGCGTGATGAACAATAACAACAGATACGCCCACACCGCGACCAGCACCAATGAAAGCGTCAGCGGCCTGACCAATATCAGGACTGGGTGTAATAACTGTGCGTGGACACCGGACTTAAAGCACTAGCAAGGCGCACAAGAGTGATGTGATGTGATGTGATGTGAGAGAGAGAGATCAGGGAGGTGAAGAGCGGTAACCCAGAGCAGAGCGCAGACGTAATTTCTTGTCCGTACTGCCGCCGTCCTCGGATGCAGAGCATATATCGCCGTACCGCACTCCACACGGCGAAAAGGCACGTTCGTCGCCGGATGCGTACGCGCGCTGCCACACCGGCGCTTCGCACCACCTCCATGACAAGTAGCGAACTCAAGTGAGATCAACAAAAGTCTGTTCAACGAGCACACACGCACACACACAGAGCAGCCACACATGTAGCGGACAGTGTGAGTTCATTCGACAGCTGTACTTTGATCGCACTCGCAAGGAGTGGCATGGGTCATTGTCAACGGATAGCTCTACCTGTTGCTTTTTTCTTTCTTTCGCGGTTCATAAAAAAGAATAAGTAAAGTTGTTACAAGTGTACTTAACAGCCAAGGAACGCCAACGATGACACTAAAAGCGACGGTTCTTTACTTCCAGATGCGGACGATCATTAAATACAGTGACAAAAAAACAGAGTGTGAAGCGACTACTCGACTTCGCACAGTTCGCACACCCGACGGTGGAGCGGACGAACAGCAACAACACCGAAAACAACAACACCAGCACCAATACCAGCAGGCAGCGACGACAGCCCAGGTCAAACGTCTCAGGATAAGACTCACCCCAAGACCTTATCCTTCTTCACGCTTCACGTCTGCGAGACGTGGTCTACACGCGCCACACGTCGACTCTCTCTCTCTTCGTCACTGATGCCCCCGCGTGGCTTCGTCCCCCTTGCAGGCGGAAAGCAAGGACGCTGGTCGCGAGTGAAGAGAGAGAGAGTACAAAAAGAAAGCCGCAGTGAAGACTAAATAAACAAATTAAAAAAAAAAAAAACAGAAAAAATCAAATGCTGTGAGAACAAAAAAAAATATATAAAAACACAACAACAACTAAACGAGCATGCGCGGCTTAGAAGGTGGCTGTCAGGCGATCCAGACCCATGAAGCGGGTCGGCAGAGCCCAGAGGATGTAGGCCACAAGCGCGCCACCCGTAGCCGCCCCGTGCTCCTCAGGCTTCGTGGTAAAGATGCGCCAGACGTCGATGATCATCACAAACGCCGTCAGCACCAAGAAAGGAATGGGTGGCTGCTGGATGAAGTTGAGGTGACGGAAGATGAGACCTTCGACGGAGATGAAGCCCATGATGAGTGGGTTGCTACCGTAGCAGCGACCGCGCACCTCCATCTCGTCCATCCCATAGTGGAGCTCAAAGTACTGACGACCAAGATGGATGACGCTACCGCAGAGCGTACACATCACCGCAAAGAAGGTCATGCGCTTGTTGCCAAGGAAGTTCAGCATCGTGTCACCGAACTGCCAGAGCAGCCAGACGTCAATAACCAGTTGGAGGAGATTCTCCTGGTAGAGCGCGTTGGTGAAGAGCGGATAGATCCAGGCAGCGTTGTCGTGCGACAGCGTGAAGTTCTCGACGAGGAAATCCTGGATATCGGCGTTGCCAAAGTTCATGAGCAGGTAGCACAGCACGTTGAAGATGATGATCACCATAATCACGTTGACGGTGTGAAACGGCGGTGGGAAAGGAAGGTACCCTTCGCGGTTGTTGTTGTTAAAAGGGTCCTCTTCCTCGTTCTCTTGACGCTGCTCCTCCTCCTCTTCGCCACGGTACCTGTCTACCGTGTTGACGCCTTGCAGCTGATTGCTCTTGTCCGCGCTGCTGTTGGCCACGCTTGCCTTGTTATCCTTGCCGGCCAGAGATGCTCGCGTTGGGGCGAAGAGAGAGGCGTACGCGCGCGTTGAGAACAGCGTGGCGGCGGCACTCACGGAGGCCATTGCCGTGGGAGCTGCACCCGCACGGCGCAGCATACCGGTGCGAGCGCACGGTGCAGCCGGCGCTGTGGTCGGCACCTGGTAGCGCGCGATTGGGACGCGCACCGAGGACAGCGCCGCGTCCGCGGTGGGGATCGTGGTGGTGCTAAAGGCGGCGGCGGAGGTGGTCATCGTCGATGAGGCGAGAAGACGGGAACGGAGCAGCGCGCACTGAAGGCTACGACGCATCTGAACCGCGCGCGCCGGCATGTTCGCGGCGCTGATGCGCATCAACAGCCGAGGGTTGGGGCGAAACATTGTTCAGATTCACTCCTTGACAAAAACAACAACCAAAAGAGAAAAGCGGAGCTACAAATGGATGGGATTGGGCAACAAGCCTTCTTCTGCCTCCTCAAAACTGCGATACGTTAACGAGTGTGTGCGTGCGTTTATGGGTGAGAGAGGGTGAGAGAGAGAGAGGGGGGGGGGGGGAAGAGAGAAGAGCAGATCGGCCACGTCGACGCGACAGAAAAAAAAACAGCTGAAATGGAAATTGTGATAGGTGAAGGCAGCCACCTCGGCATGTGCGCGAGTGAGTGCCGATAAAAGACGAAACTCACCGACCATGGACACGCGATCGTGCGGGACATATCACACCTCTGTTGACGTGCCAAAAAAAAAAAAAAAGATGACTCAACAAGATGGGAAAGAAAACACACGCGCACAGACACACAGACGGAAGTGAGAAGGACGCACAAACTCCAAGACGCGAGGTGCGGTCTTTGTGTGTGTGTGTGTGTGCTCATCGCCTTGCATTTTTTTTTTTTGCTACCACACGCCGGACAGCGAAGAAGAATTTAAGCAGCTTTTCGTCCGTAGACCGACGACGCTGCATCCGCTTTTATTCTTCTTTACGTGTATTTAGAGAGGATAAACAACGTCACACCATCACCAACACCGTGAGCAGCTGTCACTGGCGCCCACACACGCACACATACACGCACTGGCGTTTCACAACAGCAAACCGAACCATCGTGTACTGCACCAACACCTTTGGTGCCATATATATTGTCTTCTTCTCGCCTCTGCTTCCGACCCAGAGCCAAGACTCACTCCGTCGCCGCCGTTTCCCTGGTCGGCGTCGACAGGTTTGTCTGGGTTGGGGTACCGCCCGCAGCCATCAGCTTCCGCTTCTCTTCCAGCAGTGTTTTCTCCAGTTGGTCTCGCTGCAGCACATCCCGTAAGCGCATGCGGCGAAGGCGCATAAAATTGAGCTTGCTGCGGATGACTGGGCTGCTCGTGCTGCGTCCACGCCCGAAGGTGGCGGGGATCTGACCGGCGAGGTCACTGAAGCTCACGTGCTCAGGGACACCAATCAAGGCCTTGGCTTCGTCAAGATCGAGCATGTCGATTCGGACGATGTGACGCACACGCCAGAGACGCTTCCGCATATCGGGAATATCCGGCACGATGCTTGTCTGGCCCATGTACTCCAAACGCAGCTCCCGCAGCATGCGATTGACCTCCCACGAAAACTTAAAGGGGTGGTCCACACAATGCACAATAAACACGTTCCCAACGCGACGGTACGGACCGGCGGGAATGACGGTGGTGTTGTGACTGCCCTCGAGTGCCGCCGAGGACGACGCGGACGAGGCTGCAGGTGTTGCGGGGACAGCGGACGCACCGTCGCGGGGAGTCTGCGCCGCCTTGAGCCACACAGGTGATGCGTGCAGAGCACGTGCAGCGGGCACCAGCGCGACAAGACCGGCCGCCGTCGTGCGAGTGTATTGCAATCCAAGGCGACGCATTTTTTTTTTCTTCTAGTTGTTGGGAGTGGTGAGGTCAACGCGCGAACCTTGATTCACTAGTGAATAGGAAATGAGAGGGAGACGATCATATATACGTGTGAGAGAAGGTGAAACGAGGCCGAGCGGTTACGGGTTGATACTGATCATCCCCACTGGAGGATGGGCGTGTGCGCGGAGACCGTGTTTTTTTTTTTCTTCGCATGGTGGGGCGGCCGCGTCATACCCATTGTGTGAGATCTGGATACATGTGGGTAGAGATATACGTGTGAGGAGCGGGTCCCGTCTGTCACATGAGCCGACAACGTGGCGGAGGCGATGTCTGACATTGTCCGTATATCGCCACGCGGTGCGACTCGATCCGGAAAGACGTCACGCACGACCGTGACAGCTGCTCACCTCGCAGCCAACAGCGGCCCCTGTTCTCAACTTCGCTCCTTCGTCTTCTTTTGTTCCCTTGTCTTTTTTTTTTTGGGGGGGGGGTACTTGACTGTCCTGTTGTAAGAGAACGTTGTATGCACGTGTACACACACAGACTCACTCACCCGCTGAAGTGAGTGAGAAGACGGAGAACAACAATAAAAGAATCATCCAACGAGGACCCGACACGAGAGAACACGTACGAAACGGGTCATGCGAGGAAGAAGGAAATAGAAGAGAAAAGAACGCAAAGAACGTACAGTGAAGGCGAAAAAGAGAGAGAGAGAGAGGACGATGGTACTCATGTTGCCGTGAGCACAGTCAAACAGACACACACACACTCACATAAAAAAAAAAAAAAGAGAGACAGAAAACAAGTCACCAAACATATCGCAAACATGGAGTGGTATCGCCAACCATAATTTCCGTCACACACCACGGTACGCGAACACACACGAAGCAACTACCACATCTGTATGCACACACATGTAAAGAAAAAGAAGAAATACGATCCTACAAATCCAATGAAAAGGAAAAAGAAAAGGCGAAATCATGTAAAGTGACGATGAAAAAAGTTGAGAGACGGACTCAGGGAAAGAGAGAGAAGAGCAGATACACGTGGAGCTCAAGCCCATCGCCCAACCACGCGGACAGCAAAGCAGTGATGAGTAATAGGAAAGGAAAAAAAAGTAAAAAAAAGTAAAAAAAAAGTGCGCGAGTGTCGCGATGTGAGCCACTCACAAGACGCGAGTGTCGAACAAAGTGAATTCCACAAACGTGGATACACGCCGACGTCGGTAGGTTCGCCCGCTTTTTTTTTCTCTGTTTCGATTATCGTTCTCTTCGTGTCTCACAGCTCGTCGTATTCATCCTCCTCGTCCTCATGGTCGTTACCGTCCTCAACAGGGTAGAACTCCTGGTTCTGCTCATCAAAGTACACGTCGCCCTCTTCGTCGGGAACGAAGTACAGCTCTTCGCTCTCGTGGCGCGGGAGCTCGTAGACTTCACCGTCGACAATCAGCGTCGTTGGCCGCACCTTCTTGGTCAAATCATCTTCCTTGTCCTCTTCACCGCGCTCAGACACGGGAATGGGCAGCGTGTCTGCGCTGGCAGGCTCCAGCACCGCGTGTGTGGCGTAGCCGTCCTGGCCATTAAGCTGACTGCCGTTGGGCGTAGACGGCGACGGGGAGCTGTGATGGACCGTCGTGCTGCACAGCACGCGCTCCGTGTGCGAAACCGGCATGTGTGCTGTGAGGCTGCCCACGGGGGCGAAGACAGCCAACTCACTACCCTCGCGTCCCTCGTGGGTGATGCTGGGTCCCGTACTGTTGGTTGCGAGCACGCCCAGCGCGTGGGTGTCTGGCGAGTGGACAGGTGGTGCGCTGTTGTTCCGTACCGTAGGTACATTGACGACACCGTGCCACTGCGTCGACGACGGCGGCTGAGCGATGAAGTCCTCCGAGGGTTGCACCAGGGACGGGCTTGTCGAGGTGTAGCGTGTTTCCGCCGCGCCCGTGTAGCCTCCGCGGGCAGCAGGCGGCGAGATGCGGTGCGTCGCCGATGGACGCGTGACCGTTGTGTGGTTCTGTACTTCCGTCACCAGGTCCGTGCTGTCGCTGACAAAGGACGCCTCGGACGCGTCACCTGGGCCACGCCGCAGGGACGCGCTGTGCGTGAGGCTGCGCGAGCCGGCGGAGAGCTCCATCGAGGGCTCCTCTCGCGGCGGCCGCGCGGTGCCTTGCGGAGGCGGCGGGATGGTGCGTCGCAGAGACGACGGCGGTGCGTTGGCACGGAGTCCATGGGCGTTCGACGCATTCGACGCGTTGGCGTCTGCCGCAGTCGTCAGCGGCTTCGGGCGGGCGTAATCGCGCAGTGGTCGCATGGCCGCAGCCTTGGCCCCCGAGGTAGCGGGCGAAGCCGACGACGACGCCGGAGGCGGTGCGTGCATTGGCCGCGTATCGCGTGCTGGGGCGGCGGCCGAGGCGGGCACCGTCGCTGTGGCCGGATTCGGCCTCGGCTTGGCTGCGTAGGTCGCCGCGCTGTCGTTCGGTTGTGCGTGATCAGAACGCACGCTCGCGTCGTCGTGCAAGGAGCGGTCCGAGTTGGGGAGCGACGACGACACAGACCGTTGGGAGGGCGATGGCCACGGCATGGTTGTCCTTTGCGGTTCCTGCGGAGGTTTCCCGATCGTCGCGGGGGTGGCCCTGACCACGTCGTTGCTGGTGGCACGCACGCTGGGCGTCTTGCCGCGCGTACTGATCATAGCGGAGGCCGACGAGGGCACCAAGGCATCCGCAGCGGGGCCAAGCGGTGCGCGTGCGGCGGGGACCGAGGAGGCCGACGCGGGGAGTGAGCCGCGCGCAGATGACGCCATGGACGGGACGTACGAGTTGCTCTGGCCGCTGACCGTGCTCGTGGGTCGACCTGTCACCGTGGACATGTGCTGCGCCGAGGGCTGCAGAGGCTGCGACGGTGGATGGGAGTGCCGCTGGGAGGACGGTGAGCGTGTGCGGGGCCGCGACCCTGGCTGTTCAGGCGATGGGACGGTTGGGTTCGTCTTGCCGGTAGGCGGTTGTGTCGCTTTGGAGGCGGGCCGCGCGAAGTCGTACTCGCGCGCCGCAGCGGCCGCGTGGCTTGGGCGTGTGTGCGCACGCACCGATGGGACCGCATCACTTAGCAGCGGTGGCCGTGAGCCAGAGTGCGCGTAGCCGGGAATGGCAGGCAGCCGCTCCGTCATCGCGATCACACCGCGTGCATCCTCGGCAGACCCACGCACGGTCGGTTCTCCACGCGGTGGCGGGGCTGGACGCGACACGCCCTTCGACCTGTCGACGCTGTCCGCGACACCATAGCGATTACCTTGCTTCACGTCGCTGGCGGGGCGATACATCGGTGCCGAGTGGGCCGAGGAGGCGGGCGTGCTGCTCTCAGAGCGTGTACCGACCGATGTGGGAACGGACACGGCGGCGGGACGGGGCACACTTGTCGCGGGCATCTCGGAAGGCGTACCAGCGAGGAGCTTGCCGGTCGCGGTCTGCTGTACGTGGCGCTGGAGCAGGAACCCACCTGCTGCGTCGTGCACGGCGTCAGCGCCGCTGTCCGCGGGCAGCGTGCTGTTCGTCATGGTGCTGGTGACCTGATACGCGGGAAACGCGGTGTAGCAGACCTGCAGGGCTTGCTGACGGGCCTCAGCCTCCGTGAGTGGCGGGCGGGGCAGACGCCGCGCGGCCTCCGGTGCGCGCCCGGCGGGGTCGTGCGTGGTGGCAACAGGCGGACGTTGTGAGCGACGCACCCAGCGGTGGTTGTCATTCGCCATATACGTCGGACGCACGGCCCACTGCTGCGGCTCGTCCTCGTCGTACGGCTCGTGGCTGGGATGTCGCGCGGACTCGGGGGCCTGGTCGTTTGTGATGGCCAGGACCGTCGGTTGGTTTGCGAGCAGCACGCGGCCGTAATCACTGGGGTGAAGCAGCGCGTACGTGTCCGCCATGGGCATCAGCCCGTGCGCGTCGGTCGGATCGGGCTTGTCTGGGCCAAAGGGCTCATCCAGCGACAAGTAGCGGACCTTGCGTTCCTCGACAGTCAGGGTCGTGGTCGATAGCGTCAGCGTAGCTGGCGCGCTCGCACCGGCGTGGTTCTGTGATGAGCGGGGCTGGTAATGGAGAACCCGTCCATGCGTGTCATCACCGTGACCGTATGGCAGCTGAGGTTGCCGCGGTACGACCGCCTCGAGCAAGATGAGTGCCGGCAGAGGTGCGTGGAACGGCTCCGGCATGTGATCCTGTGGTGCGAGATGTACGCTCTCGGTCACCGGCACCTCCACCGTATTCGACTGTCGTCGCGCGTGTGGTGGGCGAGGTGGCTGGGGCGTCGCACGCGGCTCGTCCTCACTGGCGCCTGACGGTGCCGCCCGGTAGACGCGCGTTGTCTCCGCCGGCTGCGACATGGGCTGCGGCAGGGGACCGGATGCCGAGCTGTGGACACTGCTGTTTGTGACATGGCTCCTGTTGTCACTGCCATTGAGTTGGCGCGTGCCGGCAGGGGTGTAGGTTGACGCATGCACGGACGAGCTCGGTGAAGCACGCTCAACGGGCGCACGCCGCGGGTGCGAGGGCTGCGGGGCAGCTGGCGTTGCGGTGGACGTCGTCACCGCGCGGGGCACCGCGTGTGTGGCAGAGCCAGCCGTGCGATATCCTGTGACACGTTCCGCTGATGGCGTGTACTGAGTCGACGGTGGGAGCTCTCCCGTGACAACGTGGTGAGACTGGCTGCGGTAACTCGTATTGGTGGTTGCCGTGGACGTTGTCGACGCGGTCCGCGTGGCGTGTGTGCCTGAACTCGGGGTGGGGACACGCAGCTGCGAGGCGGATAGCACAGGTGATGGCACCATGCGAATGGGTGCGTGCAGATCCAGAAAGGTCTTTGGTGGCGCGGTGGGGCCTATCGCACCTGCCGCCCGGGCAGCCAGCTTCGGTGGTAGTGGTGGGGGTGTTGACCGCCTCGAGGAGACCTGGGATGTGTCCATGGAGGACGGCGGCATGGGTGGGTGCGTCTGAGGCACAAGCGCGTCAACCTCATCCATGCGCACATGATGGGTAAGAGGCACGGACCGCAGACTCGCGCGACGCTCGCCGTCTGGTGCGGGCTGCGGCGCCCCATCGTGTGCGCTGCCCACTGTAGCCGACAGTCGTGGACCGGTGAGGCTTTGGCTTAGGCTGGCTCGACGACGCGCGACGGTGATGGCAGCAGGCTCGATGCGCGACGAGTCCTCCTTGGAAGCCTCTGCATCGGTTCCGTCACTCTGCTCGTCCACATCGCGTGGTGGCGCCATTTCCGCGCCTGTTGCCGTCGTCGCGGGCAGTACTTCACGCGTCACCACGTACAGGGGCTGCGACGACTGAGGTGGGGGTGGGGGTGGCGCCGCGCGCGAGGCAGACTGACGAAGAAGACCGTGCACATCGACCGACTCGTTAATAGCAGGAATGCGCGGCGGCATCATGGGCATCCCCCGCAGCATCGTCGGCACACCGCCCTTTGGCCTTTTTGGATCTGTCCCTGGTGGGGGCTGACGCCGCGCATTGAACAGGCGCTCCTGGCTCGCCCACTCATCATGATCCACTAGGTCGACTTGGTAGCCGTTCGAGTCCAGTGAGGCGTCAGCGCGCGTGCCTACTGGACTGCCTTCCGCGTACCGCAACGGGTGTGGGCTGGAGCTGTGACCATCGGCACCGAGCGTGGGTACGACGAAGTAGGAAGTCATCACCTCATCCTCGTGTTGGCTGCTTTGTGAATGACGGAGCGGATCCACCGGCACCGCACGGTGGCCAGCGGAGGCGACGGGAGAGGTGGCTATGGTCGGGTTATTCGTCGCATCGCCGCTCAGACGATTGTCGCGACTCTGCGTCACAGCGACAATGTCGCTCAGCGTGCCGTTCAGAGGGCCGCTTACCGAAACGATGCCCTGCTCCGCGTTGGCGTCTGGCGCGGTGGTCTTGTGGGTGAAGTGTGCGGAAGCCCAGACGTTTTTGGGTGGCGCCTCGAGCGAGGTGCCAACAGGACGGGGAATACCGGGTGGCGCAGAGCGGGCAGCGGGTACCACAGGCCCCCCACTCCGCGCGGCACTGGCTGGCTCACCACCAGCGCTCTGTCCGTGAACACTAACGCCGTTCGTCCCACGCTGCTGCGTGAAGCGGTGGAGAGAGTTGAACGAATCCATGCTATCACGGCGGGGACGCACGCTGCCGACTTCACCAGACACACGCAGCACCTGCAGAACCTCCGCACCGGTGCCACTGCGGCTCAGTGGAATGGGCGTTGTGAACGGCATCGACACTGTGTTTGTCGCAGCGTGTTGGAAGCGGTTGTACGGTGACTCAACCCGGCCGGACATATTTCCTCCCTTTTTTCTTTTTTTTTTTCTATCGTTTCTCCTGTGCTTCACTTACTTCTTTTGTTGATGTTAGATTCGTTGGTGGTTCCTCTATCTACGATACGGTTGGCACGACGAAGCTGCACGAGTAGAAGCGAATGAAAAAATGAAAAATGAGAGGAGAGAGAGAGAGCTCAACAAAAACAAACGAACAACAACAGCAACAACAACAAAAAAAAAGTGTTCAAAACGCCAAACACAGGTGCGTAAGAAAATAAGACAAATACTCAAAAAGAAACAAGACAACAAAATAAAAAGGCGTTGGAGATAACAATGACTTCGTGGACTGGTGTAAGCCTGATCGACTGACAAAGCACCACGGGAAATGAAGAAGGTGTCGGTGTGCGGAAAAACCAACCAATGAGGGTAAATGAGCACACACACACACAAAGCAAATGTGAAAAAGTGCGGAAGAAAGGGGCTTCTCTTTTCTCAACCTTTTATTTTGCCGAGGTGACCCAACCGGTAACTTGATCTCTTTTGTATTTTTATTTTTTGGTTGTTGGTTTTCGTTGTGCTTCAGTCTCGTTCTTCTACAACTGGTAGTAGGGCAGGGAAACAAGTACACAGAGAGGGCGAGAGAGAGAGAGAGTGCATGATGCTTGAGGTTGTGTGTGAGTCAAAAACAAGACGTACGCCCGCATCGAGCCACAAAGAGGAGTTGAGTGCGCACGGAGACGTTCATTGAACCTCGTCTCTTGAGAGCGAGTCGTCTCACCGCGGCTCGTGTGTGCTGTATACACATTTTTCGCTGACTCTTCGGCGCTAGTGCCCGTGAAACGGAGCGGACATGTCTGGCCAGTGAGACTGCATTTGCTTTTCATTCGCGTTCCATCACCTACCTTGCTCACACAGGCATTGAGAGAGAGAGAGGTAGTGCGGAGTCCGTACACACTGCGAGGTCACAGTGATATCACAGTACAGCAACAAGAAAAAAACAAAAACATCTCCACGTGTGGGAGAGAAAAGGGGGAAAAGGCTGTCGAAGCACAGTGGGGGAACGATGAGGAGGCGGAAGAGGACGCGGTCGATCGTCTTCACGGAGAGGCGTCTATCCAGTGCAAGAGAGGTGTCAACGACGTACACGACGATATAGCGAAACAGCCAGAGTAGCCATCAAGAAAGGAGAGAGAGAGAGGATGAAGCATGCACAAGTGCTTTTGTTCACTCCACCAAATGAACACACTCGTACACACACACACACACAGGGCTTCGTGATGGCAGTCAAACAATCACGGAGAGGAGCGTCTTAGCGGCGGTAGAACGCCCGCTGATCGCGATGCGTCCACTCGCCCTGCTGTTCACCTGCTGAACGCCCGCCAACCGGGTGTAGACCATCCAGATACGAGCCGTTGCCAGCGTACACATCATCATCGCTGTCGTCGTCCTCGCTATCCATCACACGCTCCGTGATCGTTCGTGTCACCGTGGTCGTGACGATCGTCAAGACGCCACCGTACTCTGTCTCCTGAAGGCAACGCTCTGTAGATGTGTTTTGGACAGTGTAGACGACGTTGTCAGCAGCTCCATCCACGCCGATGGCCCCGGGGAAGGTTGCGGCCGACTCGCGAGCCGCGCCATTCTCGTATGGTGTCATCACTGTTGTAGCTTGACCGTTCATCGCGTATTATTTTCTTTTGGTTCACACATCAAGCAGGTACTTTTTCACCGCGTAATGCGACTACAAGTCAAAATAAAGAGGAAGAGAGCGCGAGAAACAAAAAGAACGATCAAGAGGGAGTTCTGACGATGCAGAAGCTTGTCGGGGGTGAATTAGCACCAATAAGAGAGAGAGAGAGAGATGATGATGATGATGATGATGACGGAGGGATCGTTTTCGTCCAAGCAAATGGAGAATAAAAGCCGTGCATCCACGTTGTGGCGACGCGGCCACCCTGTGATGGCTATCAGTTTGGCTTTCTGCTGCACGCGGGCAGAGACACGAGATGAGCCATGGTTGGGTGTTGAGGAGGGCACACCGCTTCCGTCGCGCACACGCGGCAAGACGTGCCAAAGAAGCATGCGAAGCACGCGGGTGTCGGTCTTCTCTCCCTTTTTTTCTTTGGCTTCGTAGTAGCCACGGCGTGTCTCTGTCGGATTGCACCAGACGAATGCTTTTTTTTCTTTTCCTTTGTGGTGTGTGTGAGTTCGCACGCGAGCACACACACGCGGGCTGCGCATGTGCCATTCCGAGGTCAGCGAGAGGGGGAAAAAAAAACAATAAGAATGAAAAGGAATGCCACACACACACACACACACACGACAGAAATAAACAACTGTGTGTGAGGCGGAAAAAGGAAAAAAAAAAAAACAGTCGTTGGTCTCCTCTCGGTGAGGAGGGACGGTAGTACAATGAATCGTGTGGATATCTGTTCCGGACATTCTAAAGGAGCCGAAGAGATGACTCACACCCAGAAAGGAAAAACGAAAAGAAGACTGGCGCGAACAATGAATGAGGGGAAAAAGAGAACGGGCACTTCTACAAACCAAATTCAACAAAACCGCGAGTATCCACTCCACTGCCGGAGTGCACATACGATAAATGTGGAGGCGCCGAAAAGAAGCGAAAAGAAAAAAAGAGACAGAGAGTCGCATTCTACCCACAGAAGCGTCGCACCGCGCATGCACTCTCCGGGATTTGAGCAAAGGAAAAAAAAAACACCACACACACACACAGAGGGTTGTGTGTACCAATTGTGTTTCCGATCAAAGTGCCACGCAGTCAAGTGACACGTGAAGAAACATCCGCAACAACAACAACAAATCACAAGTGCCACAAAGTGGAAGAAAGGCATGCACACAGTTCACAACAGCAAAAAGAAAAAAAAAAGCAAGCAGGGGGAGCGAAGAGATGCAGCAAGGAAGAAGAACAAAAAAAATATATTGAGTGATACAGATCAATTCCTCTGATAAAAAAAAGTAACGATGGTGGTGAACAACGACTAGTGTTGTGATTTATGTTCTCTTCTTGTTCTCCTCTCCCCTGCTCGGAGCGACTAGAGCTCATCACGCGCCATGACATTGTCGTGATCCGCATGCGTGTGCGCAGCTGTTGGCACGGGCGGCCTCTGTACGGACCCCGAGTACGAGGAGCGATGGCTGAGTGTCGGCAAGGATACCCCCGTCCCACCACTAACTGTCACGTCGGGAAAACCGTAAAGCAGTGACGAGCCTGGCTGGTTCACATCGATAAGCGTCGACGGCTGCTCCAGCTGCGAGCGGCGCCGGGTGATCGATCGAACAACGGTGCGTTTGCCGTTGGGAATGCGCTGGACATCTCTAGTCGTCGTCGTGATGGCCTCGTCGAGGCCTGGGTCGTATGGGTTCACACCTATGTTCGAGAAGCTCGATCCGTTGTAGTTGTGGAAGCCTCCACGGGACGCCGAGCTGCTCATGGGCGCGGAGATGGACGGCAGAAGCGAGGCAGACGCACCCGCCCCACCGCGGTGTGGACTAGGTGTGAGCACAGGCTCTTGCTCGTCACGGGCCCGCAGTTCGGCGAGCATCTCACGCACCTCCTCGTCCTCCTCGAGGTCGGTGATGTCGCCTTCATCTTCCTCCTCTTCCGCGTCTTCCGCGTCTTCCTCTTCTCCCCTGTCGCCGTCATCGTCGTCGTCCGAGACGGTGGTGCGATCAATGCGCGTGCGCTCGATCGTGTACTCTCGTACGATACGGAAGCCACCGGGCGTATCGGTGGTCTCTTGGTGAACGGTGTTGCCGTTCGCGTCCTTCTTGACTGTGTACTGCGTGAGTGGTGGGGCCTCGCCTGCATGTCCGTTCGGGGCCACGGATACACCGGCAGCCGTGGCAGTCAGCGTCCCCTCGGCGTTGGTGTGTGTGTGCACGTGCTCGACGCTGCTCAGCGCCTGTTGTGGTGAGTGCCGCGTGTGAAGTGGCGCGGGCACGTCCGCAGCGCGGTAGCCGTCGGGTTTGGTTGCTGTGCCCGCACTACCTCGGCGGGGCTGCGATGGCGGCACCGGCTTCTTTATCTGCGTACCCGCACCGCTACTCGTTGCGGCGGCGGCAGTGGAGGTTTTGTTCGCGCTCGCACTAGCTCTCCTCGTGGTCGTCGCGGCGCCAGAGGGGCCACGACTGCGTGCGAGCTCAATAAAGCAGTAGGGACAGTGCGCGATGGGCTGTTCTACTCCGCAGTGCCGGCAGTGCGGCGGGTTCTCGGGGTCGTAGAGGAAATCTTCGGTCGGCTCTGGCTGGCGACGCGCGCACTCGGGGCAGCGCAGCGGGGGCAGCGTCCTGCGGCAGCTCGGACAAGGGAAGCGCATATCGCTCAAGACTGTCGATCCGCTCACATTCGGACCTCCGACGGAGCCGACGGACTTGCTACCGCGGCGCGTGCTCCGCGACGAGCGACGATAGCGGTGGTGTCGCGAATGACCGGCGGGGGGCGGCGGGGGCTGTTGCGGTGCCGGCGGCGGGGCGGGCACCATACCAGGTGCTCCCATCATCACTGGCATCGCGCCACCAACGGGGTAGTACACGTAGTAGTAGTGATTGCCTGGACCCATACCAGGATACATGCCCGTGTACACAGGTGGGGGCACCGGCGCGGCACCACCCGGGTACTGCTCATACCGTACGCTCGAGTGGCTGCTGACCACCGTGTAGGCGGAAGAGCCGTCGTCGACCTCGGAGGCCGGTGGGCTCACATCATCGTCGTCGACCTTGTATTCGTCCTCTTCCTCACGTTCAGATTCGGGCGATGGGACGCGAGCGGCGTGCACAGGCGCAGGAGGTGGAGGCACCGCACGCGTCTGTTCCTCTACCGGCTCCGGATCTGTCGCCGTCTGAGCATCGCGCCGCGGCTGCGGCTTCGGCTCTGGCAGTGTCATGGTCGCCACGTCCTGGGCGGGCACCTGCGCGGCGACGGGAGTGACGCGCGACGGTGGCGGTGGTGAGGTCTGAGCGGCACGTGAGGCCGTCTCGGGCAGCGACGACGACGGGAGTTGACGCTGGACTGGTGTGGCGCCTGCCGTGGCGGGCAGTGGCGCATCGCAGTGTGGGCAGGCGAGGGGAAGGACTTTCTGGCAGAGCGGGCACAAGGGCGCGGGCTCGTCGGTTGGGTTCTCCGCGGTGTTCGGCTCCGTCGGCACAATCTCCGGCGGCAGTGCACTGCGGCAGTACGGACAGTCCGGTGGGAATTCCAACTCACGCACGCCGCACTTGGGACAGACGACGTCCTCCTCCTCCGCGCCGACGCTGCTAACCATCTGCTCATCCTCTGTTGCTTGACCCACTGCCACATCGGCATGCTTGTCCTCGGTGGCGGTGAGCGGCTCGACGTGCGTCTGTGTGGTGGCCTGCGGAAGCGGGTCTGGCTCCACGTCGCAGCGTGGGCAGTGCGGCACGGGCACCTCCTCGGGCTCCTCGCGCGATGCCTCCCCCTTCTCTTCCGCTGCGAGCGGCTCGGGGTCGGGAGTGCGGTCACAGTCGGCGCAGCGCATGGCTGGCTGTCGCTCGCGGCAGTACGGGCAGCGCGGAGGCTTCGACGGGTCGGACGCGTAGTCCTCCTCACCCGCGTACGGCGCTGGCGGCTGCTCGCGGTCGCATGCCGGGCACGCTTCCGGTGCCAGCTCGTCCGCACAGTACGGGCACACATGTAGGTTGTGTGCTGCTTCCGCGGCGTCCTCAGGCGCCGCTTCGGGACGCACGAGCGGGAGTGTGCGGTAGCAGTTCGGGCACCGCTGGGCGGGCTGATGAACGCGGCAGAACGGACAGCGACTGAGTGTTTCCTGTGGCGCCTCGCCTGGTGGCGGCGGTGGAGGAATCATACGCTCACACCGCGGGCACAGCGGCTCCTCCAGCTCGCGATCGCAGCGCGGGCAGTGTGGCACGGGCACCTCCTCTGGCTCCTCGCACGGTGCCTCCCCCTTCTTTTCCGCTGCGAGCGGCTCGGGGTCGGGAGTGCGGTCACAGTCGGCGCAGCGCATGGCTGGCTGTCGTTCGCGACAAAACGGGCAGCGGGGCACACCATCCGGGTCTAGCGGGTACGCTTCCTCACCCGCGTATGGCGGTGGCGGCTGCTCACGCGCGCAGCCGCGACATATGTCCAGTGGTACGTGTTCATGGCAGCGCTCGCACACCTCGTGGGGCTCCGCGGAAGCATCGGGCTCGGCTCCAGAGACGGGCCAGCGGCGCGAGGAAGGCAGCATTGCCTCGCAGTGTGGGCAGTGCCGGCACACACCGGGGCGGTGCACGCGGCAGTACGGACAGCGCGGCACGCCACCGGCCATCAGCTCGTCCATATCTTCCTGGAGTGGAGGCGGGGGCAGCGGACGTTCGCAGCGTCTGCAGTGTGGGACAGACAGCGCACGGTCGCAGCGAGGACAGTGCGGCACAGGTACCTCGCAGGGCTCCTCACGGGCGGCAGTGGGGTCCTCCTCGGCGTCATCCTCGTCAGATCCAGTGAGTTTCTCCGTCACCGTTTTCGTGATGGTGGTGGTGCGCACAGTGAGGACATCGCCCTTGTCCGTTGGCTGCACGTGCGTGTCTGTCTGCGTGTCCTGCGTTGTGCCAATCACCTTGGCGTTGGGGACCGTCGTCGTGAACGTGGCGACCTCGCCCACGCTGCGGACAGGGTCGTACACCACTGGCGCCGGGAAGGGGCCGTCGTCCTCATCCCCAGGTCCGCGGCCGTTGGGATACGCCTCGTCTTCGGTGGGGTACCGATGGGCACCGGGTGGTGTGTGCGGTAGCTCAATGACATTGTCCTCATTCGTGGGCAAGGCGCGGTCATCGTTCTCGTCGGAAGGAATGGCGTCGGCGAGGTCGCCCAGGAAGTCGATATCGGGCGTCTGACGATACTTCTTCGGGACCCAGTAGTGGCGATGCACTGGGCGGCCCAGCGCCTTCTCGAGATCCTTCATCGCCTGGTACATGCGCCAGACAGACTCAATCTTCGTCGCGGCCGCGTTGCGGAGTTGTTCCTGACGGAGCACGTCGAGGTAGTCCGCGAGGCCGCGCAGCTCAATGACCCAGGGATGATCGTAGTCGTACACGTTGCACAGAATACCGAGGCAGCGGCGCACCACCAGCAACGCGCGACTGTAAAGCTCCAGATCCTCGTACAGTTGGGCGAGCTCGATGAGCGGGGGGATGAGCAGCTCGGACTGTGTGTGGAGACCAATCTCCACCACCTCACAGCAGCGCAGAAGCAGCAGCTCGCACGGGGACGCCACAAGCTCGCGCGTCATCTTGCTGTACAGCACAAACTCGTCTTCCCGCGTGGTCAGCTGTGAGCCGGGGATTTGACGCGGAGCCTTTACCTTGACGGTGCCAATGTTCGGACCTGTGCGCCGACGAGGCGGGCGGGGAGCCATCGACTCGAGGATGGCCTGGTTCAAGCTGAAGACGCTGCCGACAGAGCTGAACGTGCTTTCCAGAGAGCTCAAGGAGGAGCTGGCGTCGCTCTTGGTATCGGAGTGCGCGTCGACCGCCGCGACACGCGGGTGCTTACGATCCACGAACGCAAAGCCCTTGGTTTCACGCTCCTCCTCGTACCAGATGCGGGCGACGCCGATCATGGCCATCACGTACCGCTTCAGCACGTTGTACATGTCCTTATCCCCACGCGCCACGCGACGCTCCGCGAGGGTGATGGCGCGGGTGTACGTCTCCTTGGCAGACTCCTTCTCACCCTGCTGCTGGTATATCTCACCTTCCTTCTGGTAGATGGCCATCGCGAGCTGGTCGAAATCCTCTGCCGGGACCTTCTCCAGCATCGGGTAGCACTGCTGCAGGAGCATGAGCTTCTCGCCGGGCTGGTCCTCTGGGAACCTGTCGGAGGCCTCGATCTTCTCGAGCACCTCAAGAGAGAGAGGATCGGCGTTGCGTGTCAACACCCTGAGATCGTCCTCTTGCTGCATCTTCAGGCGGTGCTTCACGGTGCGCGTCACGTGCGCCGTACCCTGAGCTTTGGCCGCGTTTCGCTTCCCGTGAGGCGTCGATGTGCCGGCTGTCATCTTGCCGCCGCGGGAGGAGGCGTCCGGGGTCATGGCGCGGTTTGTGTTACCGCTGACGAGCATGCGCTTTCGCGCGCCGCCGCGGGCACCGTTCTGAGCGGAGGCAGCACGTGCGGGCCTCATGGCGCGACCAGCACCACCGCCCTCACTGGACGCACCTCCTCCCATATTATTTTCTTTTTGCTTTGTCGCCTGTAAGCGTATCTGTGCGCGTGTGTATGTGTGTGTGTATGTCCTTCAACGGATAGCGGTAAAGGCTCTTTGAGAGAACAGAGCCACACCAAGGGCACACCGCACACGATCAATTTGGTCTAGAAGAAAACAAAAAAAAGAGAAATGCAAAAACACACAAAAAAAAGTATACAGACTATGAAACAAACAAAAGAAGGAAGCTAAGAAGATACAAGCTAACAAAAGTATCAATCGCAGCGGAGCTACAAAGGACGATGGAAGAATGAGTGTGGTTGTTGAGAGGGAAATGACACCAAGCGTGTTTCTTCTTTTTCCTTCTTACGCAGCCTACAACAGTGATTTAAAAAAAAAAAATCAAATGACGCGGATCATTGCAGAACGTGTGTGTGGGGGGGGGGGAGAGAGAGAGATAGAGAGGGCGTCAAGTCAGGGAATGAACGGATGGGGAGCCGTGTCTGGTCGTACACCGCCGCACTGCGGTATGCGCACACAAAAGAACAGCGACTTGGTAACAAAACAGGACGACAGCGAGTGTACAGCCAGCCTCGGTTGGGCCGCACTGGAGGGATGTGTGTGATTGATTGCTTTGTACAGGAGCGACAGGAGTGTGCGCCACACACAGAGAGGGAGAGAAGGGAGAAGTGGTGAGAGACAAGAAGCACACAAAGAGAGAAGAGAACACCACCGAAGAAGAACAGACGCACAAATAACTGCCACCACGTACACCACCACTGGCACGACACAAGGCAGATGCGAACTGAAACACAACGTAGATACACGCACGAGGACAACATTGAAAAAGAAAAGAAAAAAAGACACACACGCACACGCACAAAAGAAAAAAATAAAAATCGATGAAAAAGGAAGAAAAGAACGATGTTGAACAGGATCTACATACGACACGTGGGACATGTCACACAGATGAGGCGAACCTCTGTCAGATTCTTTGCTGGCTTCACAGCTCGACAGCGAACGGATCATCCAGCGTCGAGGCACGCCGTGCGAGCACACGTGGACACAGTCCGGCGAGCTCTTGGATGTGAACGAACACCTTATCGCACAGGGCTGTGGCGATCGTGCTCTGACCGGGCTCGCGCACGGTGGCGGTGAACCACTGACGCAGAGAGAGGTCAGCGGCTGTGTTGAGCGCAGCCTGGACGTCTTCGGGCTCCTCGTCGTTCACAAGAAGGTCTTCGAGTGTGTGTGTGCTGAAATAAAGCACAAGCAGGTGTCGGAGGTAGTTTTGGACCTCCTCCTCCTTCTTCTGTGGGTCGGCGCGCTGCAGGGCCACCAGAACCGCCCGAACAGAAGTCACGTTCGCCCCTTCGTTGATCTCCACCGCCGATTCGTCATCGTCAATCGCGACGCTGCTGTTTGTGCAGCTCCCCATCAGCACACCATCCTCCTGCTGCTGCTCCGCCTGCGCGCGCCGCGACAGGTCTGCCTTTTGCTGCGCGAGGCGCGCGGCAGCGGTCGGGGACTCGTACCGCTTCGCACTGAGAATGGCCTCCTGCATGTCCGTGGTGTACTGTAGAAGCTCACACACGTACTGAAGGCGCACCGTCTCGACAAGGCGGCTCTTGCAACCAACAGGCGGCATATAGAGTAGCGACGCCTCCATGTGCGCCGCCGGCACGGTCGAGGGTGAGGGTGGCTGCGCGCTGCGGCTTGGGATCGTGATCAGTGGAGGCGCATCCTTCATTTGGTATCGGAACAGTGTGTCGACGGGCACAGGTGTCGAGAGCAGCTCCCACACGTCTGCGTCTGAGAGTAGCGGTGAAAGGAAAGCGACCGCCTCGCCGTGCACATCGCGGTCCTCGCTGTCGGGTGAAGCCGGCGTGCTCATGCGCGACACGGGTAAGACAATGTTGGCAGTGCCGTGGAGCGAGGCCGCCCACAGCATCGCACGCGCCGCTTCACTCGCAAGCGTTCGGTGCTGCTCGTCGGCCCCGTCGACTGCTCTGATGTTGTTGTTGTGTGGCGTCGATGGCGTCTTCGCCCCTTCAGCCGCTGCGGCAGATTGCGTCGCGCTCGCCTCCGTGCCGAGTTCTTCCCACTCCTCTACGAGCTCCGCGGTCGCGTCCGTCGCTGGGCCGGGGCCTGGTGGGGAGTTGAAGCTGGCGTGCACGTCCCTGTCAGCCACGAGGGCCTCTAGGTGGGTGAGCTTGTGGAGGTGCTGCAGGTCTTGCACCAGAGCCTCGTACAAGACCAGCAGCGATGAAGGCGTCTTGAGCGGGAAAAAGTGACGCAGTGACAGGCTGACGTCGTACACAGTCGGCGCGATCGAGTCGATGTTGTTGTTGTCGTCGTCATCCATCTCCGTCAACGCACCACCACCGCCTCCGCCGCTCGCGCTGCCGTTGCTCTGCATCTTGTCCAGGCGGCTGCTGTTGCTGAACGTTTTGGTAACCGCCTGCGCGGGCCGCGCACGTCCATGCGTCGGTGACGCTGCGTTTGCGTGGAGCGTCCGGCTGTACAAGAGCGCCAGCCGCAGCTTCTCGAGGAGAAACATGGAGTCGAAGAAGGCGGTCTCGGGCAGCTGGTTCGTTAGGAACGAGAAAAAGAGCGCACCGACGCCACCTGTCAAGTTGTACGTGCGCGCACGCGAGACAAAGCTGTAGGCCACGCGTGCGGCTCTGGGCGGGATGTTGGCGGTGTCCGCCGTCATGGTGTCATCGCTGTTCCATTGTGCCGCGCCGAGGAAGAGATCCCAGCTGCGCTGCGCGGCTTCCATGTTCGGGCTAAGCGAGGACGCTGCTGTGTCGATCATCTCAGCGCGTTTCTCTGCGTAGTGAGGGTCGAGGCTACACAACAAAAAGTGCGTCGCGTGCTCGACGAGTGATGAAGTGTTGGACGTTGTCCAGATCGCATCAGGCCAGCACGCGAGATGCAGTGGATCGTCTGTGAGATCACGTGCGCAGAAGAGAGCGACAGGATCGCGGTGCACGTCACTGCTGATGGACTGCAGCGCGCCATCAGACGGCGGGGACGAGGTTCGGCCGTGCATCGCATTTGCCGCCGCCGTCGCACTGGCTGGCGGGCCCTTGCGGCGTGCCAGGACAATGGCTAAGTTGCCGTCCGTATTGGTGGCCAAACTGGCCGCATCAAACGGGGTGCGGGAGCGTAGCGAGCCGTTCGTCGATGCGTACGCCGAAGACGCTTTGGCGCTGACCTGACGCTCGATCCACGTCCGCACTGCCCAGCTCACGACGTTGTCGAGCTGCTCCATCAGGTCCGTCGGGCGGTTGAACTCGGGGAGCCACATATCCGCCGCGCGCGCCTCGTCGCTCAGCACACCGCCTGATGTCGAGGGTGGCCCGATAATGCGGTAACTTTGGCGGAGAAGAGAAAAGGATGCTGAGGGGCTGCCGGCCGTCCACGACATCTCCGCCGTCAAGTCACGGATGCCCTGCCAGGACTGGAAGCGCGTCAGCCACATGCCTGCGCACAGATTCAAGAAGCCTTGCCGAGAGAGGTCGTAGGAGAGGATCGGCTCGCCTTCCGGGGCACGCAGCATCGGGAGGATCTCCTGCTCCGCGCCCTTGGCCCGGTAGCAGCGGGGCACCCCGGTGACGCGACCGTACTCGTTGAGCTCCACGATGTGCACGGTGTCTTCAATCTCCTCCTGCGTGTCCATGTCGAAGCGGAAGTATTGGCTCTCGAGGTCGCACAGAAGCATGTACGCGTCGAGCAAGGCATCCTCCACCGCGTCGGCACACATCCACGGCGGCACCATCGACACCTCTCGTGTGGGCTGGGCGGACTTGCCGGCGGTGGTGAGAAATGCCCGCGCCGAGTTATTCGCCATTGCAGCCGGCGCGGTGCGGGAAGACGGATGCAGAGAGGCCAACGTGGATGAGCTGGCCGCGCTGATACGCGTGCGCAGGGCGGTGCCGCCCATCTGGCTGCGTGGGGCGAAGTAGCGCGGACTGGACTTCCCAGAGGTGACCAGTGTTGTGCGCGGTGAGCTGCCGTCGCGTGCCTCCGCGTCATCTGCGCTGTGCTCACGCGCACGGAGGCGATCCAGGGCGATCGGCTTCACCTGCGTTGCCGGCGCGGTGACGTTAGCGGTTGTGTGCGTGAGTGTATCCGCCCCTGTACCCGGTGCTGTAGGCACGGCCGTCGCGCTCGACATCGGCGCCATCACCGTCTGCGCGGCTTCGGTTTCCTCGCCCGCCAAGGGACGCAACGTCCTGTCGACCTCGCCTGATGCGGCCAAGGCATCGCATGCAGAGGTGGAGCCGTCCCAGTCACCGGGCACGGACTGCATCTCTGTCTGCGAGTCCGCCGCGGACGGCGCACGCACACTGTGAGCAGACGCTGGCGCCGGCGAAGCGCACTCTGAGGCGTGCAGAACGCGTGGCTGCGGTGGAAGCATGGGCGGTACACCTGAGACCTGCGCTGTCGACGCCGACCTTGTCGATGGGCCCCCGACCGCGTACCGATCGGTCAGCTCGTCGTGCTGCGGCACACTCTGTGTCGTCGCCGACAGCGGCGGACTAGGGAGTTGCGCCGCTAGTTTCTGCTGAGGGGCACCGCCGTGCTGCGACGCACCCACCACGAGGTCGCTCATGGACGTCATAAGTGCCTTGGAGTCGTGCGATGACGCCGGAACCGGTGCGGGCGGCTGTTCCCTCTGCTTCTGTTCGTCCTGCGGCGGCCGGTGCTCGAGCTGTGGCTCTCGTCTTGGCACCATACGTGACGCGGACTTCGGCGGGCTGCTCAGCATGCGCAGCTCCTCCTCCATTTCGCGCACAATCCGCGCATCCGATTTGCCCTCGAAGGTGAGATTGGGGAAGAACGGTGCCAGTCGCTGCCAGGATGGACGCCTCTGCCGCTTCGTCTGTCGGAGCGAGGAGGCCAGAGACGACACCTCCGATACGACCGAGGGCGGAGGGCGTGGTGCGACGGATGGGCTGCTCTCCGCGGGTGCTGCGGTGCGTGCCGTCCAGGCCGACACGTTTTCCCGCGTTGGTGCCGACGGCGGCGGTTGTTGTGCACGCGCCGCGTGCGCAGCGGGGCGGGGACGGCCATGTGGCCGAGACTGCCGCGCACTAGTGGAGGCGGTGGTGCTCGGCGCGGTGCTGGTGACGCTGTGGGAGTCTTCGTACATGAGCTTGGGGTGCGGCTCGCTAGGGTAGCGGTCCAAGTACGCTGCGGATGGTGGTCCCTCGCGGAGTGGCTCTTGGTGATGTGTGCTGCGCAGGAGGCTGTCGGGCGCGTCACGAGGCACAGCCACGGACTCGCTCGCCCCGCCCCATGAAGGCTGACGCATAGGCGAGGTTGACGCCGTCGCTGAGGGATCATGCAGAGTCCGCGTACAGTACGGACTGGTCTCGGGAAGAATGCGGGCCGGTGATGTTGACGTGCGTGCAGGACCGCCCGCGGCGCGCCGTCGCTCCACGCTCGCGTCCGCGGGTGACTCCAGGTACCGCGCGAACCGGTTCATGCGCAGCGCCTGCCGCGGTAGCGAGACGGCGATGACCTCATCGCGGTAAACCGGCTGTGCCGCTGGCGGCGGCGGAGGTGGTGGTCCTGGACGGGAGACCGCGTCTGGACGTGGCTGCGGTGGGGTGTGCGGTGTCGTTCGCCTCGCTGCGCTGGCCTCCGCGTACGGCGTCTCACTCGTTGACGAGGCTGATGGGGTGGAGGGTGTCTTCTGACCATGCCAGGGAGTGGCGCCGGCGAGGTCTGTCTGCCGTCGTCGAGGCGCGTGTGGATGGGGCGGCGTTTGGCTGCGCTCAGCAATCACCACAGTGCCACCGCTCGCACCATATGGGGCGGCCGTCCTCACGTCGCGTGGCTTCTGTACCTCCGCCACATCGGACCCGGCCCCACGCGCGGTCTCGTCACTCCTTTCGCGGTTGATGCCGTTCGGGTGCGCACCACGTGTGACCTTCTCGAGGATCTCCACGTGTGCGCCAATGCCTCGCGTGCCGTCGTAGTAGTCCGTTGGCTGCGGCAGGGGCCGCACACCGGAGCACTGTGCGTTTATCTCCTGCCCCCACCGCTCTTCACCCTCAACCACGTCGCCGCTCACATCTTCGTGGGGTAGCGTCGTGTCGGCGTCTGGCAAGGCGTGCACGCGGTCGCGCTGAGGAGAGGTCAGTCGCTTGACACGGCTCACGCGCGACTCCTTCTCCCGCGCTAACGCGAGCGCCGATGGCTTTGGTGATGGCTGTTGGGATGGGCGCTGAGGCGGTGGCTGCTGCTGCTGCTGCTGTGACTTGACAGGACGTCGCGCGCTCTCTTCGGGTGGAATAACGGACGCACGTGCGGCTGGACCTGTGTTGATGTACGGATTTGCAGAGTTCGTCCCACCCGATGGGGATCGACTATCACCAGGCAGACGACGCACGTGGGATGGCAGCTGCGACGACGGCGCGGACGGCACTGGCTCATCGTCGCGTTCTTGACGCACACCGCGCGCGGGCTGCGTCGGCACCTGTGTGTAACTCTCCTTCTCCCGCGGCGGCGCGTCAGTACGGCGACGCGGTAAACTACTGCGTGCGCCTGTCATGGCGGTGGTGTGGTCGTGCGCCACGCCGTAGGGTAGCCGCTGCAGCGGTGCGTTGTTCGTGTTGGTGCTATTCGGCACTGAGCTCGCCTGCGGACGGCCACTGGGCATCGCCTGGGGAACGGTGCGTGCCTGACCACGGCCACCTGTTGGGGATGCGGAGGCTGCCACGACGGGCACCGTCGTTGAAGCGCCGTGATGTGGGTGCGGATAGGGTGCCTTGGGCGTCGGCGAGGCGCGGCCGTCACTACCTTTTGACGGTGCGCGGTGCGTCGGTGAAGAGGATGAAGATGCGACAGGCGGGGGGACTTGGCGCGTGGACGCGTCTGCGCCTCGTGTGACTGACGGTCGATGACGGGCCGACGCATGCTCTCTGACCCCATAGACGTTAAACATCTCCTGCTTTCTGTTCTTCTGTCTCTCTGACGCTTGTGTTTACGTGGGCTCACGTCTTCTTTGTGTGTGTGTGTGTGATTCTACGTACTGACAGTCACACGGCGATATAGCGAATAGTGACAATGAAAACTATGCTCCGGTCGAGGGGGAGAGCACTGTGTCACTTCACGATGCGTGTTTCTTCTTGCCGTTGCCGTCTCTCCCCTTCGGTGTTTCTTACTTTGAATCGGCGAGTTGAGAGGTGTGTGTGTGTGTGTGTGAATGGGACCAGACATGAGGATATTGCTTAAGGCCAGCGCATGTGCGAGAGGCTAGAAGGAAAAGACGATAGTGTGGGAGACACCATCAACATGACCTTCTTGTCTCTTTTTTTTTTGTGTGTATGTGTCCACTTGTCCACTTGTCCACTTGTCCACTTGTCCACTTGTTTTTTTTTTTTTTTGCGAGCGAGTGAATGTATGGCGTCGCGCACCTCACTTGTATGCGCGCGTCACGATGTGGTGTGCGGTCGTTTGCGGGACCGGGGCCATCTCTCTAGAGCGTTTTCGTGTCGGCCTCGCTGACAGCAATCATGAAAAAGATCCGTGTGCATATCGAAGAGAGAAATAGAAGAACAAACAAAAAAGTGTGAGGAGACGCACACAGCAACCGCCACAACAGGATCCGGTCTGTCTCGCGCAGAGGACTCTCGCTTCCTTTTCATTCATAACTGCACGTGACGAGTGACCCTTATTGAACACGCGACGGTTCGTCTACCACGTACGCGAGTCCCTGCTGAGCGCGAGCGCTTTCACAGTTCTCTTTCGCTCTCTCTCTCTGTGTTTTTCTTCCCTAGCATCCGAGAAAATCTGCACCGAGAATCAGACGAATCGCCGTCATTTGATCCTCGGTCTTGCCACGGTCGAGATCACGCAGCACATCGTAGTAGCGCGTGTTCGATGTCGCTTTCATTGTGGTGGAGGCGACGAGTGCCTCCGCGATGCGTGCGACTGTATCGAACTCCAGACACGTCAGCGGGATTTCAAGAAGTGCCGTGTGCTCTGAGTTCGTGCCGTCCTTCGAATCTTCCTGTGACACGAGGTAGGCCGTTGCGTAACAATGGTAATCGTAGCCCAAGTCCCCCTCACGCACGGGCAGCGCGTGCTCCAGACAGATGGCATGCGATGGGTCGCGTCGCGCTTGTTCGTGTAACTGCTGAAGCATGAGCCCCGTCAGCAGGTCGCACAGCATCTTCGACGACATGGCCGCGGGCACCGGCAATATGATGCCTTTCTTATCGTACGTGATGAGCCGCACATACGCCATCGACGGGGCGGAGGCGGAGGAGCCTTGCGCGGACATGGTCACGCGGGTGGATGGCTTCAAAACGAGTGAGCGAGAGAGAAAAAGAAAAAAAAAAAGACGTAATATCAAGTACACAAGGGGTATGCGAGAGCCCGACACAGTCCAGCAGCTACCCACACACCATGCGCCGAGAAGGTTGATCAAGTAGTGGAGATGAGGGGATGCGGGCGGAGAGATGAAGGGACGCGTGGGCAACGCGCTCATGATCCTACGGCAGTCAGATCGGCACGTCCGACTCGATAAGCTGTAGAGCTCGTCGTACCGACCACACGCTCACAACGCACACACATACACACACACACGCAGGCAACGAGCGAAAAAAGATGAGCAGTCTGTGGCGCGCATCATCTCAGAGCACAGAGAGAAAAATCGGTGGACGTCAACGTCTTTCTGTCATTGGAGAGTATGTCCCACCTTTTCCGCGCACGCTCACTCAGTGTTCTATGCCCTCTATATGTTTTATGCTTTTTTTTTTTTTCAAACAGTTGAGTCTGACCGGCTCTTCAGAGCACCAAAGGCAAGGGAGTGCGGTCACAGCACGCACATCGACACAAGACTGCGAAAGAGAGAGGGAAGAACATCGGGCCCATGCGATCAATAAGAATAGCTGGGCGTGAGAAAAAAAAAAGGGGAAAAACAAAGAATCGAAATAACTATGCACACGTGTGCTATTCCTCTTCGCATTTCACGTTTGTACGGAGAAACATCAGCAGGTCATTTCTCCTTTTCTCTTTTTGGGACGTGCGAAAGGAACAGGCACGCGGAGGCTGATCAGTAGAGCCCTTGAGGTCGGACACACAACACCACGATTCTCCGCACCACGAAGGCCAATCAAAAAAAAGAAAGGATCACCAGGCGAGGGAAAACGTGGAAGAGCCACACAGGACCTTCCCCCACGTTCTTTTTTTAGTTTGTTTCATTGCTTTTTTTCCCCCCGGACAGCTGCCGCTACCATCGAGCGGAGCAGCGACGGCGAAACTAACAACAGGCCCGCTCACGGAGAGAGAGAGGGGAAACGTGTCAGCTCGCCACGACGAATGCTGCGAAGAACCACAAACCGTATTTGGTGAACATGACCTTGTGTGTAGACGCACACACGCACACAGTAGAGACTCGCACGTCGACATCGTCTGGAGGTGTTCGGCGCCATTCTCATCTCGAGACGCATACCCCCCCCCCCTCACACACACACACAGACACATCTGAAAAGGTGGATTGCACTGCGCCGCACAGTGGAGTCGATACATGATGAATAGCCACGTGGGCGCGGTCCATATCTTTTCTACTTTTCCTTCCGTACGACGCCCACCGCCGAGCTGCCATCCCTTCTCCCCCCCCCCCTCTCCCGAGTGTACACATTGGCTTCCGCATCCTGTCAGGAGTTCTCGTGCGCACCCTCCACGTCGTGTTCTCGCCAAGACTAAGAGAGAGGCTTCGATGTAACGCTGAAAACGACAACGAAAAAAAAAAAGAAAAAAAAAAACGGTTTTGACGAAGATGCGCACGAGTGTGTGTGTGACAGCGAGAATCGCAGAGAGTGCACATGGAACCAACAAGAGAAGAAACGAGAAAAAAAAAAAAGCAACGCCGAAACCCAACGAGCAGTAGCACAACGCGGCGGGAAAGGGAAGATCCGTGAGAGCGTTGAGCGTCAGAACGCCGGGTTTCGTGGCCTTCAGGCTCACGCGCTATTAAAGACAACGACGAAGAGAAGGATAGAGCAACAAGAGGAGAAATAGGTGGCGCATAACGAAACAGCAAACGTCAAAAAGAAAAAAAAAGGAGGGAAACAAAAACACTCAGAACACGGCTGACAATCGTCACAGTGTTGACACGGATAGGGAGGGTTGGGAGACGTTGATCGGAAATAGGGACGCGCAGACAAACAAACAAACAAGGAAAAGGTCGAAAAAAAAAAAAAGATATATAAACCAAAACGAGGAGTGATCTCACAAAAGCAGGAAGCTGGCAGCCATCATAAGCTCTAGCCCACGCTTGTATGTGGCTTCGCGTTCAGCAGGATCGGTAACACCCGACCGGAACGCGCTTGGGTCGCCGAGGGACTGACAGAGCGACAGCTGCGTGCTTGTCGTACACTGGTTGCGATCGGCCGTCGACCGACGCACCATAAAGTCGGCAACGTCGACGAGAACATGATCGGATAATTGGGGAAATTCATACGAGGGCATGCGCGGCACCGCGTTGCTGGCGAAGCACTCAAAAGCGCAGGCCTCGCCGCGTCGAGAGCCACCTTTGCCACAGACACGCGTGACGTCGGCGACGTGATCGAGACCCGCACGGGCTTCCAACTCAGGCGTGTTCTCCCCACTGTATGACGTGGTGACTGCGCCGTCTTCGCCGTCCAGCTTGATGCTGAGTGCGTCGCAGCTCTCTCCCTCGCATGCGCGTGCGGCACTGGAGGTGACCCCCGTCGCGTGACCCGCACGCGTGCCCGCGGACGGGACAGAGACGGGCATGAACATGGTCGTGAGGATGTTTGTCTGCCCATTACGCGCTTCACTCTCCTCCGCATCGTCCATCGCCTTGGCGGTTACGAGTGACGCGCCCAGCCGCAGACCCTCCCCGTTGGTGAGCTCGGAAAGCTGCTGTTCGACGTCATTTACGGCGTGCGAGTCTAGTTTGTTTTGGCGCACGAACGATTTGTAGAGAAGCGAGGCCTGCGTCGGCGCTGACGCGCTCTCCCAGTGTGAGCGAATACCTCCACGCAGCACAACGGGGGCGGCGGTCGCCACTGCGTTCGCGCCGTGCCCCTCCACGCCGGCGGCCGTTCCAGAGGAAGACGTCTCCAATGGGCGAAAGCCCAGCGGCGTACGCCCAGTGGCCGCGGAAGTCGGCGGCGTTGACGGGGGACGCGGCACCAGCGACGATGAGCTTCCGGTGGAGGGTGTGGCGCTGATACTCGGGTTCTGGCGCCCGACCGTGGCAACAGCCTCGGCGTGCGGCGGCTGGGACGCGCCGGATTGGTTCAACACGCAGGAGGGCGTGGCCGTGGAGAGCGCGGGTGGTGGGCGGAAGAAGTCTTTGCGAGCCAAATCCGTGACCGCGGGCCCTGCAGGTGCTGTGCGGGGGTGCTGCGCGTCATCGGAGGTGGCGTAGGCGGGCCCACCGCGACGATCGGCGTCTGCGGCGATTAGTGCAGTCTGCACTACCGTGCCTTCCTCGGCGCTTGTGTTGGGATCGAGTGCGTCGTCGCGGTCGCTCGTTGGGCGCCACGCCCGGCCGAGTAACGCGGACTCACACCCGGGCAGACCGGATAGACCTTGCAGGCAATTCGCCAGGAAGTCGCTTTCCATTGCGGCGTAGCACGGCAGAATGACACGCTTACCTGACGTGCGTCGAGCCGCATGGCGAGGCACTAGGATGGAAGTGTTGCGAATCTCCACGTATGGTATAGCGTACGGCACAAGTGGGCGTGACGTACTCACGTCGGAGCTGCTCTTGTCGTTCCCGCCGGCGCTTAACGTGTCGCTAGCTGTCGACATGGTGGGCCGGAGACGCCGAGAGAATAAGTGAAATCGCGTTTCTTACTTTTTCTTGTTATTGTAGGTTTTGCCGATATTCTTTTCTTCCGATCCTGTGCGTTTTAATTTCTTTTTTATGGAGAATATGTTTACTGTTTTGTCAACGTACGCAGCGTCAGTGACCTGCCAGTATGAGAACAAATGAGAGAGAAAACGAAGAGAGACTTCTGTGCGGCACTCGTGAGCGTTTTTTTTTTTTTTTCGAGTGCTTGTGTATGGGTCTGATTGGTCGACCTTCTAAGCGGAGAACAACAACAACAAAAAATGTACAGTTTCAAGTCGCTTTCTAATTTTTTTTTTTTTTGAAACCGAGCGCGTGAGCGAAAAGTAGGTCACGGGCAGGCGCGAATGACAGAAGAGGAGCGAGGAGGTGGAGAGAAGAGCGGGTGTCCGTCCCTTGGCACCTTGCGGAGCACGAAGAAAAGCAGCAGAAAACAAGATACACGGTGCAGCATATCAAGGCATGAGCGAGAGGCGCATCGTACATTGTCACACATGGAACTGTAGATGGTGATGAGAGAGAGAGAGAGGACCGCGTGAGGCCCCCGCACATGAGGCTCCAGTAGCAGCAAAGTGAGGGACATGGCCGGCAGCACGCTGCGCAGAGACCGTGATCCGTACACGATCGCGCTGCGAAGATCCACGCTCCTGTCCCTTCTGTTTTTTTTTTGTTGTTACTGCGCGTGATCTCGACACGAGTCGGACTGTGAGTAGCACAGTTCCGTAGCTGACACCAAAATCGTTTTTGTTTGTTTGTTTCTGCGCCTTGACACAATCGCATACTGAGGTTGGGTTACCTTTACCTACACAGGATTGGGAACAGCAAAGGGAAAGAGTGAAACAAAAACTAAAGAGGGGGGTGGGTGGGTGGGCGGATGTGAGTTGGACAAAACAACAACAACAACAAAAAAAAAGAAGAGGAAGAGACACGGATAGGGCTCCTGGGAGGGGCTGCGCTACTTCCCTTCTGCATCGGCGAGTTCTCCGTGCCATTTCCCTTGCTTTGCATGTGGCAATTCTTGTCTTCTTTTTCTGTTTTGTTCTTTTTCAATCATCTCGAAGGCTCGCGCCTCCTCTCGCTTGCACCCCCGCCCCCGCGCCTACTCTGTGGCTCCTTCGTTCGCTCACCTCTGCCTACCGCTTATTTGCGGGGGATGTACACGTCGGGGTCCTTGAAGACGGTCGGGTTGAGCACGTCTATGCCGCCCTCCTTGTCTACCTTCGCGCGGACCTTGGCGACGGCGTCGAGCAGCGGGGGGTGGCCCATGTCCTCGTCGTACAGCTTCACCCAGCGCCGAAACTCGTTTTCGTGGCGGAGCGAGGCCATCGTCTCGCGCATCACCCACGTGGACTGCTTGTGGCGCACCACACATTCGCGCATGTCTAGCATACGACTACGGCAGTCGTAGAGCACATCGAGCTCCTGGCTCTCTCGAATACACATCATCAGCCGATTCCAGAAGCGCTGGCAGTTGACCTCACCCAGGTAGCTGGGGGTCATACCACTAATACTCGCCGCGAACGCATTCTCGGAACCTTCACGACCACCGAACAAAGACATGATTGAGCGGCGAGGAAAGAGACAAACCAAATAACAAAAAAAAAAAAAACGAGATGCAATCAACACGTGACAAGCGAGGGGTGCACGCGAACTAACTATACCTACTGTGTGTGTGTGTGTGTGTACCACGGGGCTTCTCCCTTTTCTTCTTCTTTTCCGCTACTCGTGTGCTACGGGTCCGATGGTGGCTAAAGACGATCAAAGGACAACAGAGAGAGAGACGTGAGAGACAGCACTGAGCAGAGACAACGTTCCTACGTAAACAGAAAAAGGCGGGCCGGGAAAAAAAAAAAAGTGATGACGCTATCCTGTCTTTGGCTACACCCGTGAAGGTCTCAAAAAAAAAAAAAAAAAGAGAAATGATGAAGGGGGGGGGAAGCCTATGGGTACTTGTCAACGAGCTGTTGCCGTCGGTGGAGAGAAATGTGAGAATGGGAGAGAGTGAGAGAGGCGGAGAAGGCGCACACACAGTAGACAAGTTCGCGCATGACACGCGTCTCGACACAGGAGGCGATCGCTCTTCCACGTTATTGCGGGCGTCGGGCAGCAGAGAGGCATACAAGTGGGAGAGTGCGAGAGCTGGTTCTCGGGGACGGCGCTGGGTCGTTTTCTCGGATGCGTTGAGCTGGCACCGATTGATATTGTTTTATCATCCTCTCTCCTGTTCCGTTCTTGTGTTCCGCATAGCGGACGTGACATGTTCTCGGGAGCTGAAGAGCTTGAAGTGACAAACTCGGCAAAAAACAACAACAGTGAGAGAGAGAGACGCAACGCAAAACGGACATCGAAGAAAACAGCAAGGACAGACGAACAAGCGGCTCACTAGAGCGAATACATGGGCCGCACCCAAAGACGTGAAGCGATGGCTCGGATGAGAAGAAGAAGAACAGGGGGCTCTCAGTCGAAAGCGCTATCCAGCATAAGTCCGGGGCTATGTGAAGCGCGGTCCGTCCCTCCAAGGGGAGAAGTAGCACCAGGGTACACACCTACCTGTTATGGCGTGGCGAACAGCGTCATTTGATGCGGCTACATGAAGAGTGAAGTGGACGGTGAAGCTGGCGGCGAGAGCGGATGGGACCGTCGATCTGCGGGAGGTGCTACGACATGTCCATTGTGCCGCCGGCCATCAGGTCCCATGGCTGTCGAGTGACTGTGATCTCCCACACCCGACGCCCTCTGCGAGCCATCTTCTCCCGTTCCACGACTGCGCTGACGACCCATGCGACGCCCACTGCTGCCGTGCGGCTGCGATTGAACGAGAGGGAATGAAAAAGGACTTGGCGTCGGCGCTGGACGGCCCACACTCATCGAGGGCAATGCGCGCGTAGGGACGATGGTACCGTTGAACCGACGGGGCGCCACCGAAGCACGTGCGGGACTCGATGGAGGACGTGGCACGAGCGCCGGCAGACGCGATAGTGAAGGCGACGGCGAGAGTGGCACCATGCGACGCGTCGGTGGGGTCGTCGTAGCGGCAGCGCTGGGAACGGAGATGATCGTCGCGCTGCTGAGACTGTTCAGATGGCCACTGACGTGCCGCTCAGGTGTGGGTGAGGTCACTGGCACCTCAATGGACCGAAGGCGTGCGTTCGAGGTGGTGGGTGCGGCAGTCACACTGCTGTCGTGAATAGCAGATGGCACAGGCCGCTCACGCCGCGGCGTACCGGGTGGCGTCGTTGGTGCTGTGGTGTGTGGGAGAGGTGGAAGCACATCTGGCGTCACGTCGACAGCGCGCTGGTACATGGCGTTGTACAGATCGGCTTCCGCACTCCCCGTCATTGTCTCGTACGCCTCTGGACCGACGACAGACAAACTTGTGGAGAGCCGTTCGGCGAGACCCTGTGGCAGCAGCGTGAACGAGGATGCGTCGGGAAACAGACGAGTATCGCGCGCACACACCACGTCCGAATCGGGCGTGCACTGTGGGCCGTCAGCGGTCGGCGACGCAGCACACAGGGAGGCCCGTGCGGGGCCGCCACCCGTCCACCACGACGGCGCGGGGTTCTTTGCGTAAAGCACATCGAGTGGGCGTACAGGCGTACGGCAGTTGGGGCACGTCCCTGTCTGGGCGAACCACTGCTTCACGCACTCGTAGCAGAAGAAGTGATTACACGGCAGTCGACAGACAACGCGCTTACCGCTACGCTCGGCAGCGGCGAGGACCGCCTCGGTGTCGCTGAACATCGGTCCCGAGAGGTCTTGTGCGCTAGCGCGTGTGCTGGGCTTGTGCACATGTACCCACGATGACGATGACATGGACGATGCAGCGGACGCGGGGGTGCAGTTCCATGTGGAACTCCCCGTCTCGGCGCTAGGCATGAGGAGTGTCTGGTCTTCCCTGCGGCGCGCGGGGCCGCCCTCTGCACTCGGTGAGGACGAGAGACCCGGCTGTTCGTGGGCGCCCTCGTTCTCTGCCTTGTCGTCGTCGCTGTCGTCATCACTCGCTTTGACCGCAAAGGACTCTAGGCAGACCGTGCACCGGGAATCACAGTCGTGGGAGGCGAACCCAGCTCGAAGGGCGGAGGTCAAGACCCGGCGCTGCAGGTGCGTCAGCGCTTCATCCTTGAGAGGTGCCTCCTCGTAATGTGGCTCAGCATTACGCAGCAGTTCGTTCAATAAGCTGCTTAATATGTGGACCTGCAGGACTTCCAGGAAGACGTGCATCGCTGCGCGGTAGTTCGCGTGAAGCGCCATCGACGCACCCTGTTGTGGTGGCGTCGGTGGTGCAAACCGCTGTACCGTGTTGCCGTCCACCACCGTGATCGCCGCACCGCCGAGCACGAACGGGAGGATGTGACGCATGATATCTTCATCCCCCATGATGACGTCGCGCGTACCGCCAGCACCAACGGCGCCTATAGCCGGGCCGCCCACGGCGGTCACACCGCCGGCTTGTGGCGTGGCGCGGCTTGCGTCGGGCCCTGTCTGGGTGGTGCCGCGCGCGAACTCCTCCTCGGCATGGAGTCGATAACTGGACTCACGTGCCGAACTCCGGCGCGGCGGCTGCGGTGTTCCCTGCAGCTCGCGCTGCTGCTGGAGTCGATGGCTCCACGGTGTGGGAGGTCTTGGTGTGTGTCTTGAATGATGATCGCCATCCGACGAGGTCCGGGGCACGACGGAGGTGGAAGACGTGCTTGTGCTGCGCATGTGGTAGTCAACGTCACTGCCGTCGCTGGTGGTGTCGTCGTCAAGCGACGAAAGCGAAGGCTCGTCAGTGTCGAAGAGCCGCATTGTCACTGACTGTGTGTATTAGTATGTGTGTGTGTGTGCGTATATAATTCTCTGAATGTATGAGATCGAAAAGGGGACCAATGAGAGGTCCAGCGCGTGGCGCTTCGGAGTCTGCGAGGTAAACAAGAAGATCCTCGCACGATGACTCCAAAAAATATGTATATAATAATGATAATAATAATACGGAATGCAACTTCTAGGAGGGAGGACAGGGAAAGGAATGAAATGAGGCCATCGATTGCCATGCAGGAGACCATGCGGGCAAGGTGAAATGAGAAGAGGAGGGTGAGTGGCGAGTAAGCGCACAGCTCCGCAGAGAGGTGAATGACCCACCCACCCACACACACACACACACTCGCTTCGCACAAGAGGAGAAAACAGCGCAATTTCTTTCGTTTCCACATTCTCTAGACTGTTGGATCAGTACGACACCAGACACAGAAGAGGCAGATGTCGAGATGCGGTTGTGACAAGAACGATCACGCGTCTCTCCTCTGCCGAGCTCTCGCACAACACGTTTTCTGTCCACTCCTGTTCGCTCGGCGTGCGTGCTTGATCCTGCGCGTTCAAAAAAAGCACCGCCTGCTGCGTTTGCCGTTTACGGTGTAGCCGCCTCGCACTTCTTTTTCTTCTTCATTTTTGTGCAGATGTGTAAGAGGAGAATTAATATGTGTGGAAATGGCAGTAAACCAACAAACAACAACAACAACGCGAGGTGACGTGCGTAGAGGTTGTGCGGCGCACGACTTGACGAGCACATGACAACATCACAACGTGGCCAGCGACAAATGACACCCCGATAAAACTAACAAGAGCAGCAATTAAGACAATAGCACACCCAATAGAAACGCTCAATTTCGTATAAATCTGTGATGAACGCGTACTTCAACCACTCAACAACAACAGCAACAAAAAGAGCACAGCTAACATCTAGCTCGAAGAGGGAACAGCAAAATCAATGAGCGGGCGTGATTCGACGGCATCGCGCCAAAGGAACAGCACGTTTAGCCTTTTACACACCTTCCCTCTCATCTCTTTTTCGTCTCCTTCGCCCCTCGTCGACGGCTTCTCTACTCTTCTTGTTGTTGCGTTCTTTCTGATTCTTCTTCTTTTTTTTTTTCACTCGTACAACCATTCTCGCACCGCCAACTCGTCTATGCAGTGAACCAAGAGCGGTAGCGTTGTTTGAGCTCCTGCAGCTGTTGGTCCGTCAGCTCCAGCGGCTTCTCATCCTTGGCGAACTCCGCGATAGCCTTCTTCTGCGCCTCTGTCATTGTCTTGGGCAGCATAACCGCAAAGTGAATATAGAAGTCGCCCGTTTTGCTTTGATTTGGACGGTGCACACCGCGGCCGCGCAGAACGAGCATATCACCTTGCTGCGTGCCCGCCGGGACCTTCGTCTCGACCTCGCCTGTAAGCGTCGGCACGCGCACGGTGCCGCCAAGCACCGCGGTAGACAAGTTCACTGGTGTGATCACATGGATATCGGCGCCTTCGCGATGGAACACCGGGTGATCCTCGACGGAGATCTCCACGTACAGATTGCCCGGAGGCCCGTTGCGCACACCCGATTCGCCCTTACCAGTGACCTTTAGCCGCTCCTTGTTGTTGACGCCCTTGGGCACAGGAAGCGTCTGTACACTCCGGTCCTTCACGATACCCTTCCCACTACACTGCGTACAGGTCGTGCGGCCGAGCTCACCGGTGCCGCCGCAGTGTGTACAGTCCTGCTGCATATGGAAGAAGCCCGTGGACATCACCTTCTTACCGCGACCACCACACTGCGGGCACTTGGCGTGGGAGCCGGTGTCTTGAAAGCCGCTACCCGTGCAGGCGCCACACCGACGCATCGTGTTGTACGAAATCTCCTTTGAGCAGCCATTGACCGCCTCGAGAAATGTGAGCTTGAGCTTGTAGTGGATATCCGCACCGGGCTCGGGGCCCTGCGGTTTTCGCGTCTTGTCTTTGCCGCTTCCGCTCATCTTCTGAAAGATCTCCTCAAAATCGCTGAAGGAGAAGCCGCCACTTCCACCCGGGGCGCCGCCGGCTGCGTTGGCGAACGGATTTCCGCCCCCACCGAAAGGGTTCGCGCCGCCTGCGAAGGGATTGAACCCACCTGGGCCACCACCGAAATTTCCCGCCGCCCCCGCGTTTCCAGTCATGTCGTACATGCTGCGTTTCTGCGGATCCGAAAGCGTCTCGTAGGCCTCCTTCGCCTCGGCAAAGTCCTGTGCCGCGTTGGGACTCGGGTTGACATCCGGGTGCAGCGTCTTGGCCTTCTTTTTGTACGCTGACTTGATCTGCTCGACCGTCGCGTTGCGGGGCACACCCAACACCGTATAAAGGTCCTTCTTGGTGCCCGAGGACTGGAAGCGCCGGCTGGACCACAGGGCGCTCGTTACGGTTGTAGAACGGGGGCTTGTGGAGCACAGAGAAGGTGTTGCCGCAGTGCTCGTCATCGCAGCGGCGGCCGTGGTCGCAGCGCGCGACGCCGCCGGTGACCGCACACACCCGTGAGACCTCTTGAGGTACAACGAAAGGCTAGATCGGGTGGACCGCATCGTAACCGGGCCAAGACAGAAGCAACAACAGTACAAACGAGTGGGAACAGTCGACACGGGCGATGCGTGTATGCGTGTATGTGTTTATATATATGTGTGTGTGTGCGTGAAGAACGAAATACCTACAAGAGAGAAACGGACGGCACAGCGAGAACAGAAAAAGAAAAAGAAAACGCGCAATGCGGAGAGACGTGTGAGAGCCAAAAAATTGTACGTTTGATACGTGCGTCAAGACAAATGGGGAAATCAGGGAGGTGGCGCGCAGCTGTCGCGGGGGAGGGAGGACAAGTTGTCCGTCACGAATGTGTGCGCTGATACCGTGTGCTAGCCGACCAAAATGGGGAAGATGGTGGGTGACGTGTGTGAGCCAGACACTGAAGTTCAGCGATTGGCGCGGAAGCACCAGCAGCACTGACCTACACGCCCACGCCTACCTACAGGCATCTCCCACCACACATTTGTTGGACCACTTCACGCGGTGACTGAGCTGACCGTCCGCCAGTGAAGATGGCGAACATCACGAAAACAAAACAAGACACACACACCTACGGCGGTTCATCTTAGCGTACAGCGCTTCTTGCGCTGCGATTTCGGTTTCGCTGGTTCACCAATCGCGATGTTTTCCTTTTTTTTTTCTTTGGAATAGTTAGAAGTAAAAGATAAAATAGATAAATGAGGTAAATAGGTTGCTCACTGGCCTTGGCGTTTAGGCCATCACGTTGCGCGCGGTGATCTTACCCTTGG